>CM067514.1:22381756-22729256 GCA_034509495.1 Acestrorhynchus altus
AATGGTCCTTTAAAAGAAAAGAAATCACACATTTGAAAGATTGTTTAGAGAACTAGAAGTATTTTTTGTTGTTATTTGTTTTGACATTGCACCAAAAAACCTTTTTTGACATCTTTTTAAAGAATGTTTTGTCAGATTGTGTTTTATACAGGCAGGATCTTGTCAGTATTTTTTTTTTTTAGCTCATCATCTTTCATGTAATACACTGTTAAATCAATGTGTCAATAAACCAGTAAATCATTACAGAATGTTAAAAGGTGCCATAATGATTGAACAAATATCTGCTTATTCTAAGTCAGTAGGTGTGTTTTTGCTGTATGATGAGTGTGTAGCACTGAACTGACACATTCTTCTCAAAACATCAGGCACTTTCAAAAGTTTGTTGACTTAAAAGCCTTCTTTTTGTGCTGGATTTAAAACTGTCAGGTACTCCGTCTCTGCCTAAGTGTTAAGTAGACAAGAGCCTGACAGGTGATAAGCAGTGGGCTTTTCATCCTCCCTCAAAAGATCAAAGTTTTTAAACTGTGCTGCATCTCTCTCCCCATCAGGGAGTGCAGATTTGATATATTCCCCGCCACTCGTCCTCACTTCTGCAGTTATTAGACTGCTGAACTACTCTATCTTGTTAAATTAACTCTGGGTGGAAGGCGTAGGTGTGATTGATCAGCCGTATCGGCGTGAGGAAAGTGAAGGCTCAGCCGAAATAAATAGCACAAAAATACGAGTGGCCTCTCTGAGTCACTAATGAAAGCCAGCGTGACATTTTCAAGTCAAATATTAGATTTAGGGGGAAAGGAAGCAGCCAGCATTTCCACCGCCACAAAGCTTAGTGCTTTGAAAAAGGGAGAAAAAAGACAAAAAAATACTCAGAGTAGAGCAAAAATAGAGCAAATAGTAAATAATCACCTTGTTGTACAAGAATCAGACAGAAAAATGTTTATGTTATTCTGTTATGTTTACACTGTTATTGCATTCATATGTTATATTGTTACCACTTGAAAAAGCAATATGTGAAATATATTTGAAAGAAATGTATAGTGTAATTGTTGAACAAAAACCTTGTATCTCAATTTTTGCTGTTTTGTGTTTTATTGTTTTAAATTGTTTAGAATTTTTTGATAAATGGACCAATATAAGTGCTCCAAAATGGCTTGGAATGAAATCTTGTGAAATTAACTTCTATTGAAAGTAATTAATTAATTAAAATATATAATATAAATGTATAATATAAATTAATCCATTCATTATGATTATAATATTAATTTAGTTTTTACAATAATTTTATTTAATCTTTTTGACAGGGTGGATCTGGATTGTAACAGGGCATGAGTCCATGAGAGTATAGTACACACATGGCGTAACACACCTAATGGCAAGACCTTCTTAAATTTTAAGGGAAATCAATTTAGAACAAATTGAAATCAATAATAATTTTTAAAAGAAAAAAATTATATTTTTGTATGATACTAATTAAAGTTACACTGACACTTTCACTGGTGTTATTAACATGGCAGTACTGTTCCTATGCTGTAATTATTTGACTCTTTTCTATAGAGTTACATTTATATGGTTATACTGTCATTGTCTTATCCACTTTAATTTTCATGATTGGTCTGTATTTGACTGAAATATCCAGTTTGGAATGGATTGATCACTGTTTTTAGACACGTTATTGTTTTATGTTCCATTCAATAGGCATTGTGGGGTAGTGCAGTTCACAGCTGTCACTGTATCTTACTGAACTGAAAGTATGGTGAGAACAGAAACGTTACTCGCGTAAATGTCAAAAGAACGCACAGAGCTTCAGAGAACTTGAATGGGCTTACATAACGACGGCTTGAAGGTTGTCACTGAAATCCATAATCCATGAAATATGAGGAATTTCCAGCTGAACATCACTGTTTGCAGACACTCATTAACTGATTTTAAGCTGTTGTAACTGGATGCAGTCTACTGTCATTAGAGGAAACGAGCAGTTTAACACAATGGTCTAAGAGCTCACACCTAAAATGAAAGATAGGCCTAGCTCAAACCTTCACTGTAAGAGTTACTATAATAGTGTAAAAACTTACTAATTAAAAACACATACTTAAGAAAGACAGGTATTGTCTTTCTTTCAATCAGGGCTAACATCAACTGCAAGCACTGCTCTTGTGGGATGTTAGCTAGTGGGAGATGCTAGTATAAGATGGCATAGCTCTTAAAGAGCAGCAAAGGCCAAGCTAGCAAATTTGCAGACCAATGCCATGGTAGTATGTTGAACCAGGCCAGTGACCAGGAGACCTGTCGCTAGCATGTTAACGCCATGCAAGCAATGTTGTTCAAGAGACATATCAAGTGCACTTACACTGTATTAGTGATGCATCAATCTTGTGTGATGTTAGCTAGTGGGAGATGGTAGCGTAAGATGGGAGAGCAAGAACAATCAAATGCCAAGTAAACCAGTAGTAACCGGTTGACATGGCAGAACAGGCTGTTAACCAGGAGACCAGTAGCCAGGATGTTAACAATCCGATTTACACTGCAGTAGAAATGTTGGAACATGCTCATGCCATGCAAGCAATTTTGTACGAAAGTTATAGTCATTGTGCTAATGCTGCGATAGTGATTTTGAGGGAGTAGGGTAGCCTCTTCCCATAAAAAATGACAAGCTCATGATTACCTCACGCTGAAGGAGCATTTATGAAGCATTATCATAGATCTGGTTTTCTACAATGAACTTCTACATTTGTACATTTGAAAAGACTAGAAATACAACACCATCTAATACCACCTAAACAAGTTCAGGTTTTTCTGTTATACCAGTCCGTTACAAACTCCGACATGCACGTATTTAAGTATTCAATCAATTTCTATTTAGTATTATTATTATATATTATAATATTATAATATATAATATTATTCTGATATTATGATGTAAGTCAGGCAAAGGACAGTGGATTTCAGGTTGAATAATATTACACTGTTCATATGTTACACTGTTATATCTATTTAGTAATAATTTACTACTAAATAGTTATATACTATGTATACTATAGTACACTGCCATGTTTGTATGGTTTCAATATGCTGACATTTTAGTTCACTGTTCGTATAGTTACAGAGGAACTGACGCAGTAATAACAAACAGTGACTTTGTTGACCAATAGCAGCCTTTGCCCAGAGTCCTTCAAACCTACTGGCTGGAGATGAATGCATGTTTACATTCAAAAATCCTCTTCCTTCCTTCAGGCCTCCACAGACCTCTTGAGGAGGCTCTGCTCTCTTTCTGAATGGGCCGACAGCAGGACGAGAGGGACAAATAACAGCCGGGCGACAAGGAGCACATTTGCAAATTCTGTTTCTTAGCAATGAGTGGAAAGGGGCGGATCCACTGTGCTGGCCTTCTATTGTTGTCCATCTGTAAGCATGAGGCCAAAACCTGTAGCCACAGCAGAGTGGCAGAGGCTCACTTTGAAAAGATCATTGTGTGTGTGTGTGTGTGTGTGTGTGTGTGTGTGTGTGTTGAGGAGGGGGGTGGGGTAGTGTGTGTGTTCCGAGGGACCCAGGGGATTATAACGGCTCAGTTAAAATTCATTAACCCCTGTGGAAGGCCCCTTTAGGAAAAGTAAAGAGGCAGATGCTACCGTTTCTGTGTTGGCCTCTGCAATTATGTAGCTACAAGCAAGACTCTGTGGTCAATTAGACTGAAAGGGGCTTCTATGGCTGTAGGCTCGTGGAGGGGCTGCTGTGGGATGGGGGTATAGAGGCTCCTTTGATTTCAGGATTTTTCTGTATGTTACATGCTGCTGTATTTTCCTGGCAGACCCATACATTAGCTCATGTATCAACCGTGATTGATTTGGACATGGTTTCAAATTGTGAGGGCTAATTCAAAACCTGGAGTTCTAGCCTGGTTGAATACAAGTGAGCACACACACACACACACACACACACACACACACACACACACACACACACACACACACACACACACACACACACACACACACATACTGTATTGGGATACCTGCTCATTCATTCTGTCTTTTAAATTATTTACTGTTTGAGAAGAATTGCTACTAGAATTTGAAGCATTGTTGTGAGAATTTTATTCAGCATTCAGTGACAGGAGAGGATTTAAGATGATCTCCACCCTACCTAGTCCCTAACTTCCCAACTCATTCCAAAAGTACTGAATAGAGCACCACCCTTCTAGTTCCACTGCTCCACAGCTTAGTGCTGGGGGCTTTATACTTCTCGAGCCCATGCCTGGAATTGACTTGATGCCAAGAGATTCATATAAACCATCCTCCACAGAAGACACACGTCTGCACGTTCTGAAGCAGTTATTTCCATAACTACTTAAAATCTAGGATAATGAGTGACACTATTTAACTGATACTATTTAACAAAAAACTAGACTGGACAAAATTATTTGCACCCTCCATTTAAAATCTAGGTAGCACAACCTTCAGAAACAATAACTGAAATCAATCACTTCCTGCAGCCCTGAGTTCCTTACACTTCTCTACTCTAATTCTGATCTACTGTTCTTCTGCTGACTGCTCCAGGTCTTCTCTCAACTACTGTTTTTAGATTTCTCCTAGGTGTTCTATTAGATTTAGATGTGAACTCGTTGCTACCACAGAACTTCACAACTCTGCAGCACTTTAGTACTTTGTCTGAAAACATTTCTGTACGTATCCTTTGAGTCCTGCTTGAAGACCCTTCACCTCTGATAGAAACCTATAGCTTTCAGGGCCTTTTGAACCTCTAACACGTTTGACTGTATGGACATTGTTCTGTTCTCTGAAGCAGAGAACGGTGTAAACGGTGTAATGGTGTACTTTAACAAAGCTCTGTTTTCCCAGACAGACTTGCTTTTTCAGGTAGGGTTTTGGCTTTTTAATGTGTCTGTGTTAATAGTGAGGGTTAGGTTTAGGTTTCAGGGTTAATATTCTTTGTTTAAACCTTTGAAGTCTGTGTGCTTGGGTGTGTCAGAAATTTGTGCATGAAAATCAATGTATACTTAGTTCACATTGTACAATTTGGGAAAGGATATTTTAGCCACATATGTGTTAAAGAAGCATTACAGGACTGAAAGCCATTTTTTCTTCACAAAAGGTGATCTGACTAGGACAAAGCCCCTGGTTGCCCAAGGTTGGCCAACAAGTGGAATGACCTTGTCTTCTTATCCCTGCAGTAGACAGTTGAGCTTGGAATCAGTCTGGGAATGTTTGAGAATATATCACACAAACACTCTAAATAGATTTACATCAACATGCTGCAAAAGGCAGTTGGATGATAATAGAGTTGACAACAAAAACATGCTTCATGGAACACTCTCAACGTGCATGTTTTGAGCTGCTCCAGACTGTTTTGTTTATGCTTTTGTGAGAATATGCTGGTGCCTGTGCAGGTGTATGGAGAGAGGGAAGAGGCTAAGAGATGCTGAGGGTGGGCCATCTAATGAGTCAGGGACAAGATAGTGGCAGCACAGACCTGTGAGTGTATGCGGGTGTGTGAGAGGTTGCTTGGTCACAGTGTCACAGCAGCAGGCCAGCCAGAGCTAATCCCACACTCTGCCCCTGGCTTTACATGCTGTGTCTACAATAGATAAGCTTAGTGCGCAAGACCAACTTGGCAAACCAAACAAAGCCGACAAAGAGAAACAACAATGCTCACTTCAGCCTGAAGGAAACTAATGGAAATTAATGGGTTTTTCAAATGTATGTGTGCCTGTGCGTAAGTCTGTGACAAAGTAAGAGAGCGCAATAGCATTTTCCTTGAAATGAATGACACGTTCACGTGGTGCCAACAAAAGCTAAAAATTCTACTCAAACCAAATGGACAATATTCCTTTAATTTACATGTACATGTTGATAATGATTTAAATCATCAGAACCAGAATCTATGTTCAGAAAAGATAGAACCACTGGTTGCAAGATGTATTAATGTAATGTTGGGCTGTCAAAGTGCCTTTAATGAAGACCAAATGTGATCTGGCATCATATATAAATTGTGATTCACACCATGACAACAAGCCTTCTGGATGTGTGATGTGTAACAACAAACCATTGAACTTGGTGCTGACCACACAAGGATTCATTGGCCTTTTCCAAGAAGAGAAGCAGAACTCATTATTGAAGACATTCCGATGCCTGGTACAACACCATTGCAAATGTGCATTGCAATCAGTTGATTCCTTCTGGGTGTATTTTTTAATCATGAGTATATTTTAGATTTGTCACTGGCCTAGTGCAGAAATTCAGGTGATTTCAAAAGGTTCACTTACTTTTCCTTCCTTTAGTTTATCCTGTTTTCTCCAGAGCTCTACTGACTATCTTACAGCCATACACACTAAAAACTGTGCACATAAGATTTAGGAAATTAGTAAATGTATTTTTGCAAACCTGCCATTACCTGCCATGAGCAGCCTTTTTAATACTACTCAACAGATAGAAGATGCAATTTTTAAAGACATGAAAACAATGTGAACTTGTCATTTTTGTTTGTAAAATATTGTATTAATGAATGATAATGACACTGAATAAGTCTACTATAAGATCAAGAGAAATACATGATTAAATCAGAATGTGATAGTGATGGTAATATTACAGGGTCAGCAAACAAACCCCAAAAAAACCCCAAAAAAACCCACCACAATCAACTGACAATACGAACTAAAAAAAAAAAAAAAAAAAAAAAAAACACTATATAGATTTAAGCATTAACAATACATGTTGTGCCTTTTTTCAGATTTTATGAAAAAAGCTAAGTTTTATATATATTGAAAATCTTAATAATATTAATACTAATATAATTATCTAATATTTAATACTTAAATTAAATATGAATAAAATTTCTGTTTTATTGTTACCAGTAACAATTTCCATTACAGCATTTTGTGATTGTTGTAACCTGTAGTCTTAAACCTATGATATGGTGAGAAATGGGTGCCCTGTGTGAAGACAAAAAAGCATAACAACCATTCAACCCAGCCAGTTGTGGCAGTTCTAGAAAACACTGCTGAAAACAAAATATTTTGCCACCAGATATTTCTGTACTTCGGCAACAGTGAAACTGTGTTAACTACGTTTGCAATGTTGAGGTTGACAAAGTTAAAAAATGTTTTAATGTAAAGAAAAAAGAAAAGATTTGTACCTCTATTCTAACTTAATTTTTCTCAGGGAAATAAATGATGGTTAGTTGCTACAGGGTTGAATGAGGACCTAAGGGACAGTATATACTACAAGCTTTAAAAAATGGAATGTTAATAAACTAAACAAACTCAAATATAGATCTTCAGTAGATGATAATGTGCTAATAAGCTAATACTGATTTAATTCATAATTAAACATTCGTTTTAATGGTTTAAAGGATACCAAGGGCATCACTTTCCTGCCAACCTTGCATACCGAGTGAATACTCACATACCCTGCTGTTCAATCAGTGTTGGCACGAGTCTGGCTGCTGGGTGCTGTTGACTGCCTGTCCTCTGAACCAGTTCTCCTGCTGTACAAATTCATCTGTATATGCTATAACCCTCATAACCCTCACACTCTACAGGACGCTGAGGATCTCGGTTTCTTTCTTGAAACTAGGCCTGCATTTGCAGAAACTAGGCTTCTTTTGTTTGTTTCCTTTTTATTTTATACTGCTAACCGGTCAACCACAGGAGGTTGGATGGATTCCCCTTTTGAGCCTTGGTTCTTCTCAAGGTTTGTTCCTCTGACTCAGAGGGAGTTTTTTTCTTTTGCCATTGGCTTGATCAGAGACACAGAACCGACTCTCTGTAAACCTGCTTCATAACAGCGCTGACTGTGAAAAGCACTATATGAACAAATTCTAATTCAGCTGATGGAAAATTCAGTTGCATTGGAAACTGAAGGTTAAAAAATGATTCTATGTAGGACTGAAGTTCTCTGACCCTTTTTGTGGAGCCAGACCTTTTTTTTAATTGGGGAAAAAACAAAAGATAAATTAAGGTTCTTCACCTACAAACATCAGGTTTGTAGACACCCTTCTTAGAAACTATATGGACAAAAGTATTAGGACACCTGCTTATTCATTGTTTCTACTGATATCAAGCATATTACAAATGTTTACTCTGCTTTAGATGCAGTAATAGTCCCTATTGTTTGGGTAAGTTTTTCTATTACATTGTGGAACATTGCCGTAAGAATCTGATTGCATTCAGTGACGAGCATTAGAGACATCAGGATGTTTGATTTTCACCAGCCTGCCTCATCCCCAACTCCCCATCTCATCCTAAAAGTATTGCATGGAGCACCATCATTCCAGAGGACACAGTTCCACTGGTCTTTATACCCCTCTAGAACACACCTGGCATTATACCCCTCTAGGACACCTGACATTGTATAGTCTCTGAACATCTGTGTCAGCAATGGCCACAAATTAAAGCTGAATGGATTAATTTGAATGGAGTGTAGATCACTTACCCACCAGATTCCTTAAGATTTGTGGTGTTCAAAACGATTGGTCAACCTACACAGTCAGGGTGTTCAAAAAATCTTCTGTGATCAGTGTAAAAATCAGTGTAAATATCCTAGTATCCTAGTATTTCCAGCAGGAAAAAAGACGGTAAAAATTGTGTAATGAGATTTTGATATGACAGCAGTGACTGAACTCTCCTTCCATAACTGTGCCCCCCACCCCAATATGTACAATGGAAAACGTGTAACATAAAAAAGCCCAATACCCAGCTCAGCCAGCTACTGAGTGGATTTTGAAGTTTGTAAGTGGGTGGGTAAGCATGGATGGTTCTAGATTTAGAGATCCGTGGTTCCTTTGAGATTTCAAATTTGAGGCAGCGGGGAAAGGTTGAAGCCACAGTGAACTTTTGAAATGTCATTTGGTGCAGCAGGAAAAAATGTGTTATAAACAATGCATTCTAATATTCCCTGTTCAGAAGATGTCAGGGGGAAAATGATGGACTTTGGACAGAGCATGTGGATGCTTGTGAAACAGAATCATTTATGTGCCAAGAAAGCAATGTACAAGGGATTATTCTTGGTGTAGGTGACAAAAGAGAATTCAGTAAAAATGTGTAATAAGCTACATATAAAATACAGAAAATCATCTACAAGTAAAATGAAGAATGTGGGTGTTAGGGCCAGTAGCTTTTTAGGCATTGAAATCTACAATATGTTCATTTTAGTGAATTAGAATATCATGAAAATGTATAAGAATTTCATTTAAAGCAGTTAGCTGTCATATTGTATATTCATTACATATAAAGTAAATCATTCCAAACGTTTTACATTTGATCAGCATGACTCATAGCTAATGAAAATCAGAAATCTTGTAAATTATTGCAATTTCAAATTGCTAATCAAATAGTATCGACATTAAAACAGAAATATGCTTGACGTGCTACTTAAAATGTAATGGATATAAATGTTTAGTTTTAAAATTAAATTATGAACAAAACATATTTTTTCCTAATGATCTAATTCCATGAGATGCATTTGCATAGTTAGAAAGGTTAGAAGTACTACAAAGGTGCTACAAATGACATATGGCCCTCCAGCCAGCACATGGACACACTACATTTTATTTATTTATTGCTGCTCCACTGTTGCAATGATGCATAGTGTACTTTATGACATTGACAGTGCTCTTTACATAATACTGCACAATAATATCACACAGTATTAACAGTACTTAAAGGAAATGTGCACAATTCTAGAAAATGTCAGTTGAATGATACATGAATTCAACAACACCACAACCACACCTCTCTCTTCAGGGCTCCTTGAGAAGCTCTGACCCCAAATTCATGCAGTCCTCGTTGCCAAGGTTGCCAATGACACTGGCTTCCAGACCAAAAGGAATATGATGGAGCCCGCAGTATTTGCTGGCTTAGGGTAAGTTGGAATTTTATTGTACAATGTAACTGCCTGTTTTTTCAATGCATGTGATGATAAAACTCTTGACTCTTGAATCTTTTTTGATAAATGCCACAGAAGAGCCACTTCTTGTGGACACCTCTCTGTTACAAACATACTTCTTAATGGAACCCAATGTGGATCAGTCATTCAAATATTTGTAGCACCTTTATTGTTAGGAGTGAGTATTATGTGCGCATGCAATAGAATACAGCACAACTGTTCAACCAGTCACACAGGAGTGAAGTGCACAGGGTCTTTATCCAGCAGGATTTAGAGTTTGAAGTAGGTACACTTGCAAAATCACAGCTTGGAAATCCTTTCTGTAGAAGCTAAGAGTCTTCCAGTTCTTGTAGTCAGATATATTTCCACTGTTCTTGCAGAAAGCCTCTAGTTCTAAAATGTTCCTGGGTTATCTAGCATGCTCAGCTCCTAAATAATTATGTATGTAGTTTTGGTCAAAGCATGGAATTATAAAATAACTAAATTTTGGGAGGAGGAACATGACTGGAGCCACTTAATCCATCATCCTCTAAATCATATCTCCATCCTTTTCATGAGTCTACAACAGTCTTCGCCACCCCCGTCCAACACTGCCCTCCATCATTCCAGACTTCGCTATTCAAAGGGAGGGACTGACTTCCTAACACAAGCAGAAGCCACCTGAACTTTAAAAGTTCTGAGTTTTCCATCAAATTATGAGCTTCAGTTTGTATCTCGTCACATTTTGAGGGCCACTATCCAGTTATAGAAGCAATCCTTTTTACAGCTTGAGCTTCTTAACATTATGACCACCTCGTTTCCACATTCACCGTCCATTTAATCAGCACCTCTTAACACACAGGAGCACTTTGTTGTTCTATAATTACAGACTGTAGTTCATCTGTATCTCTGCACAGGGCCACTACAGAGCAGGAATTATTTGAGTGGTGGGTCATTTAGTAGTGCTGTGTTTGCATATGCTTTTCTTATAGGAGTGGATCAGATGCTGTAAGATGCTGAGTGCAAGAAAATAACATAATGATACTCAGCATTGGAACATTTTGAAAGACTTTTCTCCTTGTGCAGAGGAGAAAATGACGGATCTCCTGTGACGTTTTTCCAAGTGGTGGACACTTGATAACAGTGTGGGGCTCAGGGCTTTATATGCATTAATAGAAAAAAAGAGTGAAATCAGAAAGGGAGTACATTTATCTCACTGATAATACTCCTTCAGAGCATTACACGAATTCTCTAGAGAATGCACCCTGATACCGTTATGCAAATCTAAGCTTAATTGGGCATCGACATGCAAAAACCTTGACACATCATCTTTCCAGCTACTTCAAGGTACATGTGTAAAAAGCTTTGAGAACAAAAAAAAAAAAAAAAAAAAAAAAAAAAAAAATATATATATATATATATATATATATATATATATATATATATATATATATATATATATATTCTTTTGGAGAAACAACAACTGTTCTCCAGTCTTCCGACCTTTGGTGACGAAAAGAGAGGGCAGTCACTTGACAAGCTGAACCCTCTGCAGTAATAGGTAGAAATCTTAGGCTCGGAATATCTGCACAGAATACAAATGAAAGGCTATGAATAGTGACATATGCAAAGCTGACAAAATAACCCATTTACCGTAAAAGCATTATGCTAACGTCAATGTCAAGGCAAACTCTGACATGTATGATGTATGTTGGCTGTAATATTGGCTTGATCAGCATTAGTGTGTGTGCTTTCGAGCATTAAAAACTGGATGTGGTTGTTTTGGGGTTCTTTTGTTTTTGCTTGAGCACAAAGCAATGAGGGCTGTGCTTTCGCGGTCTAATGTAATCGGCTGGATGTGGGGGGAGATGAATGCACAAAGAATTCTTGTGTTGCGGGAGCCATACGGAATGGGTCGATTGCAGCAAGCTGATTTAAAAACCATGCCATTAATTTTCTTCTAGCTGGTCCTTCTGTGCAATACGATTTCCCAAAAGCCTCAACTAATAAAACTGCAAATGCTGCTGCCTATACCTTTTAAGTTTGCTGTAGCCACAATCCACATGACTGAGAGGCTGGGTTTAAAGGCCTTGAACTGGAAAATGAAGAAATGACAGAATTAGGAGGCAGGTAGACACACTCACTATTCATCTTATTAGAAACTAAATTTTTACATTTGCTATGGAAGTGGAACTTGTTGGTTCACCAAATAGCTTTACTTTTGTTTAGACTGTGGCAACAGGACTATATAAAAAAGTAATGCTAGTGGTTCAGAATTGACAATTCAGAAGGCCACTGACCAACTGAGGTATTATAATACATATAATAGTAAACATTTTCATGAATAGCATCTGTGTTGTGTGTGGTTTTAATACTCTAAAGCTGGTTGCTGACATCTCAAAATTAAAAATTAATTCCCAGCTCAGTAAGGCTGGGTATATGCAAAACCATGAAGAGCCTTTGGATCTACTGGATCAGTTCTACCTTTGGGTTTGACTGTTCATGCTCAGTGAGAATTAAAAAGATTGAATTTGTTTACTTTCTGTTTCTTACTAAAATAAATAAAGTTAATTTATAAAGACATGAGTTTTGGACTGAGTGAATTCTGTAGATACTTTAAATCAACACCACTGATTTATATCACAGCCCTATCATCAGTAGCCAGTTAATATAATACTTCAGGCTTCTATTTTCAACTTTTACACAACAATCATTTCTAAAAAAAAAACAAAAAAAAAAAACATGCAGAAACAGAACAACTAATCAAAAAGGAACAGTGTTATCACAAAATGTGGTATATTATTATTATTATTATTATTAGTATTATTATTATTATTATATTTATATTATATTTATTATATATATTATATTATATTATATTATATTATATTGTTGTTGTTGTTGTTAACAATAATAACAATAATAATAACCACCCCACCACCATCATCATCATCATAATGATGATCCAAGCACGTTACTCACTTAGTCCCATTGAGTCATACTTAGTCAGTGAGAGTAAAGATAGTTGGGTAGCTGCTCTTTAGGAAATAATCAGGGCTGCATGACTATGAACTTGGGGAATGAATGGAGCTATAGATGATCCAGATGTACACTATACAGTACATCCACATGTTTGTGGACACACTTTCTATTGGACAATAAAGACTACTCCAACAAAAGCAAAATAAACTGGCAGCAGGTATCCCAATATTTCTGTCCACATAGTATAAGTCAGTATTATTGCTTTGTTCAGCTAGGTGCATCTCTGAGGTCTGAAATGAACAACTCTTGAGAAAGCCCAAATTGTGTGTCATTGTATGGAGTGCAATGAACCAGTCCGCTGATCCTACACGGTAAAATTTTCTAATAAACTGGTTCATAAGTATCAATGCAATGAAGCTGGAATGGAATGCAATCTGCAAGCATAAACCTCAATGTATGTTTTTTGTATAAATTTTAAGACTAAGTAAACTGTAACACCGACTTACAGTATGTTGTCAGATGCTGTCTGTTTACCTGTTGAGATACCAGGAAAGCAGACTGTGCAGCAGCAGATACTGTGGGGATTATGAATATTTGCTATGTGACAGTACTTTGAAAAGTGCATATCAGCCAGCAGGCTCATTTCTCCAAGTGATTCTAAACGGATGTATTAAATACCTGATGATTCAGAGCAAATTGTCACGGCAGGTAGAGATTGTTTGATTCAGGAAGCATTTTGGCACCATAGAGATAACAGCATTAATTAATTGTGTGTCATGATGGTGTGTGAAGCAGTCACAATAGCAGTATGGGGCAGATTTATTCCTACTCTTTCTTCAATTTAACAGAAAATGCTAAAAATTGCCAGATAAAAAATAATAAATACATAAGTCAGATTTAAACAGTGGCCTTTAAAAAAGATGGTCAAAAGCCTTGAAGGATTGTTACAAAGGTGGTTTCCAACAACAAAACATATTTAAGCTGACCTACAGGCACAACCAAGACAGCAGACACATTTAGGACACTTTTGGCACTATTTGTTTATTAGATCTGGTCCACATTTGGGCCAAACATTCATTGCTATATAGTAAGATCTTGAGGATAGATTAGACCAAACTAGAGCTTTTATTAAGGCACATCATTAAACCATTTACAGGAAATGAAAAGAGCACTTCAAAGAGAAGAACATGTCTCCTACAGTCAAACATAGTTAAGTCAGTTACCGGATGCAAAGAATTTTGGAGCAAAATGTAGGGACCAATGTCAGAAAGCTGTCTCCCTGTCAGGTCAAGGGTTTTCCAGCAGGACCCAAAGCATACTTCAGAAAGCACCCAGACATATATTGACATTGTGTTTCATTCCTCCAAAAAGGTGAGGATAATTTGTTTCTTTGGACCAGGGGAAGGGGTGTAAAAAAAGTTCTACCACGGGCCAAATAGACCGGCTAGACATACCTTTGAATGGGTGGTGCTTTCAAAAATTGTCCACGTGGTGCATACAGGGTAATGACTGCTGGTGCCACTGTAAACAGGTGTTCTAAAGTGGTCAGCAAAATCAGATCAAAATCCTATAAAACACCTTGGGACAGTAACCTGGATCACCCTGCAATAGAGGAGAAGTCTATTAGAAAAGAGAAAACTCTTTCACATTTAAATGAAGAAACTAATTTCAGTTATTGTTTCCAGAGAGTGCGCTACCAAATGTTGAGCTGGCGGTGCCAATAATTTTGTCTAGTCCATTTCTGCAGTTCAGTGTAGAATGATGTCTGTGATTTAACATTTTTCCAATGCAAACAAAATAAATCAATATGTGATATTCTTTGCTAAACAATATCTATTTATTGTTTTCTGTCATTCTGTAAATAAACATGCAAACAATCAAAATGACCACTACAGTCATTCCAGTAGTGACAGAATTCCAGGTTTCCTACCGTTTATTCTGTGCTAGATAGTTCACTACCTCCTCATACAAATGCCCATGTAGCCTTCACAGACTTAACTCCTACTCTTAACCACTCTAAACATTCTTGGTCATGCTTTCAAATTAGTCACTGGTTTCCTGATTATTTCTGTCTAACAAGTAAACACAGCTTGCTTTCATCATCGGCTGTCAAGTCAATCCTTTAATTAGCTCATAACCCGATTTGCTTTCTTGTATTTGTTATTTTGCTATCAGTGTTACTTTCAGTGTTGAAAGGAGGTGGATGGATTCCCCTTTTAAGTCTTGGTTCCTCTCATGATTTCTTCCTCCTGCTCTGGGGGAGTCTTTCCTGTCACTGATGTCTCTGGTTTGATAACTGGGGGCTCTGACTCAGATTTCTAAATGAAACTGATGTGATGACTAACTGGTGGTACTAGTCCTTGAGAAAATTGGTTGAAGTTGTGGAGGAATGCATAACCTCACGAGATATCTACCCCTCGCTATAGAGCAAGATCTCACCTGTTTTTTTGTTTGCTTTTGCAGGTAGAAATCCCAATGGGACTATTGTGAAGGACAATTCTGTGATTGCAAAATCTCTTAAAATTTGAAACTAGGTCAGGAATGCATTGCACTCCCTGAAAAGTATCATAGCCCCAATTGATTACAATCATCCAGCTTTTATAATATGGAAAGTATGTAGATATGGACAAGTCAAAGTTAAGAACAGTATTTTTCTTTTTGGAACATACCACCCCACCCCCACCCCCGCTGAAGAGCTTTAAATTTCTAATGCCATTATGCCATCAACTTCAATGGCATAGTCTGGATCCTCTGTGTTTCAACATGTTTTATATAGCATACCCTGCCATTGTCACCGTGCTTAGAATGTCTGTTATAAATAAACTTGGATTGATAAAAGATCAGTAGCAGCTATGGCCTTGTAAGGAGTCACAAACTGGAGCATAAGACCCTTGTATTGACAGTGTAGCTCGATATTGCATTATAGATATTGTGAGAACAACTGGCACACACACCCACTGTCTCTGTTTTCCTTTCTTTATCTCACTCTCTCTCTCCTAACAGAAAGCTAAATGAATATCTGGAGTGCAGCATATGGACAGCTGTCTCTCTTATTGGCCTGATTGCTTCAGCAGCGTGGAAAACATGATCCCGTCTTACTTAGCCACTCCATGAGCTGGTCTGTGGAAGCGGCTTGCGCACAAACAATCAATGTGAGATGAAAGCGGGAGCAGCAAAATGCCAGGCGCTGAGGTGGCCCTGCCTTCAGTTTAAAAAGAGAAGTTTGGCCCCGGCGCTAACAATTAGTGTGTTTAAATACACATGGCTGCCGATCCATCTGCCTTTCTGTCACTCTGTCAACTTTTCACATACTCTCTCTCTCTCTCACGCTCTCTCCATGAATCACCACTCCGCCTCACAGCTTTTAGCCAAGGCCCGTATCTGCTTTCCGTTAACGTGACAGCTTGGGTAAAGAGGACTTCAAACATATGCACTTGTACACACAAACACAAATGCAGAACTATAGAAGTGTGGACTTGAATTGACTAATTAAAGGCCAAAGCAATCTCTGTGGTGACTTAATTGTAGCCAGTGAAATGTTCTCAGGGAAGCATATCCAGACAAGCATTACTCATAGTGGTTTTCAGACAGACACTTTGTGAGTAGACTGATTGGAAAAATGAAGTATTAACCGAATTTATAAATTTTGAAAGAGACTTTTACTTTGTAAACTTTTCAATGTTAGTCCTTAAAAGTTATCAGCAGCAATAACAAAATCAGTGTCATTTCCTAGCTATCTGAATAAGAAGGCTACACACAGAAGAGGTGATACTGTATTTTGTTTTGTTGGAAAAGCTTTTCATTGCAAATAAAGTCTTTTACCTCTTAGACCCTGAGATCTGCACTTTGTGGGCAGTTACATGCCCATTTTCTAGTCTTAATATCTCACGATCAGAGAACCCTAAAAACATGATTATCAAACTAGAACACTTACCCTATATTACCACTGTGGTCAAGCTTGGAGACAGCAAAGAGCTAAAATTCACTCCCGTCCAATTAAGTCCATAAAAGCCTTCCAGTGCTTCCACTGCTCTGTATCAGGTGTTCGACCTTCATGCAGACTCCTACTGCTCAGAGAGAGGGGACATGGATAATGATGTCACTGATCCACATATGGGGTTACAAAGGAAAAAAAGAAGGGAGGGGGTGTTGGATCTCTTTCTTTGCTCAGTGTTCATATTTCAGAATAAAAGTCCTGAGATGGGATATCATCAACATTCAGATCAAATCAACATTTATGTATGCATTATGTATAGCGCTCCTCACAACTGAAGTTGTCACAGAGCAGCTTCACAGAAATAAAATAAATAAATAAAAAGGTTAAAACAAGAAAAAATGAGTATAAATGACAGATCCCCTAATGAGCAAGCCAAATGGCGACAGTGGCAAGGAAAAACTCCCTCAGAACTGGAGGAAGAAACCTTGGGAGGAACCAAACTACTTATACATAGTTAGGGGACACTGGACCCCTACACCTCTGTTCTATTACTCGGGAATACTGAAGTAGTGTTAGTTCTCTGTTGGACATAATATTAACAGTAGATTTCTACAGTTGGTGCTGGTGGGTGAACAGCTAGTCCATGGGATGGTGGGAAACTAGTCCAGGTCCAGTATCCGGAAGGTGGAAAGCTAATGTAAAGATGTATCAGGGGAGCTTGGCGTCTTTCTCAGATGGGGCAGAAGAACTTGAGGTTAGAACCTAATCAGTTCAGGCCGGTCAGTCATCATTAACTCGGAAAAGATAGTTTTATTTTAAAAAGAGAACAGAGAATGTAAACATTACCAGAGTGTGGCGAGTGACTTGGGCTTATCTGACTATAACAGCCAAACTAAGGAGAGAATCAGAAGGTAACAAACATGGGAGCATCCTGAAACATTGGTGTCTAACTGCTCCAATGTCACAAACCAGAGTGATCGCGAGAAATATATACACAAATTATAAAAATAATAAAGCACTTTCAGGGACTACAATAATCAAAATGTTCACATTTTCAGCTCAAAAGTACTCTGGATTATCAATTTGCAAAATGATTTCTGAGATATAAAGTGTTTTTTTGTTCTTATAAGCATGAAAAAAGATCAAAACACCTTTACATCTCAATGGAAAACAAATTGGAGGAGCCTAGGACCTCCTGAAAATAATTTCTGTAACTGTGTCCTATAAATATTTTCTATTTTTTTCGGTGAATAAAAGTGTGTTTAACAATGAAAATATCCTGCACAATTAGCCTAGGGTTCCTAAGTGTTATAAATGTAAAGTAATGGTAGTGCTTTTCTAATTTATTATATCACATATTAGGATAACATTTTGTCTCAGTTTTGTTTAAAAGTTTGCTTCAGAAGCAGTTTTAACAGCTCCCTATCCACCTTGTTACTCCACAACCACATCCCAGATGCTATTTTAACCTTGCTGCACAAGATTCCCATCAGCTTCTCCATCGGCACAACGGAAATCAACGGTTTGAATATTTTTGTACGGCTACAAATATGAAAATAACTGCTTTTCAAGTAAAAAATAATAAGGCACAGGTGACTTTTGAAGTGTACTATCTTGTAGACATCAAGTAAAGGCAACTGCTTCAGTGAAAGAAAAATGGCCACTTAGGGTACTGCAGACAGGCCTGTTCCAGTGCTTTATTAGCAGAGTTGAGAGTTGTTATGTGGGTCCTCAGAGGGTTGAGGGATGAAGTGAATGCATCAGCATTCACAGCATTCACAACTGCCCAGACATAATTGTTTCCCTTTTCAAACGTGAAACATGATGGACAAGGCTTTGTCTCATCCACTGTGCTGCCCTAGAACAGAAAACTGTATTTATCTCGGCATAGTGGAATAATGAGTGTCAAAATATCAAGCACTGTTGTCTATTTATTTGAAAGAAATCCCTCATAATCAAAATGTAACTTTAAAACAAGTTGATTTCGAACTCCCAAACTGCTATGTAATGTAGGAGCATGGTATTCTGTACACTTCAATATTTCTTACAGCTGACCATTTCCCATGATTTAAACGGTGAAATCTTCCAGCTTACATGCTAAATATAACCAGGTGTCATTGTCATTTATTCCTCTATCTATAAAAACTGTTTGTGTCACCACCTATGTTGTTTTTTTGCCTTCAAGTCCTAGTAGGTATTGAGAAACCTCCAGAGTAGCATGAAAAAAGGAGGATGGGGAAGTGTGCAAACACCATTGAGAGACTATGGGGTTTATGGCTTACTGATGCTCGTCTCCGATTAGACAGAGGATAGTTTTTCCCCTGTCTCTTTAAAACTATTGGTCCAAAATCAACCAATCAAAATTTCATTTTGGTCACTTATCAGTAATTTCCGTAATATCCACCTCAAAGGTAATGGTGTACGGAATACTGTTCTCCTACCTTAACAGTCTTTACTCACTCCATTTACACCACGAAATTTATATACATCCATCCCACCAGTGGCAAGCTTGTTTTTTTGTTAAATAGATTTATTCAGTTTCCTGCGACAACCAAACACCTCACCTCCAGACTGTGGTTAAAGAAAAATGTGTTGCTATTTTAATGAAGCATGGAGGGTGTCTGTGCTAGGCTAAAAGCTAGCCCTAGCACACCAGCTTTTTTTATACTTTTCTGCCAACTAACTGGACTACCTCAGTCCAGAGCTGAACACATATCAGAAGAGGAACTCAGAAGCACCATTTGAGAAAACCAAACCTGAAGATGTGGGCATGTGTCCATGCTAGACTAAACTCTAGCCCTAGCCAACAGGCTACAATATCACTAGCTAACTGCATACTGCCCAAGAGGATAGCAATGCCATCCACCAAGACTAGAGAAAATTAAAATATATATATTTATTACAATGTTCTTGTTACAGTATAAAAAGCAAAGCTCTTCCAGCTATACAACGGTGTAAAGCAGCCAAGTCAAAGAGCTCATAATCTTTTACAAGCCCACCATAAAAGCAAAATGAATGTGTTTCATTCATTCAGTGAGAACACTGTCAGTAGTAACTCTTGTATTGCTTTCGTACACTACATTCATTTCAGCTAAATAACATGATTTAGGAATGTCCAACAGTAATCTAATCGAGTCTTGTCTATTCTCCTGAGATCACTGTCCTTGCATCTTTTTCTTTTTTCTCATTAAGTCATCCTCCAAGCCCGCAGGCATATATACACTCACATACACTAGTAAATACTTACCTCCATCATGTTCTGGTTCTATTAGGGTATACGTTAACTAATGGTACCCACCAACTATAGGCTGCATTCATACTCATGACAAAATATCCTCTGTAATGTGAGTAACCTTGTAAGTCGTTCTAGATAAAAGCATCAGCTAAATGCCGTAAATGTAAATGTAAATAACAGAATATTAATGAGTGTGAAAAGCCAGATCTGGGCATTTTTCACCTGAAAGTCTCATACTTACTATTTATATATCACTCATACTCAGGGCTCAATAAATGCATTTTACAGCACCTTTCAACATTTCACTATTTGCTGGGCTCTAGGTTGCCAGATACTCCATTGGTCTTTTCCTGGTATGCCTGGTATTTAACAAGCAAAAGGCTAAACAGATGATATATAAAGACTATACGCAATGGTTTTAAAGAAAATATAGATTAGCAAAGAAATTGTTCATTAGTTATGTGGAAAAATGAATATAAAATAAATAATGTAGAATTGTACCAATTACAAGGCTATCAGATTTTCAGTGTGCTCCCAGGCCTTCTGGACACCAATTGAAAATTCTGCATTTTTGCCTAAAAACCTAATAGAAATCATTGGAATGGTAGAATTAATGCTCTTAATACTGAATGACATTTCATAACCAAAATACTGAATGTCAAATAATATTGAAATAAAACAAATAATCAGATGACCATGCACTCCTGTGGAAAATGAGGTCCATGTTGTATGTCAGGATTTATTTAGGATTGATGGTTTGACTGCAGTCTTGCTTGTGGCCTTCTGGCATGCATAGCGGAACTGGTGCACCTGTCCTTTAGCGAGGCTCCTTGCAAATGCCGGGGGTGATGGAGAGGGGGTGGAAGTGGAGAGGAAGAGGGTGGCATGTCTAATGCCGGCATGCCAGTTTCTCATTCATGCTTGACTGGCACTGGAAACACAAGCCACCCAGAAGACCTCGGCACCGTTACCATATCCGCTAATTAGCTTCATTTGCTAAGAAAACAAACTAGGGCCAGATGGTGCAGCAAGCGAATGTTCATCGATCTTGAGTCCCACTCGTGCTCTTGCTCAGGTTGGAGGTGGGTTGTCAGGAGCAGAAACCATTCTGAGAGGGTCCCTCCCCTTGAAACAGAACACTGGTTGGCGGGTGAGGAAAGGGCAGGACGGGGAGAGGGATGGGAACAAGGCACAGCGATGCTTTCTAAATGAGCTGTTCTAGGTGTTAGAAAATCTTGGCAGGGAGACATTGTTGGATGAGCCATGGACTTAACACAAGCTTCATTAAATGGCTTAACTGACATACAGACAAAATGGTAGCTAGTGCCCAACTGGATTGTTGGCCATGGTACCACCATTCTATGACATAGAGCAGGCCCTTATTGGTCCTGATTCTCTAACACCGTTACCACTGTTAACCTCAGAGGGAAGGTATGAAACTAGCTCCATTTATTATGTCCCTTGCAATGTTTTGAGCTCCCTCAATGAGTTTAACCTTGAGCTTTTTAAAGAACAGATAACTCTGACTATTTATGGTCTGACAGACTGGGAAGTCTCTGGTCTTTTTAATGAAATATACTCAATGCCCAGAAAGGAGTGCAGAATTCGATAAATAAGGGGGTGTGCGGGAGGCACTTACAGTAATTCAGCTCCGTATCTGTGCGTGGCCTGCCGCCATGAGAACACTGTCAGTAGTAACTCTTGTATTGCTTTCGTACACTACATTCATTTCAGCTAAATAACATGATTTAGGAATGTCCACCAGTAATCTAATCTAGTAATGCAACTCTTCTGGGATCGCTGTCCTCGCTTCCTTTTCTTTTTTCTTATTAAGTCATCCTCCAAGCCTACAGGCATATATACACTCACATAGAGTACATAGTACCTCCATCATGCTGTTCTGGTTCTATTAGGCTAAGCTGCTGTCACACTAGTAAGATTTAGCTAATGGCACCCACCAACTACATGCTGTAATTTCTCACCAACATCTTCCCCATCTCCTGTCTATCCATTAGCACTTATAGAGCAGAAGGTGGTCTGAATATCAAGTCAAGTGAGATGCTACTGCAGCAATCTTAAGGGGCACATATCGTGGAGAATGAGATTTTCCTGGCTTTTTACTTAAAGAAAGGAGTTTGTTTGTAGTATGAAAGCAATCATTGAAGAGTTAACTTTACTTGACGTCTTAAGATCAGCCCAGTGGATTTTTTTGTTTACATTAAAATGGAATTTTAATTTTGGGGGGAAAGGTAAAATGCAAATAATGGTAAGATGGACTCTTTTAAAAATATCCAGAGATGCCCAAGGGTGACCACCTTTGTCATCCTAAAGAATGTATAAATGAGATGTGTAACGGTTAAGGTATCAAGATGAAAGGTCACACACTTCCACATAATATAAAGGTTCTTCTAAATCCACTTCAAAATCATAGTTTTGGAACCTATTTTGAAAAATACTTATACTTCCACCCTTATGATCCTCTACTTTTCTCTTCATAATATTAATTCATTCTCTACTTACTTCCCTGAAAGTGTGGTAGGAATCCATAAATTATACATTGTGTCTAAGTATCATGAAGCGCAGAGCCGTCAGGGAAATCATGGATACTCAGAGGAGGCTGTATATAACCTGAATGAAAAAACTCTTTGGTAAAGCCAGCTCTGCAGTCCTTCAGTCCTGAAAGATTTATTTCTTGTCTGTGGTCATCTTTTAGATTGCATTCTTTCATTACTGAATGGCTAAGTGGAAGGACAATTTAAAGAAAAGTCCATTAAACTGAACAAGGTGTATCCTTGCATCTATTGTATGCAGTATACAATGATTTTTTTTTTTTTGGTTATAAGAATTTTAGTTCAGATAAACATCTTGCTTTTTATTCACTCTAACTGAACTTTCATACACTAATTGTTTAGAACAATAGCACCCAGAAAGAATCAATGGACCTTGGTGGATAGGTTTGACATTGAGAGAAATGTGAACAGGAAGCCTTAGAATGGGCCTTAAAGCTATAGCTGAATTCAGGGGGATGCCCAGTTGTGTGAGCTTTCCCTTCTGATGTGTGTTGTTGTGTTAGTAGCATCTGAGAAGTTATGGTAGAACTCCAAGAAGCAGGATGGTCTCATCTACGGCTCAGCGATATGGACAAAATATCATATCCTGATACACTTTATCTCAATGGTGATATTCAATATACAATATGATGGGGGAAATTAGGACACCCAAAGAAATATTTGTTTTTACTATATTTAAACATAATATGCATAAAGAAGAAATGAGGATCAAATTATAATAAGTCATCTTAATAGGTCATCTGCAAAGACAAACAAAAAGACTAGAACTTGGGAATAAAATAAAAACCCATAGACTGACCTGAACTCAAGGGGAACTGATAAGCAAACAAACAGCATGGAAACATACAGACAAACCAACACAATCACAAAGCAAAGGACTGACTCAAAGAAAGTTTGTTAAATACAAGACAGCATTAACCACACCTGGACCTGAGCAAGAAGGGGCTGGGTAACAAATGAGATCGGAATGGGCGGAGCAAGGGCGGAGACAAGACCAAAACAAGACACGTGCTCAAAAGCACACGGGTGAAAGACAATAAGGACAATGAGATAGGAAGACAGAGGAGGACTGGTACAAGACAAGCAACATTTTTCTATATTGTCACAGTGTAGGAATATATCTATTTATATCTGTTTATTTGATGGGACTTCTAAAAATAACAAGCAAATAATAAACAATCTTTAAAAACAACAATAGTAAACAACATTTTAAAGTGTCATTTATAATCAAGATGAACCTGACCTGAACTTTATATGGGCTGAATACTTTGTAAAAATAAATGATACAATTAAAATGTCCAAAGCATTGTTTTAATTTCATGTCTTGACTTGATGTTTTGTAATTTTTTAATGTCATGTCAACAAAGCTTTGATAATGCAATTTTACAAATTAACTGATACAATTCAAACCACAGTTATTCTGTGTGTAAACAGAAATGGATTCCATAGTCCTTCATATTGGTGTGTTTGTTATTCATGCTGGTGAAGGCGTTCAACTTGTTGAATATATAAAACCTGAGAATGTGCACTGAACCAATGCACTGAATGTGTGATGTTTGTATGAGAAACACAGCTCCAGAACAGTGATTTATTTCTTTTACTGGTTAATGACATTTATTCATTCTGGGCATCTCATTCAGCTACAGACTCTGTATGGACCAGTGGAGCCAGTACCCAGGGGGGTCTTACTGCCTGGGGCCTCGCTGTGTCAGTGCCCTCTGGGAGACATCAGACTGTAGATGTTTAAATATGATAAAAGAGTAGCCTTTCAGTCTGTAAACATGACTGAATAAATGAAGAAATATCACGTATCTATATATTGCTGAACCAGAACCCAGCCCAGGAACCACATTCTGCAAACAGTAAGCATACACACATTTGTGTATGACATACTTCGAATTACGATTATTTAAAGTGTTTAGAGGCTCTTTGAGACCTGCCTAAACCCTGTTAGTCTCATGTGTGAAGCCTTTAATCAGATAGCATATCAGCGCATTTTTAAACAGGGAATTCTCTGTGGGCAATGTGTAACACTGTATTTATACATATATCAGTCATAATGAGCTTCGGTAAATTTGTGTAGGATGTTTCATAGCTACAAATATTGGATCAATTTACTGATTCACTGAACTGTAACATTCCATTACTTGTGTATGGACAGGACTTCCAGATCTAGATCGGATGTGTTTTCTTATATTAATCATGTGACTTTATTGGGATTTATACTTGTTATTTTATTTGCAAAACGTTAAAATGAATTTATAGGAGACAGTCATACATGCATACATTTTGTTTTTTTGTTTTTGTTTTTTGGAAATCCTAGGCTACTCCCATTTGACTTGCATCTGCAATTTATTTTGTGATTTTTATTTTATTTTTTTTTATTTTAAGGACTAAAAACATTTACATCTTTACATCTCAGAATTGATCATCCATAGTGTTTTGATCTGACAATGCAAGAATATTGAGTAATTTGTAAGTAGATTGATGATATTTCAATAAACTTCAAAATACTCCACAGTATTAAAATAAATCTACAATAAATGTATTTTTTATTTATGTTTTTTATGTATGTATCTGTATAATCATTGTAAGGACTTTTATTCTGAAATTTGTGAGATCGTATGGAATTTAAACTGGGATTTATTTCAATTTGAAACAAGTGAATATTAGCTGTTGGTTCATCACGCAATAATGAATATATTATGGATAGATAGGGTAAGTCTTGTTGTTCTGTGCATTATGTCTATAGTTTACTCTGTTCCTGGTTTATAATACAGCAAGGAAAAGTAAATTACAGTAGCATAATATTGTGATCAGTAACTCAGCGCACTGAGCCATCACTGCCCCATTTAAGCTGCTAGAAAAGGTCCTTCATTTTGTTCTCAACAACATTAATACTGGGGTTGAAGCACAAGAACATTAACATCCTTTGGCCCATAGCCTAGTGATAAAACTGAACCAGAATCCAGGTTGTAGGTTCAAATACCTGGACTGATTATGTCCTTGGGAAAAGTACTTTAGCCCCCAGCTTCACTGCCTGGTGATGTTTTGCTGACGCTGCTTTGTTACTCCACATAACCAATTTCCCTTCTAAGTAGATCAATTAAGTGTAAATAACTAACTCGCTTGGAGCCGTGCTTAAAAGTTCCAAGGTCCAATGTGTGGTAAAGCATTACTCAAGGTCAAGAAGGTTAAAAGCGAAGTAAACATAAAGAGACTATTCCTTCTGTGGCCCTAAATGTTAGCCATCCAAACACCCATCTGTACCTTGTACACATTTTAAATGCTGGAAAAGAAAATCAGCAAGTCATTTTCATCTCCCCTTTTCAATTTTGCCAACACATTTTCTACAGTGGTCCCATCTAATCTCAGCCTCTATCTAGGAAGGCCATTAGTTTGCTGTCTGAGGAGTCTGTAAGTAATCGTTTGCAACAGCCGACCAAGATAGACAAGTGCTCAGCTCTGAGAACAGATTAAATATAATTCAGAGAGACTTCGGAGTTCATTTCCGTTGGATCTCTCCCCATATCTCTGGCCCATCTCTAAGTTCGCTTTCTCTCCTCCTTGCGATACTTGTCACAGGTTGGAGGAAATCAGTCAGGGGACAATCTACACTTTGCACTCTTCCTCCCCCTTCTCTCCCTCATCCCTTATTGCTGTAGTCTATATTTGCCCCCTTCTCATTCTCTGTGTTAATGGTGCTTTACCTTTTCCCTCCATCCCTTATTGTCTCCATCATTCTCTCGTCTCTCTCGCTCTCCCTTGCTCCCGCCCTCGCTTGCTCTCCTTCTATGTGTTTCTCCCTCTCTCTCATTCGACGACTCTCCCCCCATTACCACTGAGCCCTTTTAAAATACACATCACTCACTCACATCATTGAGCCCTGGAGCTGAAGGCAAGACCTTCAGATGTCATTGGACGTCATCTTGGTCCGTGTGGCGCCCCTCGTGTGTGTGCATGCAGGTGAAAAAGACTTATGAAGATATTGGGGTGTAAATCTGACTCCCTGGACAGATGGCAGGAGCATCGGAGCACCCGCACTACGGCCCTCATTTTTATTCAGGGACACACTCATCCTAGACGGGAAAAATGGACAGAGCGAAATAAGGGGCAGAATGAAAAGAGGTTTCATACAGGGACAGAAACAAGTAATCAGGGAAAATGAGGCAGTGGTGAAGCCTGATTGTGTGAAATTGTTGTGCAGTTTAGATTGAAGACACAACACAAGGGTACACCACTCTGTATATTATTTGTGTTACTAATTTAGAACAGGGCATATATGGCATAATGAAAAATGATTGAGGCGTCCTCATGCTCTGCACACAAATACGTTTCTATCACAAAGACGTGATCACACAACGCTTTCACGGTTTGTGTCACCTTGCAGCTGGCTAACAGCTGGACCAGAAGCCTGGTTATCAAAAGGTTGGTGCAGATGGCAAGGTTGCATTAGTTAACATGCAACCATAACTAGTAAAAACATAACTAGTAAATGATTATATCCATAAAACTGACACTAGTGATTCGGTTGGGGATTTAGCTTGAAATTACTTAGACTGTGCATAGACTGGCTTACACAACTATTATAAATGGTCAGTCATTATCTTATCTGCTTCTTCCTGAATAGGGTCATGGTGGATCCAGAGCCTACTTGGAGTTGTTGGGCACAAAGAACAAGTACCCCTCCACACTCACAACTAGGGGGCAAATCTACCATGTGCATTTTTGGGAGCTAGGAGGAAACCGGAGTACCCACAGGAAACCCACAAGAACACAAGGAGAAAGCTACCCAATCACAACATCTCAAACAGAGATTGAACCCACAACCCAAGGCCACATTTATATTTATGAGTTGTAAAATCAGGAAGCACTTTATCTGATGAATCCCTTTGGAATTAATGTAATATTTCTTGCAAACATTTACCCATTAAAGAACTTTCTGTACTTGTTGTCTTTTACAAAATATTGGCAAAAATCCTGTTTAGAATAGCGTATGCATAAGTTATCACCATGAACTGCTATAATTTTGTTTACAGTAACTATAATATCAATTCCAGTTTAAAACAGAGCTGTGTTATTTTATTTCTCAGTTGTTTTTTGCCAATGTATAGAAAATTTAGTCTGAATAATATGTATCATAGGTTTACAAATATGTATTAATAATTTCAAATCCTATTGAAACGATAAGGAATTTCACAATGAGAACATTAACTCAGATAACATGAATGATTACTACACTACACTATTCTATAAATGCAAAACAAGCAAGTGTGGGCCAGAACTGGGCCATTATTTGTTTGCTATCTGAGATGTCATGGCTCAAAATAGTCCAGATCTTTTGAGGATCCTTAAAGTAGTTAAATCGGGAATCTCAAAGCATTTATATATAGAGATTTATATATTCATTCAATAGTTACATCAAGGACTGGCCAATTTATGCTCTATGTCTTTGGAGCTGGACATCAAGTGTTTAAACAGGATAATATCCCTATTGTTTCTGATAATATCTTAAAACGGAATTACAGCTGAGAAACTTGTATCTTCAGAAAGAAGAAAAGATAGCATGACATATCTCCCTCTTTTGGTTAACATCAGAGACATTAGGTTCAGCCTGCAAAATAAAGGCTTATTTTTATCCTCTGCGAGGTGAACACACAATCCCTGCGTCTCTTCCCCAGCACTGGTCCAGACACGCGCTCAGCCAAGCTCTTCAAGCCCAGCTGCTTGAAAGAACAAAAGGCCTTGAGAGAGACTGAGAGTGAGAGAGAGAGAGAGAGAGAGAGAGAGAGAGAGAGAGAGAGAGAGAGAGAGAAAGTCTAGGACCCATATCTTCAATAAACCAAAAGTTGCTTGGTTCTCAGCCAGAAATTGAGATGATTTTGGCATTTTCCTTTCTTTTTCAGATCCTCTTTTAAATTCCTCTATCTGTGTTCCATCCACAGATGTGTTTATTTTATGGGCTAAAACTTTACACAATGCTGGAAAAATTTCATTGAACATAATTAAGACAACAGATCTCAAATAAATCGACTTTTGAAGTTTTTTAATCACCTTATTTGTCTAATGACATATACATACCCTGATCAGCCCTCACGTTATGACTTGTTTCTACACTTCATACACATTTTAGTGAACTCCACTGGCCACACAGGAGCACTTTGTAGTTCTATAATTACAGAATGTAGTCCATCTGTTTCTCTGCATACTTTGTTGATCTCCTTTCACCCTGACAATGAAGTGTTTAAACACTCCAGCAGCACTGCTGTCTCTAATGCACTTGTACCAGAAAAATGAACACCAAAACAACACAACAGTGCCAGTGTCACTGCAGGGCTGAGCATGACCCACCACTAATAATACCTGCTCTGTGGTGGTACTGTGGGTTCCTGACCATTAAAGAATAGGAACTTAGTGGACAGTGAGTGTAGAAACAAGGTCATAATATTATGGCTGATTGGTGTATATATATACACACACACACATACTCACAGCTTCAGCAGCCTTCCCTCACCTCTGTGATCCAAGCTGGGTATATGCAGAAAATGTTGCCACGAAGCTGCAGTACTGAACTGATCTGAACAGACACTGAAAGAGGGGTCAAGTGTAAATCCCACCCACACAGAACAATGATTGATTTATTGAGCGAGCAACGAGAGACCAACTAAGACGCTGCGACTAGGTTTTGATTGGTGGGATATTAGAAATGAGTTTTGGGTGGCAGTGAGCTGCTATCAATGCAGGAGAATCCCGTACGGGAGCATCTTGGGAGAAATGGGACGTGAGTGCTATGAAAGGATACATTAGTGCAAGCAGGTCGGATAGGCCCTCTCTCTCTCCCTCTCTCTCTCTCTCTCTCTCTCTCTCTGTCTCTCTGTCTGTCTGTCTGTCTGTCTGTCTGTCTGTCTCTCTTTCTTTCTGTCTTTCTTTCCAAAGGTAATTCCACCCACACAATGCTTCCAAGCTGGATGAAGGAAGGCTAAGCCCATGTTTCCTCTGAAACAGTCAACAGTGGATCCAGGCAGCCACATCTGTCAATAACACAGGTAAGGGACGGGTTTATTTGCTTTTTAATGCTTAAGCACAACTAAATTTATCAGGTAATTACCAGATTTGGCTTTGGTGCTAGAAAAGGAAAATCATCGAGCAGTGCTTGATGCTGTTGGGCAGTGCAGCCTCATTGGACAGCTCCACATGCTTGAAGGAGAACACTAACTGCCCAAAGCTTTCATGTCAGCAAACAGTTGACTGATGGGGGAGATGGACCACTCTGCTAGTCCAGAGAGGGCTAAGCCAATTGTACTCTCTTAGACTCATAGTTGAAGATTACTGTGCAGCACCAAGAATCAGACTTTTTTGACAGTAGACTCAAAACCTGACAATCTTTTGATCCCAGGTTATGTGCTGAAATTTTGGACCGATGTATCCCTTAATGATCTCCAGCGAATAAAAGCAATTTCATAGGCCAAATGTTTCTTTCCTCTTCTTAATCCTGAACAAGAAGCAATACATTGGAGGAACCCCTCCCAGCATTGGATATACATTTCCTCCAGTAACATGGATACAAATTAGTATATTAAACATTAAAGACATGATAGAAGCTCATTTAATTTCTTTTAAGAACTCTTATCTCTAGTGTGAACTGAAAGAAATCTTTGCCCCTACCCACCTCATTTTTCTGCCTCCCTTTCTCTCTCTCTCTACATCCTTCTTTTCCTACCTCAATAGATAATATAAGATTGTAGAATTAAAGCCCTGCTGCAATTTCATCTAAGAATGACCTCCGTGACCCTCACCATGAGGCGGCAATATTCAGTGTCCATCTTTATGAGGGAGAGAGCGCCGAACCCTCCCTTTTTGAAGCTTATTAAAAAGAAGCCGAGCCTCATTACCATAAGACGTAGTACAGAACTTAGCTTTTTAATCTTACCCAACATTCTGATGTGTATCTTCCAATACGGGGGGGCTACATGCTCATCACAGCAAGCAGCTCTCTGGCGTGGGCTGTGTTTTTGTTTATGAGCGAGAGCAGCTTTACACTGTCATTGCATGCAGGTTCTTTTCCTAATTAGGTAAATGTTTTTGTTTTCCTGTTTTGACAGACGCACAAGCCTGTTGTTAAGATTCAGGAGGAAAATTGGAGGTTTTATTCCTGGGCGTCACAGGTCACCAACAAGACAACATGATTGCAGCAGCGCTGAAAGTAAGAGATTAAACTGCTGGGGTTTAATCCTTTGAAATATCAGATAATTCCTGAATGAGATTGGATCTCTGCTCTGACTGGAACATTTAAACTGCATCATCAGAGGAAGTGATTACAAAGAGTTGAAAGGCCAATAAAAATAATAAATAAAAAACGTGAAACGTGAAAGAGAGGACACTGACACAAGGTTGTGCAGCAGCATGTGGAATGTGCTCATGAATTATAGCTTCTTTCAGTGAAGTAGCCATGTACTGTAGTGACCTGCACTGGCGTCACTAGTGAGGGACAAGCACATTGTCACCCATGGTGTAAAGTAATTCTACTTCATAATGTCATAATTAACCAATCAACCATAACATTAACAGCACCCTGTTTCTAAACTCTATTTAGAAACATCTATTTTATCAGTTTTATTTATGAAAGAGCACAAATGCAGAGACAGTCTAATAATTGAACACAGTGCTTCTGTATGGTAAGTGGAAAAGTGGGCAGTGAGTGTAGAAAGGAGGTGGCATTAATGTTCTGGATGGTTTGTGTGTATTTCACGTTAAGTCACTGGTGCTAAAAGATCTAAAAGCTTGGGAATTCTCACACCTGTATAAGCTCTTATCAGAGAAAATTATCGAGTTCAAGTGAGGCATGATGGCATGTGCCAGATGAATGGGACATTCCATTTTCAAAAATGTGCAAACATCTAACATTCTTTGAGCCAAAGTGTCACGTGTATCAGAAAAGCACCACAGACAAGAGTGCTTAATAATTCTGACCAGTGGTGTCTGGTTAGATTTGTCTGTGCAGACAAGCGACCCTGGCAGACATCAAACATTCAATGCAGGAGGCCTCACACATTTCTCACAGCTCAGTGCTGCATTCTTTAGTCTCAATGGCATATGACTAGAAGACCTACTGGATTATTCCAATGCTTCACTTAACACCACAACACCAAACGCAGCATCTCACCTGGAATCGAGAGTTTGCAGGACCCTAGAGGACTGACAACATGTGACGTGGGTTGATGAGTCACAGCACCAGATGTTTAGGGCTGATAGTAAGGTTCTTGTACAATACAGACCCCATGAAGCCACTGAGCCCAACTGACACCAAGGCAATTGTAAGGCTGGTGGTGGTTCCATACTGGTGTGGGGCATAATCTGACAGCATGCGTTGGATCCACTGGTCTAGCTATACATGTCACTGACTGGTGCCCACTATACTTCACTGCTTGGTGACCATTTGCAGCCCTTCGTGGCCTTCATGTACGTCCATGAGGGAATATTCATGTTGGCCAGCATTTATCTTCACTCACAAGATAATACTTCAAAATTTATACAGGTGTAGGCATTCCCAAACCCTCCCTGAGGGTTACTGCTATCCCATTACTTTAGGTTTTCAGTTAATGTTAATCATAGGTTAGATGAATGGTTTATATTACATTTTAAGTTGTTTAGATAACCTAATGGAATATTTTACACAGGTTATATTAATTGGCTATTTATTATTTGGCTATTTTGCTGTTTTATTAAGCTGTATTAAAAAAAGAGGTATATTTGCATTTTACAGGATATTTTAGAAACAAAATAATATTTCAAAGCTATTGAGATCTGCAATCCAAATTCAGACTCATTCATTTTTGCTGGCCTTCCGCTCATAATTGTAAGTCACAATGATTTGTTTGTGCAAAACAACCAAATATATGGATGCATTTTTACTTGTTTAGAAGATGTCTCATATGTTTATGGAGACTAGTGACCATGTTTGTTAATGTTTGCAATGTTAGCTTAGCATCTTCTATTGTAAATTAACTCTTTTTGTTACATGTTACAAGTTGTTATATGTTACATGTCTTTTTCAAGGTTTTATAACTCAGGAGCAGAGTAACCTACAGACATAACAAACTCCAAATAATCAGTAAGAGGGGGCAGGACTTATTATGGCACTGACCCAGATATTGGGATATAGAATAAAATGTGAAGGGAGGGGCTGTTTGCTCATCTTTTTTGCAAACAGAGTGTACAAATTTCAAAATAAAAGTCCTAAAAAGGGATGATAATAATAATAATAATAATAATAATAATAATAACAATAACAATAACAATAATAATAATCATAATAATAAATCTTTTTATTTTCCTAATTCATCAATTATTGCATTTTAATCTAGAAAAAACACTGGCCAATAATGAGATATGAAAGTCAGTTTTAGTCCTTATAAACAAAAAAATAGGCGTGATTTTTTTTTATCAGAACATAGTCAAAATCATACACAAATGAACTTTTACATCTCAATTGAAGACAATTTTGAATGTAGTATAGGATCTCCTGAAAATAACAATATATGGCATGTGTTTTAATGTTTAGGTGAATAAACATATGTCAAACTACAAAAATATCCCATAACATAGACCTAGGGTTCTAAATGTAAAATTGCAGTATTGAACATGTCAGAAAGTGTTGGGTATGCTATTGATGGTATACTGGAATGTAACCATTCATTTTCTCAACGGTTTTCAACAGAGATGTCTGAGCACCTTGAGATTGAAATGGCACTGCAGTGCTGTATCACAGTGGCCAGCATTCCTTTACATTTGAAAAAAAGTGATCTATTCATTGGGCACAGCAATAGCGGCAACCCCACACATAAAGCTGTCACAAACATGTGCCAATCACATGTCAGAAGGGCTTTCTCTTGGAACGGGCAAATCAGTGTGCTTCTGGGCATTGGCGCTTTGACCTGTTGTCAAAAAGACAAAACACACAAATAACCAGCATCATGAGATGGCTCGGCGAACCCTGTCAAACACAACATTGCCTTCTTGTGCTTGAGGGCTGGGAGGAGGGTCAGTTTCTGCCCCACAAGGACTTTCACCATGAGGTCAGCCTCAGGATGGACTGATGAAAAGAAGCTGCATTGGGCTTTGATGTCATCAGGCCAGAAAAAAAAAATTATAAATTGGACTAAGATTAGGCCACCAATCGGTGCTCCAGAAGGCTGCTGATGTCACCAGACTACCAATCTGCTTTTTTTAATGCGCTCCCTCTCCTTCACCAGGCCCAGCTTCCGCAACAGATGGGAAACAATTAAGATGACTCCTGAAAACAACAAGAAACTACTCCCACCTCTCTCTCTCTCTCTCTCTCTCTCTCTCTCTCTCTCTCTCTCTCTCTCTCTCTCTCTCTCTCTCTCGCCTTTGTTAGAAAAAAAAAACTAGCATAAATACATTAACACCTGCTGTAGCATTGAGTAGCTCTGATGGGTTTAACTGAGGGGTGGTTGGAGGGGAGGGGGGCTTGTTAAGTGCGAAGTTCTCCATGTTTCAATGAATAAATATGAAGTTTGGTTGCCAAATCTCCTTAAATACAGGCAGACTTGTGGAAATTAAGCTTTACGATCTCATCTGCCACTGCAGCCTGGGAGGTAGCACATGTCTCGTATGTTCTCGGATTCACTGTAGCCCCCAGAATCCATTGCATATGGATGGGCCTCATCCAAGAACACATAGTAACAAGCCCTGAAAATCCTCCAAGAACCATCAATTAGCATTGATAATGACAACTCCCCCCAGTCTGTGCTTATTTATTTCATTTTTTTTCTGTGTCTTTGTAGCTCCTGCTGCCATTAGACCAACCCAGTGCTTCTCTCTGTAGCTGCTCTAGCCCCGTTTTCTCTCTCCCGCACTCCACTGCAGTGCTCTTCAGCATTCAGCCCTCTCACAACATTGCCACATCCCAACATCCAACCACAGACTGTCTGAGCCACCGCTTTCAGGTGGAAGAATCACACTTATAGGGAAGGTTTCCCAGACAGAGGTTAAGCCTAGTTCTTTTCTATAGAGAATTCTTATTATTCTCCTCTACCTATCCCTCTGTTTTCTTATTTTTCTGGATCACAGACACAAATCTAGGACTCTTTTTGGCACTTATGGCTCAGAAAAGGCACATTTGGGCCAGAAATTAATTGCTATCTGGGTTCTTCTCCTCCACCTCTCTCTCTGGTTCCAGATTACAGGCCAAATCTGAGCCACTTTTTCCACTCAGATCTCAGAAATGAGACCTGTGGACCAAACATTAATTGTTATCTGGGTTCTTGCCCTCTAACTCTCTCTCTCTCTCTGTTTCTTTCTTCCCCGTAGCTCTGTTTCTCTTTCAACTAATGTCATTTTTTTTTAAATTTTCTATGAACCTAGTTTTCACATTTTGAAAATAGGCTTAAAAATTCCAAAAAACACGCAAATATCACAAAACATATATTTTATCCTCTAAATGGGTCTAAGGCTAAAATGGGTGCTCCAGAAGTGTTTTTGAATATCAAGTATCAAGGTATCAAGCCATGAGCACCTCCAGTACATCCAGGTATAACAGTAGCATTTAATTAGTTTCATTCTTAATGCTTGACATACATGCTTGAATGACTAACTACACAGTTTTCCCACGATCCTCCACTGAAGTGTCCAGCTTGTTTAAGCAATGGTGAGTCTCTTATCAGTTGGCTCGGGTTGCCAGGAATGGGTGAAACAACTGTCCCTAGGGACACATAGCTTGTCGTAGGTTGCATTCTGCATTCTGCAACCAGTCCAAAGCTTGTCTGAATGGCTCTGCTCTGTTCTCCCAGACTATACAGTGGATGGCATCAGGGTGGCATGGAGATTTCAACCCTCATTAGGTGGCCACTGTTCCTTCTGCCACAAACAGAGACCACAAACAACTGTAAAGGTGATATTGATACTCTATCAAATGTGCAGGAACTTTTGGAGGTTTTTCAATTTGAGAGGAAATTCTTAAGGTGCTTCAAAGAATCCTCAAGACCCTTATCCTTTTATTGAAGGTTCATTGAAGCACCTTAAGAGGTTCCTGCACAGTTCCAAATGAAATAACATGCAAATGTTCCTTGAGGATCTTTTACTTTTTACACTAAGTAAGCAAAGACTCAGTTAAATCTCTGCATTCTGCTCATTTCAATGCCACTCCTGATCATGGTCATCTAAAGTTTCTACACGTAACTATAGTGGAAACACAGCATATTTCTTTTTTCAACTGAAACTACAAAATTGCCTTTTCTCTCTTTCCTTGTCTTTGTCTCTCTCTCTCTTCCCCTGCATCCCCTTTCTCTCCTTCCTCTATTCTACATTCTTTCCTCTTGTCTACTCCACTTGCTTCCTCTCTACCTTCTCTCTCTCTGTCTGTCTGTCTCTATGTCTGTCTGTCTGTCTGTCTCTCTCTCTCTCTCTCTCTCTCTCTCTCTCTCTCTCTCTCTCTCTCTGTGCAGTGGGTTTTTGAGCTCTGTAGTGAGGGTGAATGGGGGGAGCTCTTACGACTCTGAGCTCTCCAGCTCTGCTCGTCTTTATCATTACAGTTTCCTATTACCTGCCTCTAGCCCCAGAGATAGGAGGCCTGCTGAGCACCATGGGAGCTGCACTGTTGCTGCGCATTGTGATGAGTTTTCTACTGATGTTTTCCTGCTCGCTCCTCTTCACACTGTCAGTTCTGCTTTTCTCTGCCGCCAAGTCACCCCACCCCCACATCCCTACTCTTACCCCCCTTTTCCCTTTCCATCCGCCTCACTTCTTTTCTCTGAACATGGCTGAGGCATTGTCAGCCTGGCGCAAGGTAGTGCGTTGGTGGTTAGTGCCTCTGAGAGAGAGAGAGAGAGAGAGAGAGAGAGAGAGAGAAAGAAAGAAGAGAGAGAGAGAGAGAGAGAGAGAGAGAGAGAGAGAGAGAGAATGTGTGTGGTAAGTGAAAGGGGAAAGAGGGCTGCTCTACGTAGCATTAGTGGGATCAAGTGCTTATGGGAGAACATGCTGTACTTTTGCAGTGAACTCAGACGACCACCTTCCAGGCCTAACAAATACACACCAAAACTGGAATTACATAATTTTTTTTTTTTAACTCTATCTCACCTAACATCTAATTGGAGATACATTTAAAGAGCCCTCTTCAATATCTGAGCCCAGAATTTTTGAAACAGGTGCATATCTCTGGCTATAGTAAGGTGTACCAGTATTTGCTGGGATTAAAGATGATTAATAATAATTACACATTTCTTCTCCTTAAAACTGATCTGCAAGTAAAGAAGAAACTAAACGGATTAAAGTTTTCAGATTATTTGTGCACTTTCACATATACATTGAAATTTCATCAAATCAGTATTAAAAGATCAAAGATCTATTGGTTTTCTCAAAACTGTCACTTGTAACAAGCAAAATAGACATGTACACATTTTTGATTTATAAAAATCCAATTGGATTGGATTAATAAATGTTTGTTATACTTTAATTTATTTAACAGAATTGTGTTAAAACATGCCCAATGTCTAACATTTTCCATTTTATTGGTTTTATTTTAAGATAGATCCCATTCTTTATATAGCCAATAAACACAACAGCATTAAAGAATGGGGAAGAAGATTGAACATCAGAAATTGTCACCTTTTCCCTCAGGATTAAAGGGTTAAAACACAGACCTTTGTGTTCAGCAGGGATAAGTTCCCACTGTATGTGTCAGTTCAACTGGCTGAGTGACCATTTTCCATTAACTCATTCATTGTGTTTGTGTTTCTCCTGCCTTTGAGATACAAAATTAATTACTGCCTTAATCGCGAACGGGTGGATCCACTGATGCAATTTGGACACACACGCACACACACACATGCACGCAAACACACAAGCACACACATGCACACACACGCGCACACACACGCATGCATGCATGCACACACTCCCACACTGAACCTCACTTAACCCTCAAAGGCAATGAAGTGTGCTTCCTGTCCAATGAGTCAGATGCCACAGTCATCTAATGTCTACACTGTCCTTATCTAGGACACACTGTGCCTCCATCTCTTGCCCTGTCTGTACTTCTCTGTGGTTGTCACGGTTCTTCCAGCAGTGTGCTGAGGACCTCACCCTTACAATGTCCTATAATTCACTCCGCACTGGCTTCAGTGGAGAGCCTTTACTATGAAGATACACCATCCATTAAAAGTAATGTTTGATTTTTTGCTCAAGGCAGAAACATTGAGCCTCATTCACCAATATCTTCCTAAGAATTTTCTTAAATGTGTCTTTAAATTGCAGAATTGTTCATTTGTCCATTTCTTTTTTTTCTACAGTGATAGATCCTATTGTCCTCCCAAACTGAACAAATTCCCAAATTAGAAAACATTGATGAGTGTGAGAATCTACGTGAAGACTGTGAAGTGGGTTTCAAATAGACAATGAATGGTTCTTCTTATGAATGGTTGGTGAATGTTACATCCGATATCAGAAATGGAAAGAATGGAAACTACACTTTACAAAATCTTGTTAGATTTGATTGAAATGTAATGTGTGCTTGTAATGATGATATCAAATAGCACTGAATGTCATCCTGTGGCATATGGGCAAAACAAGGAAAAAGGTATTCCATGATGATGGTTGGGAACCACTGCTTTAAGTAATTTCAGGACTATCTACTATCAACATCTCACATTCCCTCAGCTCCTAGCATTCTATAAAATGGCCCAACCCTTTCCTTCTCACTTCTCGGCGGTTCCTCTTAAACATTTAAAGTCTTGTAACTATCCAGCTTGTCATGCCTCCAGGCCCATTGCTACTGTTTTCTCCTGGACTACAATTACCTTGTTTATTTCTTTGCTCAAGCACAATTTATCTAACTAATTAACTAAATAACACCCCAGTCATGAGTTGAACTGGGTGTATTAAAGTATGAAAAACTTGGTTAATTCATGCATTTAGCTAACTTAAAGTTGTAGTGATTGCTGACATAGAGGTGTAAATGCATACAAATGCACACATGTGGAGCAGAGAAACTGTGTTCTCTGGAATGATGAGGATCCATGCATTACTTTTTGGATGCACTGGGGAGTTGGGGATAAGGTAGAGTGGTGATCAATCAATATTCTTACCTTACTAACACCCTGGCTGCAAAACAGAAGGTTAATAGTAATGTATCTCACTCAAGTCTCTAAATCTTCATTCCCCTTGCCCAGAATCTCTCTGGCTCTGATTGGCAGGGTGTCTCAGTAGTTTCCCTTTCACATTTTAGTGCTTGTAAATAGTATCAAGCTTCTTGGCCAACGCTCCCAATGCTGGTCTGGAAGTACCCCTACCTTGCATATTTTAGTGCCTTCTCTGCTTTAGAACACCTGTTCAAACTAATCTGCTAATTAACAAGGCCTTCTTGGATTAAAAAGGGTATATTACTGCAGGGAAAACAACCTAGCAGTGGTACCTCAAGATCAGGGTGGAGAACCATTGCTCCTAGCAATTTGTGTTCTTTGTCGGCAGCTTACCAACATTTGCTATTCTCTCAGCTCTCTGCATTCCATAAGGTGCCTCTACATCTTTCTCTTGTAGTCCCTGAACCCCTCAACCCCTACTTAGCCCCCTCTTTCTTTTATTCCCCCTGATTGGCAGGGTGTCTTGTGCGGGTATCCCCAGTGGTGCTGTTTCTCCTGTCTGGTTTGTGTATCACTCACCATTGGACACTAGCCCTCTTGCCCCTCTCTCACTCCCCTGTAAGCCAACCATCTGTGCCTAATTGACTGCAAGTTTGGCATGGAATGCACCATGGTGCTTGGGTAAGAAAGAGAGAGAGGAGCAGAGAAGTGAGGGCATGCTTATCTTTGCATGCTTATCGGTGCCCTCTGAACCCATGGACTGGGAGATGAAAAGATGAAGAAAGAAGGAACCCTAGAATCTCCTCCTCCACCGTCATAGCACAGGGTCCCACAGATGGACAGATGTGGGGGAAAAACGTGTATGTATAATTATTATGGCCATTAGTGCAGATGAATCCACTTGCTCTGAAATATCCCCAGCCTCTAAATGTCTAACTTCTACTAAATTTCCTCCCTCTCCTCCCTCTGCCTGCCTCATTACTCACCCAGCTTCTCCCGCTCTATTGTGCATCACTGCCATGTTCATCACGTTTTTCATACCCTTTCTCATTTATTATCTCTTTATTCTACCAACCACTCAGGTCAGGGTTAGGAGCTTTTCTGGCTGTGATCCCTATTATAGTGTGGGCTGTCTCTACATCTGAGCCCATTCAGCCTGGGCTGGAGTACTGGGCCCGGCAGCTGTGATGCTGCCATAAGAGACCTCCACGATTAACTCTTTAAAATTGCAGACATTGCTGGGTATGGTGTAATGTTCTATTGACTGTTGTTCATTGAAACAAAGGGAAAAATGTAGAAAGTCTGGATTCTAAACATCCATTTGATGCCATATATATGTCCATATGTAGAATATATTTAAATGAGAGGCTTTTGCTAGGCTTTATAGACTTTATAGGCCATTTCTTTAAAATGGAAGAAGCTGAATCTTTGTAAATGGAAATTAAGGGAAATTAAGGAATCAGTTAGTTACATAATGTAACTATGTATCTAATCACAAAGTTATATAAAGTAATTACATTTACATATACTATACATTTTCTGTCAGAACAACAGTTGCACCCAGAAGAGTGTTGGATTGCAAAGATATTCAGAGGGAAGGTTACCAGAACAATCAATTACATAAAATAATTGGGCACTTTTAATTGAGCTACACATACAGAAGTCATGTCTCACAGTATAGCATTGGGCCACCGCGTTTGCTAACACAACATGCCAGATGTCCCGATAATCAATCCCATACAGCTTGAAAATTCTCATACAGTTCCTGCAGATTTTGTTGTGGGGTGTTGATAGCATCTTTAATAGCATTTAAGAAAAGGTCTGGTGACGCGGCTATTGGGATTCGTGACTTATAGACCCATATACATGTAGACCCACTGTCTATATGAGTGACTCCATAATAGTCTGGCAAGACACCATTACAGTCTTTAGTTACCAACCCTACTCCTGAGAGCTCCAACCCAAACCTAACGCACCCCATTCAGGCAATCAAGAACTTCTGAAGGCAGTAATATACTGAACCGTGTAGAGTGGATTAACGCTGGATCAACAAACTGTGGGATGATTAGTGGTTTCTTGAAGCTGCTTAGGAGAGAAAGATGGAAAAATATTTTTTACCTGGTAGAAGTAGGTTGTGCTGACTTGTTGCTTCATCAGCTTCTTTCCTCCTACGACGCATGGGGCAACTTGAACAAATGAGCAGAAAGCCCTGAAAGACCCAAGAAGAGCAGATTATGGCTCTAGTTGAGAAGAAAAAAGAAGTGTTGGGAAATCAACACTTAATCTGGGGTGCATCTGCAAGTGATGGCTGGGGAATGTACTTACCACTGCTGTACAACTAGGAGATGTTCTGGTGGTGCCCAACCAATAAACCTGAAGTTAACCTGTTGGCAGTGCTGGAAGTGTGGCATGTAGTAATGCCACAGCAAGTGGCAACAAATATATGTTAAATCAATGTAGACAAAGGCCATCCCATAATAATAAATGGATTATGGATAGACATTTGATAATTTAGCTAAAAAAGTCTACAAGTTATTCAGAGTTTGTTTTTCATGATCAGCAAAACTTTATATTAATATTAATCATATCAACACACTTCTAAATAGGGAATTTTTAGAGGTAAATTGTGTACTGACGTAAAATTGATGAGCACAATTTTGTGGTGTGAAATGCTGCCTTTTATTTTTCAAAAGAGTAGAAATTGGGCCCCAGCTGGGAGTGCTATTTGCATTTGCACTGTAATGTGAAAAAGCTTTGATTGGTTGACACCTTTTTTGTTTAATTTGTAGAAAGCAGTGAAGCAGAAGATTTGGAATTTGTTTGGTCTTAACTGAAAATCTCAAGGCTATGGAGGTGTCTGCTTTGACCTCAGGGAGTTGAGGCAGTGAGAGAGAAAGAGAGTGAGAGAGAAAGGGTAGGGAAGGTGAGGAATGTGGGCAAGAAATCTTATATTTAATAAGTAAACTGATGCTGGCGTGGGCCAGGCCGACATTTTTCTTCCGCAGGTCTCTTGGGGTGGGCTCAGTCAGCCATTTTTCAAGCAAAGTGAAGGATTTGGGTTAGATGTAGAAAGCCCATGAGATGCTCTCTTGCATTTCCTCATACAGAGTAGCCCAGGCAGAGGGGAAAGCAAGATGGAGGGAGGGGGAGAGAGCGGGAGGGAGAAGAGAATGATATGCCTTTTCTTTCCATTCATTTTCGCCCCCTCCATGTGTCATTTGTGCAAATGATGGTGGCAAATGGAGGTCTGAGAGCTTCAATACTTCAATCAAGAAAAAGGTACAAAGAAAAAAAAAATGACGAATTTAAAAAAGAGCACTGAGGAATGAAAAGGAGTGAGAGAGAAAGAACCAAAGCCCTTGGCACCACCTCAATTAAGATGCATGGTTCTTATAAGGTATCATTTTAATCACCTAGACCTACATATAAAGGAGTGAAACAGAAATAGAGCACTCTCCTCTGCATATTCCCAAAAGGCCAATGAGAGGGGCACTGATGTTCGATAACCTCCTTCTCCAAAATAGAGGTCCTGGTATAGGGCACATCGAAGATGGGTAGAATAAAAAATAGGGCAAATCTGGCCTTAGGCTTCACAGAACGAGAGTCAATTATCAATTTGTGACCTTACCCGAACAATTTTAACTCTTGATATATTTATAAACCTGTGTTCATTCCCTATTGATGGCTGTTGAGAAACAAAAAGCAAGATGAACCAATAGAAGTTCTACCAGAGAGACAAGGACTGTTCAAGGCCTTCTACCATGACATTGCTTTACCCCAACTGGAACACACAGAATGGCAAGCTGCTCTGAGCCTGTCAGGGTCTGAGCCTTCAGGGAGGTAAACGGATTCGCTGGCTGTTCAGACACTTCCCCAGCTCCAGGAATCCCATTGAGGGTTTGAAGGTACAGTGCCTGTGCATTGTGCCATCCATAAAACCCCCTTCAGATAAATAATGGACTGAAATGAAATATAAAACCACACACCAGCTCCTTTAGCTATTTGCCCAGACAGCACAGATGCTCTGGAACCAGCATCACACCAGCCTGACTACAAAGGAGCCCACTTCTGTTGGCCCCTCCATGGTCACTGTAGGTTACAGCCAATAAGGTCCCACTCCAAACCCAGTTCCAGAACATTCCATGGGGGTCTGACTGGCAAAGCAACTGTTGTGTTATGATCCATTTTTTTTTTAACACTTGTGTGTTTGAATTCCACTGTTGGCAACCAGTGCTCTTTAAAATATATGATGGTAAATTATCACCTACAGAGATAATCTGGGCTAACTCTGAATTTCAGAAACAAACTAAAGTTGTCTAAGATTGTCCTTGTTTTTTTTCTTTACTTTTTTTCCAGTTAGAACTGCTGTGAAGCCTATTCTACTGTAGAAAATGTCATTTTCTAAGCAAAGGTTTGGGCAACAAAGCAAATGAAAAGGTACACATCTAGCACTGGTAAGTTTAGGCAACCTTGAAAATGTTTCTAATATCCTGCAAAGTGTCAGAATAAGATAGGAATTACATTAGCTGTGCAATTTTCAGCTGTATTTTAAATTTCATTAATATGCTCTTATATTTTATTCACAATATGACTGATGCACCACTCAAAACAACCTATGTAAATTGGGAGCAAAAAGATCAGGGTGAATGTTTTGTATGGACCAGTTTTATTGACGTGAGGTCAATGGACTTATTGGATGGTGAAAGCAAGGCTGAAAGCATGCATTTCTGTAATCTGCTGGAGTAATACTCCAAAGAATAACATTCTCTAATTCATTCATCTTCTTTTCCACCTTGTCCAGATCAGGGTCCCAATGGGTGCCGAGCCTACCTGGAATGAATAACGTAGTTATGTTTCATTTTTAATAAAATATGAAATATATATATTTTTTGTACATGACATTCCTGCCTTGTGCCCAGTGATTCTGTGTGGGCTCTGGAGCCACCGTGACCCTGGCCAGAACAAAGTAAATAAGAAGGTAGATAAAGGATGTTTTTTGAATTAGAACCCACACGTCTGCATAATATGGTCAGTGTATAACAGTTATGGTCAGCTTTATTCAGACTTGCATTATGAGAAGATGGGAGGTTGGGGGGGGGGGGATGATTCCGGTGTGATGAAGTTGCTTTAACTGTAGGAGCTGAAGTCCACTTCATGGGTAGGCTTAAGGCATGCAGTCTTAGGTCACCAGTTTATTTAGCAGAATGGATATTTACATATTTACAAATGTGCAGGAAAAGAAAATAATAATAAAGCAATAGAGATCCACTTACTACAGTGGTTCTGACTGCAAAGTCATGTGATGGTCACCTCACTCTGTACTTCCCTCCTTTAACTCAGGTGTACTCACTCAGTCACTCCTCAGAGCAGGCTTTATACTGGTAGCCCCTCCCCCTAGGCTCTACCAATATCAACAAAGGTAAAGGTAATTACACTACATATGATGATTGTCGACACACAGTCACATTCAACAATCATCAATCATCATGATCATTCACCAAACAGACTGATTATATCATTTTGATTAGATGATAACTATAGGTGTTCAACCGTCATCTTCTTTGTCCCCTCACAAGTCCAATATCCCCCTCCTACAGACAGAGGTGGACTCACCCAGGTATGTAAAAACTCAGAGGGTTCTGTTTTATACTCTTTTGACTCTGGGCAGATGTGAACAATCCACAGGTATGTATGTGACCTCACTGCTGGTAATGTGTACGTACCAGCTTACATCATTACAGATGGGATGTTCAGAAGCAATCTGCTTTGAGTATTTAGAACCTCTGTCAAAAATACAATGAAATGAGGCTCAGCAGTCTAATGGGCTAGCACTATGATTCAAGGGTCACAGGTTCAAATCCAAAGATCCAAAGGCATGCAACTAACCATCAGCAGCTGGTACAGGGGTCTGTTAGGAGCTGGCCTCCAAGCACTTTGCCCACCCAGCAACAATGCAATGCAGGTAATTTGAAAAGAGTTTGTGGTTTCACACGTGCTTGTCTGTACCTTCCTAGCGTTGGGAGTATTCTGTGCGATTGGGGAGAGTCCTAATTTGGTTGGGTAATTGACTCTTCCAAAATGGGGGGGTGGGATTTAAAAAAATAATAATTAAAAAAAAAAAAAATATATATATATATATATAAAAGGTTGGACTCTAAAAAGCCTCTATACTTGATTAATGATTAATTAATTTATTTTTTGTAATGGTATTTAAGATTACCTGAGTGTAGCATCAGGTCATGTTTCATTTCTTCAGTATAAATGTTTGTTTGACCACTCTGCCTAGAGAGCTTTAGACCTTCTTGACAGATCTCCAGATGTTTTTATACCCTCCATGGTAAGCTGTTTCGTCTTCCAAGCAAACACTTCAGAGAAGGACAGTTAGCCTCTGTTTGATATTTCTACTCAAACATGAAATTCACAGGTAGATGTTTTCTAAAGTCTTCACCAAGTCTTTAACCTGAAATGCAAGGACACTCTACACCCACCAGAACATATCTTCCTGGAGCTCTCACACACATGTTCACACTAGAAAAAAAACAATCTTAACCTAATATTAAATTGCCTAAAAGGAAATAGTTTAGCCCTTTTGGGCCTTCAGATCAATATCAATGTAGCATTATCATATTTTATCATCACTTCCTCACTATGGTCTCATTCCCCATAAACTCTACAGTGCATCAGGGACATCTGCAGCCTGATGGATGGGCAGGATGGTAGCATAGCTGCACTTTTTAATCAACGACCACCATCTGGGGATGCATTAGAGACTGACATAGGCCATGTTTATAACAGGGTTGATCTGTTATAAACATGATTTTTTACTCAAGTTTATTCAGGGATGTGTGAACACTAAATCAGATATTTTCCAATCACTTTGAAAATATTTGGCAATGTTCCCATTGCAATCCTTGGTGTAAAATTTCAATTTGCTTAGTTCTAATCTCTTGTGATAGTTTATATTAGTGTGGATGGTTCACAGTCACATGATCATCAGGAATAGCTTGCTTGCTCAGGTCAGGAAATTATATTGTCTAAATCCAAATATATACCCTATATGTCCAGCAGAGATCTTTACACACAGACTGAAGGCCAAATGGTTCTCCATTAAATATACAAGTGTTTGTGTAAAAAAAAAAAATAATAATAATAATTTAATTGTTTACACAGATGACTGTAGTCCATCTGTTTATCTACAAACTTGGTTGGCTTCCATTCATCCTGTTCAATGGTCCCCAAAGGGGCAGAGCAGATATTATGTTGGTGGTGGGTCTTTCTCCGCACTGCAGTCATTTTGGTGGTGTGTTAATATGTGTTGCACTGGAATGAATGAATTGGTCATAATCTTATGGCTGATCAGTGCAAACATGCAGGATATTAATTAAAATAAACAAACAGTAAATATTTTAGACTGGATTCATTTATCAGGTAGATGTCAGTACATTTTTTTTTAAACTCTCAAAAATCTGGACCTGCTGTAGCTCACCTGATCTGTTTCCCTGCCAAACAGTCCAGGCTGAAAGACCAGGCCTGAGAAACACGGCCTGTAATTTGAACTCAAAACAATTGGAATTGAGCAATAAGGCTTTTAATGTGACTGTAGCCTGAGCCAGCCAGACTGACGGACCGATTTCAGCTTCCGTTTGAGAATTAGCATAGGTTAGAAAAAGAAGAAAAAAAGAACGGACTGTGCTTGTGTGTGCATGAGGGGAACCAGAAATCTTTACTAAAGCCCGTTCAGGAACAGGAATGCTCTGTTCAAAAATGGATGTCCCTCTTTCAAAAGAAACTTCTGCTGCTTATGTAGTGCAGTGGCTGTAACAGTAGTGCAATACCTCGGCATAGTTGTCCAGCGCACTGGAATTTAATTGCAGCATCTGTTTAAAAAACGGGCTATGAATACTACTCTTGCTCACCCTCGGGACCTACCTTAATACCATACAAGCAATTTCCCTCCCACACATATATTGTTTTTAAGAGACTTAATTCTTTTAGTACTTTAGGGATGACAAGTATATTTTTCAACTCGCTGTCCCGTCTCCCAGCGGACATGGATTTTTTCCTCTTTAAAAAGCAGGCAGATGTGGTTATAGTCACGGGGGAAGACAATAGCCTCTCCATTAAAAACAGAATGTTGATTGTTCTAGTCCCTTTGCTCAGTGTGCTACCTATGCTATGTTTCAGAATTTAAATTTTCCCAGGTTATTTTCTTGTCTCTCCTGCTTTCTCGCACACTTACATATTCACACATTTGTTTTTATATAATGTCAGGATATGTGGAAACATCTGAGGAATCTGAGGGAATGATATGTAAAGCTATTGATCAAGTCACTATAATACATTAATATTAAAATTACAATTCGTTGTACGATACATTGTAATCCGATATGAAATGCCAGCCTGGCTCTGTTACATCAGTTAACAGATGCCTACACTCTGTAGCATAGTGCTCATTCAAGAGGTGATATGGAAGACCATCCTACCCACCCAGAGAGAGTGAAGGACTCCCTGCTGTTGCATCAGCTAGGATCAAACCAGACAGAATTCTGTTTAACATTTCAACACGTATAATCAAACACCTTGCGCACACGCACACACACACACACACACACACACACACACACACACACACACAGAACCCTAAGACAATTGTGTGCAATTTTTTCAAAATTACTTTTAATCACCAAAATATTTTGAAAATGATTTATAGGAGATAGTCTCACATGCCAGATATTGTTGTTTTCAGGAGTTCCTAGACTATTCCTTATTTTCTTCATTTGACATGTAAATACTATCATTTTACTTGCACCAACATTTTTTGTGTATGTACTCCTTATAAGGACTAAAAAAAGTTTCTCAGACATCATTTTGGAAATTGATCATCCAGGGTCATTTTGAATGGAAAACATAATCATTTGGATGAGTTACTTGTAATAATTAGATTGCCAATGATATTTATGTAATAAATTCTTCAAAATACTTGAAAGTGGTCCAAAAAAACCTCAAAACCCTAAATCCTGTATTATTTTTATTATTTATGCATGTATCAGTATTATCCCTTCTCAGGACTTTAATTCTGAAGTACTATGGCACTGTGAATTCGGTTGGAAACAAAGGAATTTTATCCTGTTTTCTGAACTTGATTACTTGCTGATAAATTGCTGCACCACAGAAAATAGTTAGATATGAAAGGTCTTGTAGTTTATGATGTGTATTATCTGTGTGTTTCTCTGATCCTCAGTTATGAAGCTGAGAAAACAGTACTTATATGTAACAGAACACAAAATGCAGATCATCCACCAACACACCAGGAAGTTGTGATCTGGTGGTTAGGGAACCAGCCTTGTGACTGGAGGGTTGTTGGTTTGGATCCCTGAACTGGCAGGAAATGACTGAAGTGCCCTTGAGTAAGGTACTTAAGTCCTCACCCTGGGTGCCGCGGATAGGGCTGCCCACTGCTCCGGGCATGTGTGCTCACTGCACCCTAGTGTGTGTATGTGTGAATCATTGTGTGTAAATGGGTTAAACACAGTGGGTTTACCTATATGCAACAGGCACTAACATACAACGAGCTCATTCATTGATTCTTCATTCTTTCTTCCTTATTCCCTGGAATAAGGAATGATGCCAACAATTTCATGTTTTTCTGCCAGAGAGTAGCGGTGGTTTGGAAAGAGATGTATCAGAGAAAACATGCTTGCCTTCACCCTCCTAGTGTTGGGTGCATGCTATATAATGGAGAAATTTGGCATTTACCAAACACCATACACAATGAAGGTTTAATGTCTACAACACATTAGTGTTACAAGTGCATTAAATTAAAATGATTTTAAAATCTATCAGGAGGAATGTTTAGAAAGTTTATTTAATTTATTTATGTACTACCTAAGATATCAAGTGAGGATATGTACTTAATTTCCTATGTTCTGGGCCTTCCTTCTTCTGTAATACTACTTTTTTTTTTTTATCCCTGACCCATCCAGTCTGTCACTTTCTCCTGGATCGATGACCACTGCTCTCTAGGGTCTCCAGGGACCTCAGTAGTCACAGGAGCAGCCCCAGGGCCATAAAAATGCAACCTTCAGGGACAAACTGGGGTCAGTAGGTCATGACTCCTGCTTGTCACAGGTTGCAAGAAAAAAAACAGCAACGGTATATTACTGAATACTCTGTGCTCTCACACAGCACCTTAAAGAGGACATCAAAGACACTGACTGTAGCACAGGACAAAATCGATCAGGTTTTGAATAGAATAGTCATTTTTGTGCAAGTCAAGATGTTGAGTTGCTTTCGGTGTGGGGCACGTATTCAATTGCATGGTATTGTGGGTGTGAACAGAGCAGTAAAATAGAGCTTTGACTTGGAAAAGGAAGATTTTTACTTAGACTTGGTTTGTGTGACTATAGCAGCAGGTTACTGTAGGTATCCTACAAAGGGAGGATTACAAACCTGAGTGTGTGTGAGAGAGAGATATATGGCAACAAACAAGTTTTTTACTCTGCAGTCCACCCTGACAAAAACAATGTGATTTATGAGTCTGTGAGGGTCGGACATATTGACTCCAGCAGCACTGTGCAGTGAGTGGGAGGGTGTTACTGCAGTACTGAATCTACAGCAGTATGAATGGCACAGTCAGAGCAGCTGCAGGCCTCAAACCACACCACTGAAAAGACAATAAGGACCTGAGTGTCAATGGGATGGGAGCTACATGAATGTTCTTATAGTGACCGACTCTCCATAGCCAATGATGTTCCACACAACAGTCAGTGCCTTTATACAACGTATATGGCTTCCTGCTTTCCGGCTACTGGACCTGGATTAGTTTCCCACCCGTCATCAGCAACTATGTAGAAATTTACACAGACCCAAATGAGTTGCTACTGTTGCTATTATGTCCACCAGCAAACTAACATCACACCAGTACAAGTTCAATTTTATTCACAATTCCATACAAAAAAGAATCTGATTTTATATTCATTACATGTATATGTACAAGTGACATATTTCATTCATATTTCACATTCCATTCATCGGGGTGGCTTATAGTGCATGAAAATGAAGAAGCTCACATTATTACAATATTTAAATTGAGGTTTGACTAAATTACAAATCAGAATTAAAAATTCAAACAAAATCTTGAAACGCTTGAACTATATCACTTTAGATGTAATGAATGTAAAATATGACAGTTTAGGTTTTTTTTGAAAGGAATGATATTCACAATATTCAAAAACTTCCATGTTTTTGAGATGCACTAGTACAGGCGTGTGGGAAAAAAAAGGAAATCTCATTATATATTTAGTTCTTTAGTAAGAAATATAAATATATGGATATTCTTTCAAACAATGTTTATCAATGTAATTGTATCACCTTTGCAAAAACATTTTTGTGGCATTGCTCTCTGATCCACTTGTACCAGCGCAACACACTAACAGTGTTACACAGTGCTGCAGTGTTTTAACCCTTCAGTATCACTGCTGGAGTGAGAATAGTCCACCAACCAGAAACGAGGAGCAGCATCCTGTGACCACTGACGAAGGACTAGAGGATTATCAACATATCAACATCAAAATATGCAGAAACAAATGATTCTATTCTCTATTCTATCTCTAAAAAGTGGCGCAATTAGGTCGATGTGTCTAAAAGAGTGGACACCGAGTGGATACAGCAGTACTGTGTCTGGTCCATCTGTATCAGTGCAACACAAATTAGCAAACCATCACCATGTCAGTGTAACTGCAGTGCTGAGAATGACGCACCGCTCACACAGTACCTGTTTTGTGGGGGTCCTGTAGGGTCCTGATCATTGAAGAACAGCATAAAAGTAGAATAAGAGTAAGCAGAGAAATGAAGAAGTGGTCATAATGTTATGCTTGATGGGTGTAATTCTAATTATTTACCTTTCCATAACAAATGACCGTGCACCCGTCTGACCTGATACTGATGAACGATGAACCAGGGGGCTCTCCTGCTAACTCCTTCAGACCAGCTGCCCCCGCTCCAACTGCTATTTGCTACTAGTTGCCAATGTTCCATTACCAACTATTGTCAAATTTACATGGACCAACTATTACTCTTAATTGATTACTGCTGCTATTATTATTATTATTATTATTACTATTATTATTATTACTAATCATCATTAATCATCGTCACTTTCATTCAGTACTTTGAAACAGCTGACAGAGACAAGCAATGAATTCACACTGAAATTGCAGAAACTAAATCTAGTACCACATTTGTGTTCCTAGTAGATGAAGAGATATTTGATCCAAAAGTTATAGTTCACAGTGTTTGCCCAATAATGAAAAGAGCTACATAATAACTGTTAATCATATTTAAACAGTTCAGTTACCCTCCCTTTGTAAGAAAAATAAGAAGAGAATGATTCCTCCAGAACTCCAGAGCGGAGTGTGAGCAAGCAAGTAATTGACAGGGATGGGAGATCTGGTCATGTTGGCATTTGTTCTCCACGTAAATAATTTTGTGGACAGTGGAATTGCAGAATACTGATTGTTTTGTGATGTTTTCAAAACCATTTCCAGAAGAGCTCTTTGGATCTGGTCATCTGGTGATTTAACAATCAAGATCATACCAAACTGGATGAGGCTGTTTTATTTATACCTCGTCCAAAGTCCTCTCTAATGATCTAATCATCTGCAGCTGATGTGCTGCACCTGATTCTAATATTAGTCCTTTTAAGTAGTGATGCATGTGTATAAAAATGCTCTTACAGTTCTATATACAGAATATTTATCTTTACGTTATCCATAACTGAAGTGTGTTCAGTTATATTTGCTCCGTCCCTGAATGTTATTGAAATGAAGGTCAAATGTTCAGAAGTCAAAGTGTTTTTAAAAGGACAAAGAATTCCATGGGGTGTCCTGAATTTTTCACATGACTATATGTCATAAATATTGCTCTAGAAAATCCATGTTTAATTTCCTGTTCACAGAAGACATATTCAACTGAAAGCTGAAAAGAAGGCCTCATCAGCTAAATCTCAGCTACTGTCCTATTTAGTGAGTCCACCTTTTACCTTTATTACTTTCAATTCTTTTCAGGCGACTTGCTTTCACTTGTACAGAAATCTCCTGGAAGATTCTTCTACACTTCCAAGTTCATTCATTTGAGGTCAGAGCATTTTCTGCTTATCACCATCCAAGTCCTCCCACACACATTTAATGACATTGGGGCCTGGACTCTGGTAAGGTCAATCCATTGTTCTGAGAACTGGCAGCTTCAACAGCTTGATTTGCAAATGTTCTCCTTTTTTGTCTGTCTGCTCTGTGTGCTCCATCCAAAAGAGAAAATCTGACAAGCCTATCATGGTATTAATGATAGCCTAAACTCATGCCTAGAAGACTAGAAGAAAAAAGGTGCAGCAGAATAAATAAAACCTAAATAAAATTAAATATTTATTATTGAGTTAAAAGTTAACAATATATCCTCACTGCCACACAAAACTCCTGCATCTAAAAATATCAAATTTAATATAAAAAAAAATTCCACATAGTTTTCACAATTTTATTCCACACAAAAGCATTTCTATTGCTTGATTAATTAAAATTAAAATTCTGACAGAATGTAAATGCACATTTTTAAATATATAGAATCCATAGCTGCCAGATTCAAATAATGCCAAGGAATTAAAAATTGTGAACATGAAAATGCACTATAAAATCCAAATGCCCTTATAAATGGACTGTTTTAAATTAACAGAACTGAAATACTACAGAAGGCTGGGATTACACCAGTGTAACTAAGTTAAGTTTACTAATACGTTTAACTAATTAAGTTTATTTTATTTACTTACAAATTATGCTACAAGTGCAATGTTTGTCTTCTGTTATTTAAGCTGAAATGATTTAAAGCAATAATTTGTTTCTCTTAGGTTTTTCAGTGAACCCTACACAGGTTTTTGTAAGTGTGTAAGTAAACTGTACTCAGTTGGTTAGTACAACAAACAATACCTATGTAACTTGGTTTAATTTTAAAGGCAATTGGTTTGCATGCATTTTTAAAGTAAGGTTAACAAATTACAGTTTACAGTATTATATGCTGTTTTTTGTTAGTGATCAGTTATCATTTGGTTATTTTTTTAAGCAGAGAAGTATTTTTCCTTTTTGTCAGTTTCATGAAAATGACCTTACTGATAAATTTAGCTTGGAAAGTATCAAATAAAGACATAAACTATGCTCAGAAAAGTGTCTGAAAAGGAAGCTTTTGAGAACTGCATATGCAATTCACTCTGTAGCTGACTATGTAAATCAGTACAAAACTACACAATTTCAAGTTTTACACAATACAGCAGTAATTAACTTCTGTACTAATGGAGCACAAAGCTGCAGTTCAGTTAGACACGTACCATATGAACAAGAAAGCACCGGAGATGTTTAAGAAGTTGAAAGGAAGCAGGCTTGGGATGCTTGATATTAATTACAGTGCAGTGAAAGCACTGCGCAGCTCACTGTTAAAGACGGGATGAAATGGTGGGAGATAGGACTTGGTTAACAGCGAGAGACAGAGTTTTACAGAACCCAATTAAAACTGACACAGCAACAAAGCGCCACGCTGCAGTTCGCTCAATGAAGGGAGCTGTATCCTGTACAAATAGGCCAATCATATAGGACACTCACTTCCACTCCAGTCCCTAGTGACCGCAACACCAAAGGATTATTTTCATCAAAGGCACGGCGTGGAGGATCACTCATATGCACACAAGGGTGTGTGTGTGTGTGTGTGTGTTTGAGAGAGATCAGAGAGAGAGCAAGAGAGAATACAGATTTTATTTTTTATTTCCAGTATTGTGTCTGAATGAAATGTTTACTCTCTGGTGGCTATGCACAATATGCAGTCTGTGTGTGTCTGTGTCTGTGTGTGTGTGTGTGTCTGTGACACTTTCAGGAGAAAATGTCTTTATATGAAAAACAGGAAAATAGCTAGCCAACTGTAAGCCCATGTAAACTATGTAGCTCTGATTTATCAAAAGTTATGTTTCATTTGTTTAAATGCTTTTTATCTCAAAAATGTAAACAACCACATACCCTTCACTCTACAGTCCGTACAATCAGTATATGGAGATTAAGGGAACTTTTACACTGACTGTCTTTGGTTCACACCTGCAGACTTTGCAGTTCCACAGTCTGGAACATGGGTCCAAAATTTGGTCCAATTAAGAAGTACTCTCAGTCCAGTTCAGACTGAACCATGGTTTGGTTCATTTGCAGCATGAAGACACTTTTTTGGATGGTTTGAACTTTTTGACCAATTAAAGGAAGTAGAGGCAGGACATTGTCACCCATTAAACAATAGAAGGAGGAAAAGAACCAGGAAAGATGAAAAATTAGCTGCTTTAGCACATGGGGGTGATTACATTTGTTGGCACTGATATGACTGACGCAACCCATGTAGGTGACAATGACAGGATGTAGGTTTGTCATGTGGGGCCGGGGTGTGGGTTGGCGGGGGCTTGGTCTTTTGATCGGTTCCATTTTGTCAGTGGATTACACTTGTAAACATTGAGGTCTTATCTTGTGATTGAGTTTCAGGGAGCCAGATGAATGGGACAATCCATTAAACATTCCTTATTATGACATATAAGGAGTATGTCATAGAACGCATTACCATCCACAGTAGACCATGCGGTGGGTGGTAATGTTCATGACCAGGGGTGTATGGCTAGAATTGTTTGTGTGAACAGACAGTCCCACACACACATCCCGCAGGTCGGAGCAGTGTTAATGTTAATTCCTGTCCTGTGACTTTTGGAATGTCACTATTTCTGTTTCAAATATTTAAAATATTTTAATTATTATATTTAAATATTTAATTCTGTTTTTCTGAATGACACTAAATATAGAACAGGTTGTTTTAATAAGCACTACAGTTGTATGTTTGGGGATCCTGGTCAAATTATTGTATTTTATTATTGAAAAGTTTATTATTGAACAGTTGTTGTTTATTTGCTTAATTTAACACTATTAACACGTAATTTAAGACTATTTTGAGAGTTTGGTCCATTTTTCCTCCTAAAGAGTCACACTTTGTCAAAACCAGCTGTATATACTGTATATATGTCACTGGGGAGACACACAATTTATTTAATTTCCCATCAAGACCACCATTAAGTCACTACCAATTCATTTTTTCCCCCATCAGAAAACAAAACAGAAGCCCGAGAACTAAAATAGTATCAGATTTTTCAGTGTTTATTGAGCCCACCTTCATCGTTTATCTTTTTCATTATTATTTATTTATTTTACAGCTTTCATCGATGTTACGTTGCTTTCAGTTCATCTGCAGAAATCAGCTGGAAGATATTTTCACACCAACAAAGCTCAGTTTTAAAGGTCAAAGCATTTTCTGCATCTCACCATCCAAGTTCTCCCACACACATTTAAAGATGTTGAGGCCTGGACTGAGGTCAGTCCATTGTTCTGAGAACATCAGCAGTTTCAGAACCTTCATCTGAAAATGTTCATTTTGGTCTGTCTGTTCTTCGCAGTAAGAGCTTGTTGATCAGCTAAACAATGTTTCAGAGCCACAGTATGAGGCATCTGTTCACAATATGGACAGGAACACCTGTTTACTATTTTAGATCTGTAGCATGAATGGAGTTATACATTCTCCTCTTTCTCAAAGAACAATGAGTTAAGTGTTGTTTACCTGAAGGGGCGGTCTTGGTGGTCTAAAAGGTCTTGCGCAGTTGTTAGGAGTCCCCTTTGTCTGTATGTTCTGTCAGTTAATAATGAGCAGTGTTGACTTTCTTCTGCTTTACATCTACTTTGTTTTGTCAAACCAGAGGATGTTCTGTTGACCGTTTTTGTCATCATTTGGGGACTAATGACTTTTCCTGGTTCTCCAAATGGCCAGTCCATCATTGTGGCCTAAGTTTGTGAAGACAAGTGTGTTCTCACCTTGCACATGTGGGTTTCTTCCAGGTACCCTGGCTTCCTCCAGCCTCCCAAAAATGCACAAGGAAGGTGAATAGGCCATGCTAAATTGCCCCTAGGTATGTGTGTGGGGGGTGGACTAGTGCCTTTGCAGGGGGTCTGTTGTGTGTGTTAAATGTTTATACTGCTATTCCTTCTTTGTCTGGGTATGTGTGAGAGAAAGAGGCAGAAAAACTGACAAAGACAAAGAATGAGAGTGTAAACACCTGCACATGTTTATTTCCAGTATTTATTTCGTGTCTGAATGGACTCCAAACTGCCAGTGCTTGTTTAATACATGGAAATATCAGCTACCGAGTGCACTAAAGAGTGCATTGTAAAGTGTTCACACTGCCTATTCTTTTCCCGCTTGAGTGCGTGTGTATGCTCCAAGCCCTCCCTGAGCGTGCCAACACAATTGGGCTGGCAGGTCTCCAGCGCTGCACATCTGGCACTTGAAAGGCAGAGAGTACAGAAGGTGATGGTCCTGGGATCAGAAACAATGCCAGGAGGTGATCTCCTGAATGCCCCCTGAATTCCACTCAGCTACAGATTCAGACATTCACAGGAACGGGTGAAATCAGCCTAAGGAGCATGCAGGTTATGGGAAAAGTTATTCAAGAACTTTAAACCTTGTTAACACATACATTATATGGGCAAATGTATTGGAGCACCTGCTTTTTCATTGTTTCTTCTAAAGTCAGTGATATTAAAAAGATTCTGTCATGATATTTTGGTAATTGTCTGTACTCCAGCTCATAAAACCTATATAGGTTTACCTATGTAGATATTCAATCAGAACAGTGACCACTTTCCTGTCCATCCCTGATGGCAGATGATAAACACAATGACCTAGCAGCTTTGTAGCTCTTTAATGTGACCAAGACAAAAGAGATGTTGATGGGTTTCAGAAAGAAGACCGCAATTAAGCATGTTACCATCATGGGTCAGAACACTGAGCTGGTTGACACATACAAATATATGGGTGTCCTGCTGGACAACAAATTGGACTGTAGGGCCAACACTGAGGCTGTGTACAAGAAGGGGATGAGCAGGCTCTATTTTCTCAGAAAGCTCAAGTCCTTCAATAGGTGCAGCAAAATTCCATCTACTACCAGCCTATTATTGTGGGTGCTGTCTGCTAGGGAGGCTGTATCAAAGGTGGAGACACCAAGATGATTAAGATTGTTTGTACCAACAGCGATCACAGCAATAGACTGGGTCCAAGGAACTTGGACTCCAAATAACCTCAGTTTTCAATTTTGTAAAATGCAGTGGTGGTAACTGACTAGTCCAGTTTGGTGTTAAAGTGAACACCCAGGTACTTGTAAGAGTCCACTCTCTCAATATCCATTCCCTGGATGTTCACTGATGGAGGGGTTGTCTGCACTTGTCGAAGTCCACCTCCAGTTCTTTGGACTTCATTGTGTGTATCTGGAGTTGTTCTGCAGACACCAGTCCACAAAGTCCTGAATCAGTTCTCTGTTCTTGTAGTAGTATACAAGGTGAAGAGGAACAGTGCCAGGATTGTTCCTTGAGGGACCCCTGTACTGCTGATGACCTTGTCTGAAAGACAGTCCCATGCCCTCACATATTGTGGATGGTTTGGTGAGATAGTCCAGTGTCCAATTAGACAGGTGACTGTCCACACTGTCATATTTCAACTTGTCCTTCAGAAGAACAGGATGTATGGTGTTAAGTGGACTGGAGAAGTCAAAGAAGGTTATTCTAGCAGTGTTTCCAATTTTCCCCAAGTGAGAAAGAGCAGTGTGTAGAAAATAGATAACAGCATCATTCACCCAGATGCCAGAATGGGCAAACAGAGATGGGTAAAGACCAGCCTTTTTAGTGACTTCATCAGATGAAAAGTCACTGCCACTTGCCTGTAGCTGTTTAGGACATATGGGTGCTACGTTTTTGGTACAGGTACCACACAATGTTTTCTCACAGTGGTGGTACTCATGTTGACCACTTGCTCAACTACAATGCAGAGTTGATCTGCACAGGACTTGAAGAGCCTGGTGCTGTTGACAACCGGACCTACAGCTTTCCTCGTCTTGATTTTTCTTCTCATTACTCACCTGGGCCATTGCAAGGGACAGACTGGAACATGGGGCTGACTGCCAGCAAATGAAGCAGTGAGGGTGTCAGTGACATGAGAACTGTTGAGAAAGAGGGGAGGGCAACATGCTGGTAGTGTCCCAGAGTGAGGGTTCAGCAGGGATGTTTGTGTGTGGAGATGGGAAGTTGATCAAATCTATTGAAAGTGTTCAGCTTTCAGCTCATCCTTGATATCTTGCCTGAAGGTCCATTTCTTCTCTTTTAGGAGAGCCTTTATGTCAGGATTCAGCCATGGCTTGTTGCTGGAGAAACATAGAATGCTCTTAGTGGGGACAGTTTTCTCCACACAGAAGCTGACATTGTCCATAATGCAGTGAGTGAGACTGTCAATGTCCTCCCCATTAGGATCGCATAATTCCTCTCTCACTGTGGTTTCTTCACAGTGCAGGTCACTGCTGATTCTCTCTGTACCACAGGCTTGTACAGAGGCAGAAGATGAATTAAGATTGATCAGATCATTTATGTTGGCCTAAAACAGGTCCAGTATTTTATTGTCTCTCATGTCACGGGTTACATAGTGGGTGAAGGTGGGCATGAGAAGTGAGATGTAAAGGAGAAGCATAATTAAAGTCTCCAGAGATAAGAATGAGGGCTTGTGGGTGCTGTGATTGCAGTCTGCACACAGCTCTGCACACATGGCTCTGCACAGGATCTCTAGACACAGTCAAAAAGTAAGACCGAAACCAGCACAAGTGCCACAATTTGGTGTCCATTGTGGTTGAAGGCACTTCATAAAACAAAAAAGTAAACTTAAGTACAAGAAAGAGGTAGAAAGTAAAGAGAAAAGTCATGAGTGTAGGAGCTACTGAAGAAGGCAAATCCTTCTTATGAGCTGAATTCAGTGTAAGAAAAAGAAAATACTAACTCTACTTTATCTGCACTGAGTTGAGCTGGGGACATGTTTCATAAGAAAATATATTTGAAGTTGCTCAACATCTCAACATGGTTTGAAGAAAATTAAGTGAAATAGCCATGCAGTTTGCACTATGTTAATGGGTTTGGTATGAGTGTTCTGTGTTCTTTCCTTGTTAGCTACAGAACATTAGCTCCCAGTAAACTTCAGTCCAAACATGTCTTGCCAGATCAACAGCATTTGTGGTAATTGTGGAAAATGGGCAAAATCTAATTTTGGCTGACCTACTATATATTCTTGTTAAATATGCAGTGTATTACATTGCATTGCATTGCAAACTGTTTACTCATAAGTAGAAACAAGTTTGGTCCCCTAAAAATGACCTTTCAATGGATGATTTAAGAAAACTGTTTTTCTAAAAGTGTGAAGAAATTTAAAAGAACCACCACCACTGAAGGAAGAACCAAAGGTCTTGGTACTGCAGAGTGGTTGCCTTTGTTTATGTGGAGCTCCTGAGTGGCCCTGCTGTCTAAAGGTAGCATGGTCCTCCCTATTTCCCTTGGCTACCATATAGTGTGGGTATCTGTTTAGCTGTTGCATTGTTTTTATTGAAATGTCTTAAGCTGTCCATTGGTGGTGTTAGCTACACAAAAGATTTTTTCAGAGGAAATGGACACTAACCAGAATGGCACACTGTGTGACACAAGTAGATCTATCTAGTGAGAAGAACTGGAGTTGACTTAACTGGGGACAGAATTGAGGGTGGTATTTATACACTGTTTGAAATGAATCATATTGAATCCACTTTATTTAGTCCTGGGGGCAATTCATTCTTGGTACACAGAAAGATGTCAAAATCATAATAAAAACAATACGATACAATACATTTTATCAGCTCCAGTCTAGATAGAGAGTAGTCCATCTCTGCATACTTTTTTACCTCCTTCCACCCTGATCTTCAATGGACATGACCCCACAGGACCACCACAGAGCAGGTTTTTTTGGGACCATTCTCAACCCTGCAGGGACACTGTCATTTGTTAGTATGTGTTGCTGTGATATGAGCAGATCAGACACAGCAGTGCTGCCGAAGTTTTTAAATACTGTGTCCACTCACTATACACTCTAGTGGACACTGTTACTTAGGTACTCCACCATGTAATTGTAGTCAGAAACAGATGAAGTTTGTCATCCATTAGTCTGTCATCACTGCTCACAAGGCGCTGCCCACAGGACCCTGTTGGCTGGATATTTCTTAATCTCTTTCTTACCTGCTCTGTGGGGGTCCTGTGGGCTCCTGACCATTGATCAGGGTGAAAGGAGACCATCAAAGCCTGCAGAGATACAGAAAGGCTACAGGCTGTAATTATAGAACTTAAAAATGCTCCTGTGTGGTTAAGAGGAGCTGATAAAACGGACAGTGAATGTAGAAAAAAGGATGTGTTCATGATGTTATGAGACCTCAGTGGAAGACCAATCATTTTGGACTTTGATAATGCATTTTCTAGAGACACAACTTCCCTTTGAAATGTCCAAATATGCTGACTTTCTCAATTAAGTAAGAAAAATACCTTCATATTTTTATTTACAGAACTGTTTAATATTTCTGTGGGTTTGTTTTGCTGCAGTCAGCTGCATATTTGTCAGCATGTCTACTTTTGGTATGAAGATCAGTGTTTTGCCTAAATAATGATCTGACGTTCCCCTTAGGGGTTTGAGTGGTAATGCATGCTGACATCACAGCTAGGGAATGAAATATGCTGATTTCATATTATTTCCAACATAGTCAAATAATCTTTTTCCCTTTGAAATGAACCTGGATGGGGTTTATGATGTTCTTGCATTTTGAGTTTTAGTTTGTTTGTAAAATGCATTGAAAACCATTTTCATCCATTTTTTTGTTTTCCAGATGTCCACACACAAGACATGTTCTTGCTGTATGATTACTTCCCCATTAATAGAAATAGTAAAATATATTTATTGTGTTAATTAAAAAAAACACAATTTGTACATATTAAACTGGGTTGAAACTCCTATATAACTGGATGTAGTTCATTCATATTTGAACACAAACCTATGCCTACCCATCACGATGGGCGGCTTTTAATTATGGTGCTAAATCTTAGTGCTTTTCCAATTTATAGCACTGGCGATCTTTCAAGGCCTCCTTATTAAAAACTCACCAAATCTATATGGATTTGGAGTTTTCCTCCACCTCCCTTGGTGAGCTCCAGCCTGAAACTGTCAGCGGGGGGTTTATGTGGTATATGTGGTGGGTGTAATATTGGGGACAGATGGCTTAAGCCTGCCAGTGCCTACTGAGATAGCACACCGCTAAAGGGCTGTGCCACCAAACCCATTTTGATTAGTCTGAGGCTTTGGAGCCAGCAAAGGTCTGGCAGGCTCTACCTAGCCTCCAGATCATAAACTCCTCAATCACCCAACTAAAGTACGTTCATTTGGCTTGGCGGAGCACTCTTGAAGCGATGGACTAATCCCGGGTTTATTCACCATTCTTCTCTTACGTACTTTCTTCTCTTCAGCCCTGCATGACAACTCCTCCCCCTCTTCCTCTAACATGTTTCCTACAAAGTGTTGGGGGGGGGGGAGAGGAAGGGTGTTTGTTTACCCAAGCCTTTCTCGTTAATATAAACTGGAGCGCCCCTGTGAAGAAAGAGGGGAAGGGAAAAAGAATAGGGGAAAAAAACCAATTACATGGGGCGACGCAAATGAGGTATGGCCGCGTCGACAGAAAAAGCTTAATAGTTCATTTCAGTCATTGTGTGTGAGTGCGTGGGGCTTTTTGGTCCATTACCCTCAAAACAGTATGTAAATTCGCACTTTTGGAGACAAAATATTTAGCTGTGCTTTGCTCTGAGCAAATGAACACAGGATGTGTGTGTGTGAGAGAGAGAGAGAGAGAGATGGGGGGCAGGAGGTTAGAGGATTGTTTGAAGTTTTTTTCAGCATCTGCAGCAACCAGCCGATAGCAGAGCCCAAACCGTGCTTAAAATATTAGCTTTAAAGGCATGTAGGTCACACCCAGAAACTTACATAAGAAACCACTTGAGATGTTCACAAGCAAGTCTTGTTAATTTAACTCTTTCCTCTTTTACATTCTCCCTCTCATTACCATCCAGCATTGTAGACGGAAAAATGGAGAAAAATGAATTTCAACCCATTACAATGTTTACACTTTATAACACACAGCACTTACAGGGAAGAGACTGCTGAATTAAATATTACAACTGTTCCTGTGGCTGGAGGTCTGCCTTCTACAGACTCATTAAACATGGATATTTTACATGTATATAAAAAGATAAAAAGCAGAGACAGGAAGATCCTACTAAACGTTCCTTTAATGCACCTGGAATGGTTGACTAGATACATATAGCAGACATGTGCATAAGCTTTCATAAGTCCTGATGGGACAGGATCAGGTAATTAATGCCAGAGCTTCTCTGTGACTTTTAAAGTGCTTTGTACTTTTGGACCAGAATTTAGTCTGACCAAATGAGGTGGTCTCAATCCAGATCAACTGGTCAATGGTCTGGTTTATTTGCAGCGTGAAAACAAATGGATGGCTTGGACTTTCGGACCAATTACAGGAAGCTGAGGCAGGCGATCACCACAAAGCAAACAACAGAAGAAGATAAACAACTGCCACTGTGCCAAAATTTGACTCCCCATCTCATGCACATGCTCCACACAGCAGTATGTGCACAAAAGATTATTTTTGCAATTACTGTATGTTTCTGTAACCTGTAAACTCCCATGCTGTAACTGCAGATGATCCCTTATTTATAAACACAAACTAAAGGAATCTGAGGGTAATCTGCCACACTCACTCTCTTGTGCAACACACATTCATTGAAGTTAATTGGATTTTGTCAGGGAAGCCAAAATCTGTACAACACCTGTTATGGCAAAATGTGCCGCATTGACAACTCACTGGTCATAAACCCGCATCCCCCTACAACCAATTACTGTCGAGTATATGATCTCATTTAACATCCAAACCTCACTACAGTTCTTGTTGCTAATAGAAGGATTCCCCAGGAGACAGTTGGATAAACTTTTTAAGACCCTTAATTTTGGAAAAAAAAAAACTTTGAATGAGCAGGAATCCCAATACTTTTGTCCATATAGTGTATCTGAAACCGAAAGGCTCATTTATCATTATGATGTCTTGTACAGTTTGCTATTGCTGACTAGAATTTAGTTTCGAAAACAAAATTTCCTGTCAAAATGATGCACAGATGTGCATATTCACAGACGAGCAGAGCAATCAGAATGCAACTGATAAAATCCCAATAGTTGCCCAGAGGAAAGAAATATTCCAATTAAGATCTCCTCTTAATCTCATCCAATTCGCATAGGCACAGCTAAGTCCTGTTTGAAATCAGACTGACTAGCAACAGGCAATTTTCCTCTGTTTCTGAAATTCAGCATTTGATAGAAACCCCTGGGTTTTCTCACTTTCACCAAAATAATGTCTCACTGGTGACTTAACTGTTTTTGGTCAAATTCATCTCACCTCAGTCTCAGCTGAATAATATTCATTTCAGAAAAGTCTTTTTGTCATATCTTTTAAAGTTCTCTTCTACACCTTGGTTTTTGTTTGTTTGTTTATGTTTTTTGTAATTATTATTATTATTATTATTATTATTATTATTATTATTATTATTATTATTATTATTATTATTATTATTTTGCTTTGGGCATGGTCAAATTAATGACAATTATCTTTCGGTTAGTCCATTTTTAGTAGAGTAGAGCTTTGGAGGCTGAGACAAATCAGAGTTTACAGGCTACAGGTTTCCCAAAAAGCACTACCTTCATAGTTCTAGGGTACATTTGCTTTCAATTAAGAATTGTCAAAATTCCATGAAGTCCAAGACTTAAAAAAAAGCCCTAAATAACACATAAAAGATTTAGTTTCTACATTGTTGACATCCTTTTGGTCAGTACTGTCCATTGCATACCAGAAAACACCCACATGACCTGCCTGATGTTTTGAAGACATCAGATCATCTAGACATTACAATTTGAACATCAGTTTGGTTCAGATTCTTATGCTTGCTCACATCAATTTTAGGAATAGACTGTTCATTCCATGTCTAATATATCATAGAAGGTGAAAATCAGATTTTTTTTTTTCACTTGACCTGTTTGTTGTCCTGATATATATAAATACACATGTTTTAAGGTGGTTGTAAATACAGGCTCCTGCAGGTGGCATTGCACCAGGGTGATCAGGTTATAAATACCTGCAGGGTGTGCAATGAGAGAGCCTGAGGAGAGGTGCATCTCATTTAATAAGGAAAATGGCAGATGTTAACGATTGGCTAAAAGGAGTGATTGAAATTGGGTGTGCCAAAGGTCACTGTGTGAAGGAGGTAGCTGAATTTGCAGGTGTATTGAAGCATAAGTTCATATGGTTCTTACCAGCAGTGGCAAAAATCCCACCTCTTGCGTGCCACTCTGCTCCATATGTTCATGGTCCGCAGTTCCCTGCTGTGTGTTCTTTTATAAATTGGTTGTGAAGGACATGCATTGACTTCTAGAGGCTGCCTTCTTGCCTGGATTTTCATTCACAAGTCATGAAATGTTAGTGGTCCCTATCTATCTTTTGGCCACAATTCAGATTTTTCTTGTCACTGCTGGAAGACCCATTTTATCGTATGCTCCAATAAACCTGCAAATTCAGCTACTTTCTTCACACTGTGGCCTTTGGCACACCCAAATACAATCACTCCTTTTTGCCATCTGCTTTGCGACCCAGTTTCCACATATCGAATGAGACGTTCACTGCACTGTCCTCTGCTCGATCTATGAATTCGGTTGGACGTCCAACAGGTATTTATAATGCCATCATCCATCCACAATGTCAGGAGCCTGAAGGCAACAAGTTCTTGAAGTTGATGTGTTGGAAACAGGAAAAATGTGTAAATCTGAGAATCTGACCCACTCCAATCATCTCCAAAACATCCGGCAGGTCTCATGGGTTATTTACTGGTATGCAGTGATCAGTACCAATAAAAGTTATCAAACGAAAAGACGACCGGTGAACTGGCAACAGGGTCATAAGTACATTGAATTGATCCATGGAGGCCTCACCTCCCAACATACAGGTCTTGGTGTCAGATACCACAGGACACCTTCAGAGATCTTATGGAGCCCATGCCTCAACTGTTCAGATCTGTTGTGGGGGTCCTTCACAATAGTAGGCCTGTATGCTCTTGAAAGTAACTCAACTGTGGTTGTATAACAGCCATAAACAGTACATAAAACTAAGCCTGCTTGCTCACTAGCAGTCATTGTAGAAAACACAGTATTGGTTATAGAAACCATTCCGATCAGCAGTCAGTCAAAAATGTTCCCAAAAATGCAGTGCTGCCCAATCCAGCGGCCTGCAACATTTTGGATTCGAGGCCAAGAGCTCACCTGCACCTCTCCTTAAAAGCCGTGAAGTCACGGTGGCTGAGAGCATTGGCAGAAGATCAATACCACATGCTGCTTCCCTTTCATGGCTATTGGCCTGCATGACAAAGTGAAATGGAAGTGGGGAAGCTTTTCACCACAGCTGATAGATGACTGTATGAAAAGCCGTTGGCCCAAGAGCTGTGATCACAAAGCATTGCTGCATGATTGGGCCATTGATCTGCCGAGTGAACTGACCTCAGAGCGGACTTTATCCTGGCGCACTTCTGCTCACTTTAAAATTGGCACATTATTATTATTATTATTATTTTTAGATATAAAAGAGTCCACTCAGTCCATATGTGGAAAACTAAAGCTTCTATTACTGTAGCTGGTCTACAAAGCCAAAAACGATCTAGCCCCTCCCTACCTGTTGAAAATGGTCAAAGCAAGATCTGTAGCAAAACCCTTTCAAGCTTCACATATGGCTTAGTTTGACCCCCGTCCCTCAAGATGTATAGAAGACAAGCTTCTACACTTTTCTTGGTCCTGAAGTGAAGGTGGTGGAACCAAGGTCCCCTGGGTGTTCAAAGTGGACAAGACCAATCTCTTTCAAAAGCACTTAATTCAGCACTCACCTACCATTTATTTAAGTTGTTTCTGAAATCAGACAAAGTGTAGTGTTTGTATGTGAATGCTGAATATTTTGTGTATATGGTAGGTATCCATCCTGACTCTTCTATTTCGCAGTATCTAACCTTGAGACAATTTTGGTATTTTGATTCAAACCTGTGATCTTCTGATCATAATGCCAGTGCATTAGACTGCTGAGCCACTTTGAGCGGCATAGACTGCTTTTTTGAATGCAAGACAGCCAATCAGATCTCATTATGTGGGCCACAAACATTATATGGGCAAATTTGCAGTCATTTTAAAAGACAGCATGGGTTGTTTTCATGCCTAACTCATCAAAACTAGGTATTTAATAGTGATGAAATCAGATGAAGTAATCAGTTTGATGAAAAGGTAATGTGCAGCCATGAAAGAATAGCCATCTTTCATATTTTCTCATGTGTTTATCATTTTTTGATGTTAAAACAAACAGAATTAGCTTGATCTAAATCACACATGAGTTCTATTCATTATCTAATGGCAGTACTGTTTAAGGGACCCCCCCCTCACTTCACTTATTACATTTCCAGTCAAATCAGCCATTAAGCACATTCTATATTTTTCAACATCAGGAAAAACAAAAAGAAAATATATTCAGCTGATGAATATTGTTAATGTATAGATATATGGGTTAGAAAATTCTGATTAACTATACTCTATATGGACAAAAGTATCGGGACACTTGCTTATTCATTGTTTCTACTGAAATGAAAGGTTTTAAAAAGAGCTTATCCTGCTTCTGTTAAAGTACCTGTTCTATTTACAGCACTTCTCTACAGGAACTAGCAGTGTGTGCATTTACACATCTATGTCAGCAGTGGGTGCAACTTATAGAAAGGGTGTTCACAAACATTAGGACATATAATGTCCAACATACAGGAATTCTAGCAATAAAATATTTTAAACAAATATTTAGTTAATTAATTCATTTTCTGAACTGTATAAATGCATCAGAACAATCAAGTTTGTGTTATTTAAAATTACAGCACAGCCGTGATGAAATAGGACCACTTCATCACACCCCTGCTGTTATTTCAAAATCCTACAAACATTTAAATTCTGTTAATATTTCAAATGTCTCAAATGAAGACTAACTGGACTAGCCTATGATCTTCTGAAAATAACAATAGCTGGCATGTGTGAACAATGTCTTGCATGTTAATCTCCTATAAACACTTTCATGAGTGTTTTAGCAAATAAAAGTACGTCAAACTATGAAAATATTGGCCTAGGGTTCTGAAGGTTAAAGGACTTTGTGTTTCAAAATATCTAATCATAATGTCTTTAGATATCATATTATTATTATTATTATTATTATTATTATTATTTCTTTATCATTCATATTTCAAAGTGTTCATCTATCAACAGTTCAAAACATCTACTAAAATCACAGATTGTTTAGAGCTGTGGTTTGCAGAACCACATGTACAGATATCTGAGGCAACACTGGAGAGTTACCACTTTGAAAAATGTATTTCATCCCAGGTTAATTTTTTCCACTTGCAGGATTCTGGCGGGAGACAAAAGAGCTGGAACTTAAAAGCATAATGGCTCATGATGGATGTCCACTAAAGAAATGCATGTTTTCAACTGATGCGATTGTATTACAGCCTGCTGCCTTTAGACAGATTAGGGGAGGAAGTAATCTTGCTGAAACGGAGACTCTGTTGATCTATAAACCAAATAACCCACTGATTGAAAACCAAACAAGGGATGGATATCACATGTTGCCTTGATTATCAAGGCTGTTGTCAGGAGTTGCCAGTTTATCTGGTACCCCAAATTTGCATTTGTATACAATCTATCTTTAGATAGTTGCTCAGAGGTGCCCCTTGTTGGTGAGTGCAAGAAAGAAAGGTTGAAAGAGTTTGATAATATTTATATAATCTGTATGCCTGATTAGCTACATAGGCTGTACTATGTAGGCAAAAACTCATGCACAGCTGCAGGTAAGCACACTGTATACGTGCATGCAATTAGAGAGAGAATGGGAGAGAATAAATACATTAAAAGACCTTACACTCACCCATTGGCTATTAGTGACCTGTGTCCTCCAGAAGTATGAGCTGATAGACTTGATTTCAAGAGCTCTTCTCACGGAAACACATCATGCAGAACATGACCCCCCCACACACATCTACATATTCCCTCTTGAATCAGACCTGTCTCAACATTCTGTCATTACAACACGCTGCACACAAGCGTTTGCATACAAAAGCCTGCTTTACAATTCATTAATGAACTCAAACACACTCACCTACACACACACACACACACACACACACACACACACACACACACACACACACACACACACACACACACACACACACACACAGCATACGTGTTTTAGTTGGGGTAGTTGGAAAAACAGCTTTGCATTTGCTGTTTACATTGTGTGAATGTTTCCTGACAAATAGACTCAAAGAAATGTACCCAGATTTACTTTAATGCATTTTGGGACCATCAATGCAGAATAAGGGGAAACCTTTTCATTTCTTATTAAAGCAATACTAAGCAGCAGCAATAAAAAAGAGACATGATATTGCTTGATGTTAATGTTGGTGTTTGGAGCAATAGAAATCAGTAATCAATTTAAATACTCAGTATTTTTATAAACACAATCAAAAATCACTAGTTTTTCAGTAGGATTTTTTAATTTGTATGTCCCTTGAGCTAAATGGATCCAAAGAGTGTTGTCTGTAATTATGGACTGATTTTTAGGTCATTAAGATATTCTGTAGTCAAATGACCTTTTCATTCCCTTCTTTTATTGGCAGGTTCACACTACACAGTTCAGAGTCATGAGATCATTGTACTGTTCACACTGCATAACTAGAATCTTTTAAAAAGTGAAATGATACCACCATGTGTGTTTTCTGTTTTCTAAAGTAGCCAATGCTAATGTTGTATCCATTTGTTAAATTTGTTACAGAACTAAACACCACGGTAGGACAGCAGAAGTGGGTTAATGTGGTGAAGTTAAGTCTGTAAAATGTCATGTAGTCCACTGTCTGTTAGTTTTGTTCTATGATGATGACATGCTTTTTTAATTATTCGTATGAGTTGGATAATAATTATCCATAACCTATATTTCAGGACTTTTGTCATCATTTCATCCTAAAACTGTAATATATTTGTAAAAAGACAGCTTACCTTTTCTCAGTCTTTCTGTCAAAATGTAAACAATGGTTCATAAAATGTCTGTGGGCATTGTTGAGGCTGGACACAACAATGATAGCATTCCAACTTTTTACAGTCAACTGGATTGGATTGTTAACATGTGACAATATATTCAAACATTAGTCTGGCATGAGTCTCTGGCAGTGTCTTGCTGAGTTTGTCATGGTATCATATTCCCTCATTTTACATCAACCTCTCCAGTTTTATTGCTTTAAATATCGGTTGATGTTCATGCAAAACATGAATTACTGATGCAACAAATGTAGAAATGAAACGATTTGAACAAAGAACATTAGAGTAACCACTGTAACCTAACCCTTACACTAACCCTAACCTTAACCATAATCTAAACCATAACCTAAACCCAACCTTTACTATAACACTAACTTCACCATAAAACCAAAACCTATCCTTATTCCAACCCTGATACTAAAAACAACATGTAAACCTAACCTTTACTTTCACCCTAACCAAAAATATTAATCTAACTTTAACCATAACCTACACCTAACCCTAACTCTAACCTTAACCACAAACCTAAACCTTACTCTAACCTTTACACTAAACCTAACCTTAAACCCTAAAACCTAAACCTAACCCTTACTTTAACCCTAACCTTAACCATAATCTAAACCATAACCTAAACCTTACTCTAACCCTGACACTAACCCTAACCCTAACCTTAACCATAATCTAAACCATAACCTAAACCTAACCCTTACTCTAACCCTAACCTTAACCATAACCTAAACCTAAATCTTACTCTAACACTTACACTAGCCCTAACCTTAAACCCTAAAACCTAAACCTAACCCTGACTCTAACCCTAACCTTAACCATAATCTAAACCATAACCTAAACCTAACCCTTACTCTAACCCTTACTCTAACCCTTACTCTAACCCTTACTCTAACCCTTACTCTAACCCTAACCTTAAACCCTAAAACCTAAACTTAACCTTGTTTCCATCCATACATTTATTTTGTAATGGAAAAACAGCAAACTTTGGTGCCACATCTTCATATCAAAACTTTGCAACCACTGGACAGAAGGTTGTTGAGTCATACACATACACATTGGGGTCTATTTTAGTGTAGTATCCCTCTCCCTGGACTAATAACAGTTCCCTTCTCTTGTATACAATTTTCCTGTCGTGGCAATGATAAGTATCAGCATTAAAATTAGTCTACCGTGTTATTTCATCGTCTAATAAACAGATGAGACCTCTGAACAGATTAGTTGCTGAATATCAGTTACACAGAGATATGATACAGCTAGCTATTTGGCAGACATCCTCTGCCTACTCTCCTTTTGTCTTTTGTTGTGCTCCTGGTCTGGTGAGACCTGAGCTAACCACTGACATTTCTATCTCCACCATGAATTTCTTAGCATTTTGCTCTGCTTTGTAAAGGACAGTGATGATTGGAAGCAGGTGAGACGACACGCAGGGCGACTCTATAGAGACTGTTGAGAGAACTAATTATATGGAGATGAACAGTTAACCCATAATTCCCGAGTTAATACGGAGATACTAATCGATACTAATTGTATGCGACCTTATAAAAGGGGATCAGTGAAGCACTAATCGATGCTTGATTAATGAGAACAAACCATAAAATGTGGCCAATTAATTCTAATTCAAGTGTTGCTCTCAGTGCCATTTCAAGTAGGGAGGACATAGATGTATGGACACGTGTGTGTGTGTAGAGCATAGAATGATGAGCTTTGTCAGTTCTTTCTCACTTCACTTTAAGGGGCCCATATCATGGAAGAATGTTCTCTCTGAGCGCTGGCATGTCATGGCAATATTGGGGTTAATTTTTAATTTTTGGAAGGTCTTCTAAAAAAATACACAGGGTCAAAATGAAATGAACAAGGTCATAAATATACATAAGGCAGTCTAATATTTGGTTAAATGTCCCTTAATAGGTTCCACCTTCTCCTGACACCTCTGGTAGCCTCCAACATACTTCTGGCCAAGTTCAGTTTCCTGGCATGGTCCTGATTTGAAACGACAGCCCACAGTTGATGAGTTCGCTGCCTGGAATGTGGAAAGGCAATTCCAAAAACTTTATTGTTAGCCTGCTTTGTGCAATCCCACAACCACCTTTGATGTGTGTTTTGGATCATTGTCTTGTTGGAACATCCAATTGTGTCAAAGTTCCAACTATGTAGCTTATGGTTGGGGTACGCTGAAGAATTCTGTGCTAGTCCTACTTTTTCCATTTTCAACCCACTTTGTGTAATGTAATGGACTAGAACCAGCTTCTGAGCACGATGCTAACACCACCATGTATAACAGCTGGTATCTACATTGTTCTGGGAATTGAATGCCTTGCCTTCTCAGCTCCTCCATCTTTGTCTCATATGGCCATAAATTATTTCTGCAGAGAGCTTTTTCTTTGTCCATGTGTTCAGTTGCAAACTGTAGTCAAGTCTGAAGGTTTCATTACACTTGTTCTGAATACATAAGTCTGTTCTCAGGACCAATTCTCGGCTTGTTTTGGGGGAGGGGCTCATTGTTGCTGGTTTGCTTTTACATATAAGAATTCCACCCCATCCTTTTATTACTGGTGCTGTTTCAAATATCAGGAGGTTCTTAGCAATGCAGGCAAAAATTGAAGCGATTATGTGACAAAATGAACCAGTATCTTCAAGACATGTAAGCAGAATGTGCTTAAAGTGAACCCCAGACCACAATGATACCATATGAGATATGGTATCTTTATTTGATCTTCTATCTTATAGAGTAAAGACATATTCATTTGACCTAAAACCCAAATGCAGTGAGGTATTATTGAAAGGAGATACAAGGAGAATTGCTAAGCTTATAAAAACTCCTCAACAACGGTGTGTTCATCAGCATCAATATGCTGCAGTAGCCATTACAGGTTAATAAAAAATGCCCTTTAGCAGGTTTCCGTCCATGCATGCTATTTGATATGCATTACGCAGAATACAGAGAGAGTGAGCGAGGGAGAGAGATAGACAGACAAACAGCAGCCTTCCCTGCAATTTTACAGCCTCTGATGACATTGAGTGTCCTTTTTTATGACATCACCTGGAAAATTAGTAAACATAAACGTTGATCCTGCTTTGCCTAAATTAACTGGCCTCTGATTTACTGTGCAAACTGCTGTCCTTCTCCATAATTGTCCATCAAAGCACGAGACATAAAAATCCAACAACCTGAGAAAACTTTTCCACTAGGTTGCCAATATATCTTTCTAACGTTAGCCACTCGCCACTTATTAGAAGGAACATGGCCATAAATCAGAGAAGAGGGAATCATAAAAATCTGCTCAAACAGTGTCGTTTCTTTACAACCCCCAGCTTTTTTCCTGTTCCTGAACCAAGGCGGAGGCACTCATTCCACCTCTCCCTCTCTTCCACAAACTAGACTAATATTACAGTTCTGTTGATCATTTTTTAGGAACTTTCAGGCAGTAAAACTTGCCACCAGTCAAAGCATTTGGATAAAGAATGAGTGAAGCAGCAAGGAAAGACAGTGTGACGCCTCCTATGCACTGAGTAGAGCATTAAGCCACTTTAATGGTGTGTTTGTCATTGTGACTTTAAAGTGACAGTGGATAAAAGCATGGCTGTGACTTTGCATAGCCTTCAACTTGCATTTACTGACGATACCAACTTTAGGCTTCTTTGAAAACCTGGCAGTTCCATACAGATGTGTGCTACAGGTGACACAGCTCATTATGATTTCAAGCAAACCTGCTGTCTCTCAATTATAAGTGCAGTCACCCAGAATGTGTCTGCATGAAGTGAAGTTCTGAAAAAGATGCTGTCCAGATGATGTCCAGGAAATTGGCTGAATGACTAGTTGCTGTTTTTTCCCTTCCAGAAATAGCAAAATTGCACAAAAAAGCACTAATTCTAAACAGGAAATAGGGGTCTAGCCTTACTGGGAAAATAAAATTAGTGTCATATCCATACCTTCATCAACAACAATGAATGATGTCAGTACACGGAAGCATATAGGCAAAAAATTATTAGGAAACCCACACATTATACCTAAAAATCTACTTAGATTTCATGACATCCCATTCTAGGCTAATTTAGTGGAATATTTTCCAGATGTTATACATTTATTTACCAAAAGTGCTCTCATTAGCCCCACCCCCTCTTGCTGATGTAATCAGAGTCGACATGCAGGTTGAGTATGTACAGTGCAATAAACATGGGAGGCTCTTTGGTATTTAAACTAGGAGTTAAATCAGTTGAAAGCAAGAGAAGTTCGTTCTGGATTACTTACTGAGAATTCATCACACAATGATGGACCGCCATGAGACTGTTAGAATAAGTGATAGTGTAGTTTATGATATGTGAAGTGTGTCTGTAAGTTACCGTCATGCCTGTGTCTTATTTTAGTTTCCTGTTGGTCCTTCCCCAGCTTCATTTTGTTTTGGTTTGCCACAAGTATTGCAACTTTAGCAGTTTCTATCTGGTTTGCAGCCGTACCCTTGTTTAATCAGCTGTCTGTGACTTTTAGGTCCTTGGTCTCAGTCTGTCTTTGTCAGTGTTTGTGTTAATGTCAGTGTGTGTGGTTCATGTTATTTTGGATTTGATCTGTTAAACTTACCTTGTGTCCTCCTACTCAACTGCTTTGCCCTCACATGCCTGAGAGAAAAACCACCCTTTCAAAAATGGACCTAGCGGGTAATGGTTTAGCTCGATGTGCCATCCACCCAGAGCCCTTTTGGCATGGCTCCTCTTGTGGGGGATGTTCAGGTATTCAATGAGGTTCTCATCAAGAGTAAGGACTCCCAAACCAGGACCAATACTAATACCCCCGATGCCCATGGACGGAGGAATTGGAGGCGACGCACACAGGTATCCCCTAAAAGTTTGGGGGGATATGGGAAGGTACTGTCAGCCTGCAGCCTCAGAGAAGGAGAGGTGAGGCTAACAGGGATGCTTGAGGGTTCTGGTTTGAGGGACATTATGAATTCATTGACTACACTTGTACTTTAAGCCCACCACCCATGCTATGTCTACCGTGGGACTCACTGCCCATGCTCCTGTGTCTGTTGGCATGAGGAGTGCGTGAGTGAATGGTTGTGTGTGGTACCTTGTGATGGACTGGCGCCATGTCCAAGGGGTATTCCTGCCTTGTGCCCAGTCATTCTGGGTAGGCTTTTGACCCAGTGTGGCCCTGAACAGGACAAAGTGGATAAGAAGATGGATGGATGGATGAACTTGTTGCAATAGTAACATCCTATTACAGTACCATGCTCAAATTCCCAGATGTTTTAAAGGCAGACTACATGTCTAGGTGCTTATACACCTCTGAAAACGGGACTGAATTAAACACGTGAATTTAATTATTAAGAAGTGTGTCCCAATAATTTTGTACATGCAGTGTAAATGTACACAAAGTTAGGATTATTTTTGTGCAAATGAGACAGAGGGAGAAAACAACATGCACAGTTTTATTCTTGTGTGTCCATTTCATGCACGTGGAGTCTTATCTTACTTAACACAGGCCATATGTTTGGTTTTTCAATACACAGATGTGCTGTAATTAAGGTCCAGCTGATATGAGCATTTTGTGACAGGAAAGGATATTTATTTGAACTTTTTTTGTTATTTTACTTGTTGTTGTAGTTATTATAGTGTTTGTGATGCCTCTGAGCAGGTGGTGACTGTTCCTATAAAGACCATTAAATCTCTTTAAAGTCAACAGTTTTCATCACAGAAGTGTCTGTTTATTAGAGTATAACATTACCTGATAAATTTATATGCTGTATTAAAGAGTCCCAGAATATTAAACTCTATTTTCTTTGGCAGAGTTGAAAAATGAGAATTGGGCTCATGGAACTGACATACTGGGAGCTGTGTCCTTTGTAATTTTCACCTTCAAAATGACCTAAACCCTGTCCACTAGAGAAAAAAGTCAGAGGCAAAGCTGGTGAAAGAGTAAAAAGGTGATGGGAGAATATGATGTTGATACTGGAGAGCAGCCCATCACCTCTACCATCTGCCAGTTAACTATGCTGGGAGGCCCAAAGTGTCATTACACATAACCAGTGTGACCTTGAATATTAAGCTTTTGTATGTAATAAACCTGAGATTGTAAGCAGTTAAAGGAATGGAGTACACAGTACACCAGCCAGGCCTTATGACCCCGCCTTTCCCTGTGCTGCAGTAGGAAAGTTGACACACAATGGCACGAAAGTGATTGCTTATTTCAGACACTTAAGCCAAACCCATTGAAGCAAGTGGAGGCAAGGCTAAAAGCGAACTTGGCTGCAGTCTGTTTAGCATGCTAACAACATGTCCTGCTGAGAGAACACAAAAAGAGGACAAGAAAAAGATGAAAACGAGGCATTGGAATGATTTAGTCAGACCATGTTCATGTACGGTTGCCACCGGTTCAGATTTTACTGGTTTCAGTCTTATTTTAAGGACATGCGTCCTGGTGTCAGATGTTTGTTATGAAAACACTACGGGGGGGTCGGACAAGGAATCGTCCAGTTTTTTTTATACAATTTCCCAGATGTTTATAATGAAAACACCACTGGGTATCACACACACGCTCCTCTGGTTTTGGCTCACTGATAAAGTCTTGTTCTCCGACCTTACTAAATCATGACCATGGCAAAGCCTTAGAGAGTTGTGGGCATTATTTTTATTTTGGTGGGATGTCACCTGCGAAGCCAAATATAAGCAAAAATAGTATTTTGTCACATACATACTATTTATACATCAAAGAACAACTTAATCTGTAAATGAGGTTGTTGACACCTTTAATAAAATATTGACTAATATTAAATTTAATTTAATTTAATTAAATTAGCTGGATTTTAGTGTTGGCTGAGGCGTCCGCTCAGCTCAGGCTTTGCTACTTACACTAGTCATGTCAAAGTTGCCCTTGTGATGATCAGTGCCTAGAAGGAGCCATGAAAGGCACACAACGTAACACACAACATAACACAAAAGTGTGGTGTTACTAAATACATAATATTTGAGAATCATCATGTTGGTCCACTACTTCCTCAGTACTCCAACAAGGTGCCCCTGAGTGAGTGTGTGTGTGTGTGTGTGTGTGGCTGTGTCCCTATTGCTGTTTGGGTGAGTGGTCGGGCTAATGCGTCACCCATCATCTGTTTCTGCATGGGCCCAGCTGCTCCAGCCAAACCTGCTCTTCCAGACCCCTGTGACCACTTCATTCTGATGCCCTGCACCTTTCCCCCCCAATGTCCTAGCACCGGACGCCCAGTCTGCTCTACCCATCCATCCCTCTTGCTCTCTGTCTTTCCAGCCCTTCATCTAGTGACTGGGTTGCTGATGGCACATCTGGAGCAGGCCTGCAGCCTCTCTCTGCTCACACACAGATGGCCCCTAGATTACGCCAGGCGGTGCATTGTGGGTAAGCACCGTGGCCGGGGCTTTAGGGGACAGATAGAGGGCGAGTGTATTGTTTTGTTTTTTAATAGGAGCACTACAGGAATTAACCCATGTTAATTCTCACTCCAAATCATTCTAACAAGAAGAGACGTCCTACTGGGAGAACTACATTTCTGGTTGTTAAGCATGATTTGTAAATATTGGTAAAGTTCTGTGGAAATAAGCTCTTTGTTAATTAGACAGAAAATAACCAGACTGGTTCAAGCTGACAGAAAGACTACAGTGATAACCAGTCAGCAAAACTAGACAGCTGAAGCCTGGAGAAACATATCCAGTCAGAATGGACTTGGGCAGCACAGTGGCTTGGTGGGTTAGCATGTTCACCTCCCCGCACTGAGGTCTTGGGTACAAGGCCGTTGCCACACTTCTCTCCAGTCTTGTTTCCATTTTGTTCCTTGTTTGGTCTTGTTTTGTTTGCCATGTACGTTTCCAGAACATTCCCAGTTGTGTTTTTAGTCTTGTCCCTGTGTGAGCACCACCTTGTCATCAGTGTTGCTGTCTGTGCCTCCTTTGTAGCCCTTCCCTCTCACTATCTCCTCCAGGTGTGTCTGGTCTCTGTCTGTGTATAAGTAGCTCTTTCTTTCAGTGTGTCTTTGTTGTTGTGCATGTCTGTATTCACCACCATCCTGTGTGTGGTGGTCTTTGGCTTTTGTGCTCCAGTCAGTTTGGTTTGGTTTGTTTTATCCCAGCCCGTACTGGGTTGAACAAACTAAAATACTGCAGGGATCCTGTTCAAATTAATGAAATTGAATGAATTAAACCATTATGAGAGAACGGAAAGAATGGATAGAAAGCTGAGCCCTGGGTAAACAGCTGTACCTAGAGCACAAGAAATGGTGCTATGCCCCTGGTTCCCAGTAAAGTGTCTGGTGAGTTTATGAGGGGAGCTATGGACTTCTGTTGTTTTTTCCAGGGAGCATTAGATTTATCGCTACCTCCTCTTTCCTGACATGTTCACATAATTATGAAGCACAAGTACGCCAGTTCATTTGAATAGTGCCGTAAAACATTGTTACTATTGCCTAAAACTGTTGTTTTCAAATCTCCAAACTCTCTTTCCAAAACTTATAATATGTGGTTATACTTTTTTAATAGCCTGCCATTTATTTTCATTACGACTTAATGGAAATAATGTTTGAGCCGAGCAGCATAATTCACCAAAAGGGGAAACTCGCACAGACTTCAGCTCGGAGAGTCTGATGTTTTACCAAGTCATAAAATGCACGAGTCATGATGGATTGATATTCAGAAGCTGTCTCCAGTGACTTTGAGCACAGAATGCGGGCGAACGGTGGCAGATGCTTGCTGAAGAAGCTGAGATGGCACAGAAGCCCACAGATCGTTAGAGACATGTAGAATTATAAATCATATTTTCACGTTTCACACAGAAAGTGGGGAGCAGCAAAGCTTTATTGTTGAACTTCTCACCAGCAACTGATGTGGGGTGGGGGTGGGAGGTGGCTGGGAGCACTGCGCAACTGCAGTACAATATTAAGGGAGAATACAGACCAGCCAAAACAAACAACACAAAAGCTACTAGGCTCTCAGTGCACTAACAAGTAGGATAACCAAGGCACTTGAGGTGACCTTTAGTATGTGTGACTAGAACATCACTTCAAGTAGGTTGTGTATGCTCTGCACTAAAGATTACTTTATGAGGTGAGCTCAGTCATATGCGTTCTAAAATAGCATTTTAATACTGAATTGCTCTGTAACAAACTGAAAATAATTTCAATAAGCCTTACCAGTCAGTGTCGAGACTGAGACTGCAATAATGCCTACTGCCTAATGTTCTACTACTTCCTAGAGGGGAGCCCTAATGCCTATATTTATCTAACAGCTAAGATCATCTCCTATCTGTGCACTTGTATGCACTGTGAATAATATAAAATAATATGGAATAATTTTCAATCACTTGCAGTACATAATTCAATTTAATGGCCACTTTATGAGATCCATCTACCTTGGTCCATTTTATACAGTTGTATGCAAAAGCACGGCACCTTTTAATTGGATATGAAAAAGACAGTCTAATCCAACATAAATGATCATTTCAACAAATCCTAAAGTAAATGCCAGTGCAAAAGTTTGGACACCCTACAGAGCCTGTAGGTCTGCTTTTGGCACACCCAATCCTGTTGCACACCCCACATACATTGTATTTATAGCAGGATAATCCTCAATAACATAAATATGGAACTTTAGTTTTTGTTTCTTTTGGAAATATTCTAATTGTTTGATATTTGATCATTTTATATATATATTATTAATTATTTGTGTTTGGGATATATGTTGACATTGACTTACAGAATGGAAATTCTAAAGGAAATCTATTTAAATTAACCTACCATGTGCATTTAGGGAAGATGGGAAGAAACCATAGTACCCAAAGCAAACCCATGCAAACACAGGGAGAACTCTCTAAACTCCTCACAGACAGTGATCCAAGCGACACATTGTGCGACACGTGCCACCATGACACCCTGGATCTTTATCTATTGTTTTGACAACTGTTATATTTAGCGCCATGTAGAACCACCACACTAACTGGTGGACTATAGACCATTATTATTTATTTATTACAACAGGCTCGTGACTCCATCCGAAAAACTAGAGAAGCAGACTTTGACGCTCAAAGATGTTTTGAGATATTTGTGTAAATGATTTTTGTAATAATATTCCTTTAAATCTACAGCGTTAGGCTCTTGTATAATAACAACTAACTCTTCATTCAGCAAGTGTCTCTGCATGTTGTTACAGGTGTCTCTGCTGGATGAGGAGACAGATGAAGAAGCCTACAGGAGCAGGTAAGCTGCCAGTATGCTGCTCCTCTGTCAAGGACGAGCCAGTTAGGGCCTGTCTCACCCTGCCCCAGCTGTTCCAGCTACCGTTACTGGCATGCACCCCCGAACCTCTTGCACATGCCACACGGCCGGATGCACTCCCACAGGACACAGGGGGACGAGGGGTTAAAGAGAAGCTACAGAGTGGGTCACTCATTAACCTGTCACAGTCAGGGTGGAACTAATAATAGACTGTTGTGACCTGGCATGACGCAAGGTAGAAAGGCTGAAAAAGGCAGCATCTATACTACAGAGGTGAGGCCCAGCCTGACGCCCTGCTTTAGCATTCACATGGTCAAAAACTGTCTCAGACAAACCCATTATTTTACTGTCACACATTAGAATTGGAAAAAAGGAGTGTATTTCACACATTCATAAACATACATGGGTAAAGCAATTTGCAGTGTGAAACCTGCGTGCTGCTTTCATAAATCTAGATTCAGTCTGCATCCTTGACTAAAAGTCACCAAAATGTTAAAGTACTTGAGAGTTATTTGTCTGTCTATGGGTCTTGTATTTGCCATGTGTTGCAGAATAATGCAGTGGATACACTCTATGCTGTCCAAGCAAAGCAGAGCCATTTACCCATGACAAATAACTTCAGTGGGCAATAGCAAACCCACAATATGTATTTATTTTTTCATCCTTTTGTTCTCCTGGGTCATTCCATGGAACAGAACCACAAAAGTTGCTATGAAAAACCACAGCCTGGATGCTTTTGACCTGCTCTCGTTTGGTCCCTTTTCTGGTGGATACTGTACCATATACACTATGAATGAAAATGGTAAGTATAAATGAATCAATGAACAAATAAATAGCTAAATACCATAAGAAAGAGTTGCTGGCTGGGCACCGGCTCACCCGTGACCCTATTCAGGAATAAGCGGTTCAGAAAATGAATGAAGATAAGATAGTCCTTTATTAGTCCTGCAGTGGGGAAATTCACAACTTTGCATCAGGACAGCAAGACACTCAATACAATAGATAAAATGTAGTATATAGAGTACAGTATCTACAACATTTTACATAATAAACCTGTCATCCAGTCCCACAGCACAAATCAAATGAACTTCAGGTGTGGAGGCTGGCAGGGGTGTTAAAACAAACCAAACTGAAGCTTTCACAGATTCAGGTTCACTAACTGCCACGTGTGCTTGAATAGCAAGTGCAAGATTAAACACTGTTAAACTACAACGTTAAAAAGCTTGTTCTGAAAATGCAGTGCAAGGTACAGATTTTGTGAAACCTCAGGAGAAGAAGCAAAAAATATTAAGTTGAAAATATAATACAAATTATATAAATATGCAAGTACAGTAACAGAGTAGAATTTCATTTCTTGCCATATCTGGTGGAGTCTTTGTAAGGTAGCAAACAAATGAACAGGTTAAGAACGAAAATTGGATATCGTTATTGGAAAACCTCAGTTCTCAGATTTTCATTTTCGTTCTTCAAACTGATTTTAAGTTCTAGATTTAGCTGCTATCCCCTCACCTCCAACTTTGAGCACAATATTCTATTATCACTTGACAAACTTCAGTTCCTATGCTGAGAGGTTCCACCTCTGTTTTGTGGAGAGAACTCAGGACCTGAGTAGTCTTCCTCACCTGATTCTTTCCGCAGTGGTTGTATGCTAGAGTCATTTTACTTCTACTTGAGTCATTATTCCATTGAAGTAGCAATAGTTTTCACTGAGCATGGTTATTGACTCCCCTATCCGCCTCTGACGAATACTGATATTGAGCTGTTCCACTTATCCACTATGTGGTTATTTTCTGATCAAGGCGATTGCAGAGCCCACGGGTTTTCTGGCAGTGGATAACGGCCAGGCAGTGCATATAAAGCAGCTGCAAAGCAGGTGTTTACAACCTGCACAGGTAAAAAGAGTGGCCCGGCGCTTCGCCCACAGAGAAGGGCACTGCTGAGTAAAGCATGGGTAGAGCTGTTCACAGCTCCACAAAGACTCCACTCCTGTCAGGAGCTCCTCATTGTTCCCTCTGCCAGGAAAAGTGAAAAAAGAGAGTGAGAGAGTGGAAAAAAAAAAAAAAAAAACAGGCTAAAGGCAACAAAAGCCATGTCCAGCAAGCCTACTAAAGGCGAGTACACTCGTCAGAGCTGTGTCAAACTGTCCCAGCACAGCAGGTCCATCCAATTGACCTTCATCCACACCACGGAAAGGAGGGAAAATGCCAACCAGGTGCACAAAAGTTTCTTTTTTGTCCACCGCAGGCCGCAGCGCAGTGGTGGCTTAGCATAGGGAGAAAATTGGACTTTTTTGGCACAAAAGACTTTTTTTTAGTCCACCTCAACATGTAGGAAAAGGGAAAATTGCAGGCTCAGGTTTGATTCTGGCTATTCAGAGCCGTTTTCTGATGGATGGCACGTAATTTTGCCTTTCATGTGTGCAGGAAAGGGCATCCCAGATTTGGCCGAAACCTGGAATGTTAAATGTGGTTGACTTCAATTCGTCAATGTCATAGCCATCATCTGCTCAAGCGTCTGTTGCGCTGTACAAAGCCAGTGCTGTGTGTATTCATGAAATTATTTTCAGATGGCACACTTGCAGACTAGTAGTATCTCCAGACTTTTATTTAAAAGGACCAGCCTGGAAGCATTGTCCTGTGGATGAAAACCACCAACTAACCATCTAGATGGCCTAGCATCTACAACCAGAGAGAAAAAAATGATATTTTAAACACAGTATGTGTTCGCTGTTCTCACTTTAACAGTCACTGTTACAAATGACAGTGAACCAAGGCAGATAACAACGTCCTAACTAGAGTCGTACCTTTTATCAAGTGAGTATCTGTTAGATTAATATGGTTTACTCATATCAGTTTTAGAAAAATACAGAATAAGAATAAAAATAAGAATTCCAAAATTCTCAGATTTGCTTTCTAAAAGTAGCCACAATAACTGAATTACAAAATAATTAACATACCACTACATGACAGAAACAGGTCAAGACATCCCAAATGGAACAGAAATATATGGACACATATTTATACATTTCAAATACAGAGCATTTTATTCCAAAATACATTTCACAAACAAAAATGCACTTAATATAATTAATTATAATTATAATAATATCCTGCATATATCGTCCCCTTGGAACTCTCTGACATTTTATTAAAATTGAGTTATTTACATATGTTTATTCCCAAACTTGATAACATTATGTGAGGTTTTTTAAGTTGTATACATTTTAGACTCTTTTTCTAGAAAACAAAGTTTCCATTTCTTTATATGTCAGTGTCACAAAAAAAGACTTTAAAGCTCAGAATTCAGATGGAATGTTATCGGTCCAAGAGGATGAAAAACAAGTGTGTGTGTGTGTGTGTATAAATATATATATATATATATATATATATATATATATATATATTCTAGTGTGTGTGTGTGTGATTCTGAGCATGCATTGTGAATAAGTTTGACTGGGATTCCCAAACGTTTGCATGCCACTCCACACCCAATGGTCACTGGCCCCAAGGAATGCAGCAGAAATGGTTCAACTCTTATGACAGTTTTGTTTAGTTTGTTTAGTAGGATTTGAAGCAAAGTGACCCCTCTGCAAGTGTAAGTGTGTGTGTGTGTGTGTGTATGTGTGTGTGATTGTGTGGGTGGCAAGATCTAGCCAATGCAGAGCAGCCCACTCAGGTCACATGAGGAGCCAGCAGGCATATGGTTCCTGTGACCTTTTATTCAGTCCATTCACTCTCTCTCCTTCCAATTAGTCATCTTCCTTCTGTATTAATTTATCATTTCTCCCCCTCGCTTGCCAGCCTTTCCCATTTTCCAGGCATGCTTTCTGTTTTTTACTTTCTTAGTTAATGATACCCATGTGGCTCCTGAACATTCCCGCGCTCTCTATCACTTCCTTTTGCGCTTTTCCTCTCTTCTGCTCTGCTCAATGACACAAACATGCGTAATTCTTCCTAATGTGACAAATGAACTTCTCTAATCTCAACAAAGCTTCCCGCTCTTGCTTCTGCCTTCAACGGTGCTTAATCAAAGTGCAAGGAGAGTGTTTTTCCTGCTTTCGCCTTCTTCTTCATCATCATCCACATAAGTGCAATAACCGTTCGTAAGCTGGCTTTTCTTTGAACCCACTTTGTAAACAAAGTGTCAAAACCTGCGTTTAATGTGCTGCGACTGTCAGCCCCCCTTTGGAGGCACATTATTTATGCTGGAAAACACAGCTGTGAGTTGCTAAGCTTCAGTGTCGCGTCACTTGCGAGGACTGCTGCTTCCAAAACTCGCTCCAGAAAGAAACACTGTGGGCTCTAGATAACGTCCATCTTCTGCTACTCATGCCTGAAAAGCTTTACTCTGTCAGGCCAGACGAAGCGGCCTAAATTACGCAGGGTAATGTGTGACACACACCACGACGCCCATCCATCACTTAATGGCTCAGATACGATCGACCCGCATTCCATGCTTTGCAGCAGTTCGGTACGCGTACTTGGGAAATCATGCCCCCCCAACCAGCCGGGCCCTGAGCCATTTCCTGCCAGCGGTGTTGTAAGGGAGCGCATTAACGCCCGCGATTGCACCGGCTCGAGCGGCGTCAGCCGTTTAAACATTTACAACAATACATCACAATATACGGTGCTGTCAGTGCATGTGGACCGGAATGGAGGGGGCATATTGCCAAACTGCCAATGTCTCGGGCAAAAGGATGTGGGAGGGGGGCTTCCAGCTCTCCAGAATGACAAAGCCTCAGCCTGCAGTATTTATGACCTCTCTGTGTTCAGAGGCCTACAGCAGAGTGCACTTCTTTGTACTTTGGTAGGCACAGGCCACCCTGTAGAAGACAAAACACCCTCAGCCATAGTGCCAAGCAGTTTGGAATGTGTCGTCTGTCATGGAGCAGACACATTGCAGGCTCTCTAATCTAACCCAGCAGCTCTGGACCAGTCAGGGTGGGCAGCCAGTGAGATGTACAGCACAATGGTCATGGTCATATCCATAATGTGGAACTCTTAGGTACACCATACTGTAGCTCCAGCTGTTGTCCATTTCGTTAGGCATACCAATCATTTTGGCATACTTTATAGATTTTCTGTCTAATTTCTAGCTTTGTCTCCATACAGAGGTATTAGACAGCAGCACTGGCTACCCCTGTCCCTGTCCAAACATCATAGCAACTACCTAGTACCCTAGTGACCACTAAGCAACATCATGGCAACCACCTCGGATACAGTAGCAATCACCTAGCAACACTATAGCAGCTATTTGGCAACACCGTAGCAAGCATCTGGAAACCATCGTGACCGCCTATGAGCACCACAGCAAGCACATGGAATATCAAAGTATTAGCAACCCTAGCAACCCCAAACAGCCATTTAGCAGCATCATAGCAAGCACTTACAAACCATAGCTAACACCTAGCAACACCATAGCAACCACCTGGCAACCACAGCAACCACCCAGCAACATTATAGCGGCCACTGGATGAATAGAAGGAATGACTGAAGGAATGACCACTCCGGGGATCTAAGCAATGGCCAGTGACACTTGTAAAGTGAGCAGCTGCTCATTTTCATTTTAATTACAAAATGTCACTGTTAAAGTGTTAAAAGCTATCCTATGTGGGCTACAAACAGCCAATAAAAACAGACGCATTGTTTGGCTCCCTTGTCTGTTCCTCCTCGTCAATGTTCTGTTTTGTTTTGCTTCCCTCATGTGCTTTCTAGCATGCATCTATTTTGTTTTGGTCTTGTCTCCACCCTAGCTCCAACCCATTCCCATCTGTGTCTCTTTTGTAACCCTGCCCATTTGTAATTCCGCTCCAGTTGTTTCTACTCTTGCCTGTGAATGTAACTTTTTAACCTTTGTCTCAGTCAGTGTTTTTGCCAGTTTTTGTGTTAATGTCAGGATCGGCTTCGGCTCTGTATCCTGGTGTTTTTTTTTGTTAACAAATACTCTAACCTTGCGAGTATGTCCGCCTCCTTGCCTGTTCTTTGATGCATTCCTGACACATATTTCATATTGTTTATATAAAAACATTGATACTGTCTGCTTTGTGATAGTGATCAAAAGTAACACAAAAAAAGGTTGATGTAGTGAACAAAATTATTTTTACAATTTTACACAATTTCTTTCAAAATAGGGTTTGTCTTGCCTCCATTGATAGATGTTTATATATGAATATGAATGAATTTCCATTAGTTCAGCACTAACTCATCTACAATCATGTTTCAGTGCAGTCTTAGTGCTCCATAGACCGATGCTGTTGAGCTTTACACCACTCTTAACTGGTCTCTCATTTAGTGATTGGTCTAGAGTATCCCATTCTACTCACATGAAAACATGGATGTCAGCAAATAGGTCCACAAATTATATATGGACAAACAATCTGTGGAATGATAACATAGAAGGTCCATTTTTCTTTTGCTAAAGAACGTTTCTGTGGAAAAGTTCTATTTTAAAGATCTCAACTGAAGTTCTTTAGGGAACCAGGTCAAAATCCTGTGTGGCATAGCTTTAAAGAATACTTTTGTCTTTTGAGTGTAGTCTGCATACAGTGTCAAGTTAGACTCCCCCCCCCCCCACACACACACACCTCTACCTACTAGCACCTCACTGGGTTCACTGTGACCAGCATACAGAGAGTGTGAGTTCTGCAGTCTCTTCAATCTCAAAGCCAGCTGGTGGTGGACAGCAGGGACATGCTGCTCTCTTGGTTTGCCAAGCAGCGGGACAGCTTTAAGGGACAAGGAAGTCTTGAGCCCGGACACGGCCGCAGCGGAACAGAGTTAATACAAAATATGAGTGTTTTCCAATCCAAGCATGCTCCGTTGCTTCCCCAAGACACATTCTGAATAATAGAAAACAGGTGTGCCTGGCGTGGATGGGGTCTGTCATTGTGAAATGCTAAATCTTTAATCGTGCCTTACGTTTTTCTTTGTCTGGGAGAGCAGGAAAGCAGGATGAGCATCCGCACTGGCCGCACTGTCCCGTTAGCACACACATGGGATAATTTTATGCTCCACTATTTCTGCATATGAGCATCAGCCTTCGTCGTGGTCCAGAACCTCACAAACACACACACAAACACTCACAGAAACAGGCACACATGCACACACACCAGCTGCAGCTTTGCCACCCATGGCATGGGTAAAAACCCTGCAAATTTAACGGTTCAAATGCAACATGGCCCACCATCTGGGTTGGGAGGTGTTTTTTTCCCCTCCTGCTCCGATTAACGATGGGCTTGGAACACCGAAATGGATGAAATCATTATCAAAAAGCTTAGCTAAATGATCAAATCCATCTCTTGCTTGTAACGGGTGGATGTTTGACAACCACATGGTCGCTAATGTGGAAATGACTTCCCTAACGATTAGGGTGTTCAAGTAATGGAGCAAAGAAAAAAAAAAAAACTGATGACTGGCTATTTCATCACAAGGTCATTCATAATCCGCCAAGTCAAGTGATTCGATAGATTGGCCGATTTTTCCTAATGAATTTAACTGTAACAACAGGATATAAAGAATTTATCCATGATGAAATGAAAGCCCCATTACATATTAATGAGCCCATGAAAGAATACGCTACATTGAAAGCCATGCCCAGAGATAGTGTTTCAATCCAGATTTATACGTCCAACAACAATACCATCATTTTGGACCTGGGTTACGATACGGTTCTTCATTAATTAGTTTTCCACTGACGTGTGGCCCACTGACAAAGGTTAAAGAGACAGAGGCTGGAGCCACTCTAGCACAACAGCACATGTAACCCCATCAGCGGCTGCCTGTGCGACACATTGAATTTGCCAGCAATCAAGGAGCTTCCTCTGTTCATCTGTCTCTCTGGGCCGAGTAGGGGGTGGCCCTCAACAAGCTTAGACAAGAGCTGAAATACTACCCAGCTGGAGCGCAGTGCTTAGCCTTTCCAGTTTCACTTTAGACAGAGATTAGTGGTAGTCTCCCACTGACCCGAGATTGCTCTTGCAATATATAGATGGGCCAAGAATCTTGCTAAGGGCACTCGATCAACTTCTACGGGGTCACTTTTAAACGGAACCTCCACCTGAAACCAGAAACGTGAGCCTGACCCTGGTTTTACTTCAATCGATTGGGAGGAGGGAGAGAGGAAAGACAAACGTAACAGATATAGGCCTTATAGGGAGTCTTGTTTCACCCACTGGCATTGTGTATTATATATGAATTACAAATTTGTTTTAGAACAGTCCAGCACTCCGGGTTCTCCAGGGTACACATGTTCAAGCACATTTCACAGGCTGGAGGCAGGATTCAATGGAGAAACCCAAATTCCATTTTTATACTTATCGATTTTAGGCCAAGGCCAAAATCAGACACCATATTTATAAAAAACAAGTTGCTATGCGCGAATTAATTATTTATGATTAGAAGTTAAATGTTCTAATTGATTCTTCCTTCTCCTCTTTTCCAGCTTTCATCTGGGGGTATTCCTGCTATGCACCCAATAATTCCAGGTAAACCGTGACAAAGTGGATAAGAAGAATTTCTGACTGAATGTTTCAGGGCAGACACAACGAAGAACCAGGATGTTTCTTTAAAACATGAATGAAATCTGCAGGAAGGTCGCTGACCTAACTAAAACTTCGCCCCCAACATACTGAGTTGTAGCTGTCACACACAGGAGTTACAGAAGCTCTGTTCTGAGGTCTGTTGAGATGTTGAAAATGTAACTGTAATATATGATTTAGGAACGGGAAGAGTTTTCTCCTGGAAAGATTCTTTTTTTAAATAGTGGGCTTAGAAATAACGAAATTATTTACAGTGAGCCACTGTGACAGCTGGTAGGAGCCATGTAGTATACCAAGTGGAGAAACAAGAACTCCTTCTAATAATTTGTCCTAACAGATCGTGCTGCTGTCCCATTCTGGCAATGTGTTTTTAGTTGAAAAGATGGTAAATCCATTAGTTTTCAGCCTAACATGTTAATCATAATTTTCCTGGCCCCCACTTTTAGCTGCGTCTTCAGGCAGGCCTCAAATAACACTGCTTAGTTTGCAAAGCAACCAATTTTCAAAGTCCGGCAGTGATGTGCTGCTCACCAATGTTACACAGGCACGGAAATAAATGACAAGAATCAACAGCAGCATGTCTTCCCAAAGTGTTTGTTGTGTTTTAACACATTATAGCTTTAGGTGTTGAAAGACGTTCGCCAGCAGGCTGGGCGTATGTATATTTTGGGGGCGTAAATCTAATGAGTTACATTTTTTTTTTTAATGTAACAGTTGGGGGTTTTGCAATTGGCTGGTTTTTACAGCTCTGTTTTAGTTCTGCTGGATTCTCTTTTGAAGGAGGTCACAACATTGTTTTGAGGTTCACAGTATGTGAAACTCTCATTATTAAACTATGGCAAGCTTAATGCACTTTTCCGTTCTATGGCCCCTATAAGATCAGTAAAAAGTTGCTCACAGAGCAAGCAGTACATCAACCATATAGCAGTTACACTTTCAAGTCAGTCCAACTCCAACGTGCTTCTTTCATTGCAGGTTGAAACTCGGAACCAATGTATTTGCTTGCACATATTCAGCTTGTTAATGATCAGTGCAGTTATTAGCTTTACACTATGAAGTTGTTGCATGTTCCTGGCCTGTTGGTTTAGCTCCCCTTTGTTTGTGGTTTTTGTGTCCTGCTGACGGCTTTGATAGCAGTTTCCACCAAGGCTGCCACTGGCCTCTCTCATCAACTTGTTTTGCCTTTTATTGTCATCGGGGGAGCTATCAAAGTGTGGCTACCCACCAATCAGACCAGAGACACTGTACAGGGCTTAATTGGATTTACTCTGCCCCCCCACACACTCACACACACACTTTTTTTTTTTTTTTTTTTTTGGGTCATGGGTTTCAAATAGCCAGGTTGTTTCGAAATAATACGTGCTACAGTGTCAGAAAGAACGAGAGAACGCGGGAGAAAAAGCAGAGAGCATGTACAAAAACAGACAGTTTAGATATATTAATGCCACGTTAGGGGGTTATTATCTTTCTGTTGTTTCAACAGATCAAAAGAAGTGGATCAGACTCTTTTTGTTTGTGCTGTTGCCAAGGTGCAAGACCGAGGAGGACATTTTCTCCCCCATGCTACCGATGCCTTCCAACAAAGCTGAAAGGATAATGCATTGCTCTCTGATTAGACATAATTTCACACCTACTGTGTTTTATGACTTCTCTTCTAGGCCCTGAAGTTGCCGTCACCCGAGTATTGCTTTTATTTGCATTCATTAACCTTTGAACAAGGTTTATTGTCACACATGAAAAGAATGTACCTGTTGCAATATGGATGCCAAACTAAAGCAGCTTGCACAACAATGACATGCCAAAAGTTATAGGATAGCAGTGTGTAAATTGATTATAAGGCACTACCTCAAGGGATGGCTTGGAAATGACCAGATTGTGAGGTATTATCTTGAGTTAGGCTGAAGACTGACCAGCACACGTGTGAATGATCAGAGTTTGAATGAGGCATAATACCATTTGGATGGGACATTCCATTTCTGAAGTTGAGCAGGCAGTTACCATTCCTCATTGGTAACTGTGGGGGTACATAAAGTCCCTGCAAAATGGTCACCAAGCGGTGAAATATAGGGGCCACCGCTCAATGTCATGAAGACCAGTGGACCCAACACATGCCATGAGAATACATCACAGAGCAGTATAAACCCGCAATTCTAGCCAGATGCCGCTGGTCATGATCATTACGGACCCATGGATGACCACTGTGCTGTCCACTGTTGGTGGCAATGCCTCCTATCACATATTCCCAGTACACATGGGATCGAGAAATGGAATGTCCAATCCATCCTTCACCTCCTCTTGCTTCACTTGAACTCTAATAATTCATGTCTTCTTGCCAGCAGCACGCTGTCCAGTATTCAACCTCCATCCCCTGAGATAACACCACTGCTAAGGTACATACTGCTAATCCATGAGTTATTGCATGTATCCATGGTATGTATGTTTAGACTAGACCATACAGCAAGCTGAAGTGAATTACACTAAATGTAAAAATGAGTTATTTGGACTGATATCTCTAAACTCTTTTCTCCAAAGAACATTTCATTTCTGGCATTTGAATCCAGCGCGACATACAATTGAATCAAATTACACGGGTTGGAGAAAATAAGAGTCTTTTCTGAAGACTCTTATTGGTGTTATAGGAACCTACGAGTTATTTTAATAATAGCAAACCATTACCATGGTAATACAAAGTTTGGTTATTTCTAATTACTCACTGAATTACGGTTAGATTTCCACTCATGTTCACAGCCGTTGAATTATCTAAGGACTTCCATTGTTTGTTTCACTTTAAGCTTGTAAGAAATCACAGGAAACGGAATCCTCTTTTTACAGGTTTCCATGTGGCAGTTAAAAATTTTAACCCTTTGTTGTAAACCTAACAATGAAATTTAATTAACCCAACGGGTTTCTTTCAGTTGCTGATGTGATTGGGAGTTAAGGGGGATGGGAGAGGTGTCAGTTGTCTTTTTGTGGTTCCCTTGTGCTCGTGTAAAAGGGGAAGAAAGGAAAAAATCCCAGGGTATAGCCCCGTATCCCCTGAATACAAATACAATTCAATCTATTGAATAAAAATCTGTTTTTTTTTTTTACTTTAATAGTCCCTGCTGTTCTTTTACTAATTAGAAAAAAAAAATCCTGTTCTTGGTAACAGAAAATATATAACTAATATATATATATATATATATATATATATATATATATAAATATTCCACAGCAATTACCACAGTATTTTATTCTGAGCATGCATCACAGTGTAGAGGTTAAAGCACTAAAACTCTCTGAAATAAATAATTCGAGCAGTCCCTGTTACAGGATAGTGGTCAACCTTTTCACTGCCGCAGTTCAGTTTGCAAAAATAAGGCCATTATTCCAAAGCCAACAGCATATTATTTAACCTGCCTTCATAAGTAGTGGTTACAGCAACCAGGTCTAGCATCTTCATCAGGACGTCAGAACAAGCTACCTTTTGGCCCGAGAGTGAGCCATCTCTGTCAAACTCACACTTTGTGTGAATCACTCTGGTCAGAGCACGTCCTGTGTGTTTGACACGTGGCGAATGCTGTATGCTGATGCATGCGGCGCATAGTCGTCTCTTCCTAATTACCAAAGACACGGCACTGTCAGCAGTGTCACGCCAGGCTAGTGTCTCCTCGGAGGCTGACAGCCACTGTGTCAGCCCGTTCAGAGATGGCCACGCCAGCGTTCCTGAAGATAAAGAGAATTAAAATCCTGTCAAGACCTCATAAATGGTCACTTGGGCCAAAACAAAAGGGGGTGGGAGGGAAGGGGAAGGAGAGAGACGGTAAGCTGTAATTACCATGTGTTGTTGTTTGCCTTTGTGTTTCATAACAAAGCAAACTTAATTAGACATCTTAAGATGAAGTCTCCCAAAGAGCACCACATGTGTCGACAGAATGTTTTTTTTTTTTTTTTTTTTTTAAGCAGCAGAAATATGCAGCAGGTATTCATTTAAATTTGATTATGCGCCCCCAATTTGCATTTCTGCTTTCATAACCTGGGGGAAAATAAAAGAGGCTGTGTCTGTGAGTGGAGAAACAGAGTTCACAGCTTTGTAGAATGCACTGAGTGCGAGGTTACCTTACACTTAACATTGACATGGGAATGACTTTGCTCTGCTAATGATGGCCTCGTTAATTGATCTCCCTTTGTCAATCAATACCACACCATTATCAAAGGAGAAGATTTTGCCAGGCTGACATTAGGAGGTAGGCTGGTCAGGTGGTCCTGGTCAGATGTTCAAAACCAACCTTATCCCTTTCCCTGAGAAGCCTTTCTCTCCATTTTATATATTTTTGTCAGCAATCACTTCCTTTAACTGTATTCCTCCTCTCTTGATTGCCATCAATGCCTGTTCATTACTCACACAAATACACTTGAACGTCCATTAGGGGTACTTGACATCTTGACGCTGACCGTCCACTGCTCTTGACATTCTAAAGATCATTTGGGCCGGTCTGAATGCTGAGGTACGCTGTATCGTGAGCACTGATTGATTTTCTCTTCCTCAGAAAAGGATTACTGGATGCTAATTCCTTTCGTGTCCTTGTCCCCATTGGCTTTCAGATCACAGAAGTGTCTTGGAATTTGCGCAACTCTACAACGTGTAACACCTCGTATTAACAGCCCAGTGAATGCCATTGTAAAGGCCTAATGGCAGAGGCTAAGCACCTGCCATAAGGAAGACCAGGCTAATCATAACAATGTCCAGCCTTGATGGGGGCCACTGGGTCACAGCGGACAGGTGTTCTAATTAATGGCAGAATTTCTTTACTTAGTAAGAGTTGCTAGACTTTTCGTGTTGATCTTGTTGGCAGTTTATCAAGCACCTGCTGGTGATTTAACCTTTAGAACCCTAGGCCAATTTTGTGGAATGTTTTTGTTATTTTTGTAGTACATTTTTCACTATTTTTTTTATTATTTAAAGGAGACGGTCACACCTGCCAGACATTGTTCTTTTCAGGAGATCCTAGGCTACTTAAATTTGTCTTCATTTGTGATAAAAATATTTTTGTGGCTTATAAGGACTAAAAAAATTCTCCGAAATCCTGAGTGTTTTGAAACTGATCTCTCACTGATCAGTCTGAGTCTATATGCAGGTTGAACATGTGCACATGGACAAAGTAGTAAACATGCACTGGAAGCTCTTTGGCACTTAAACTAGGATTTAATTCATTTGGAAATTAGTGAATTTTAGAATTTTGGATTAGTCACTGACAATTCATCACACAATGGTGACATGGCATCAAGGTTTGATAGGGTCCGTTTTATGATATAAAGCCAAGAAACATAATGCAACAAGGCCAATTTTGTGGGATGGCTTTTCAGCAGTTTTTTGAGCTGGATTTGTTGCTGAAAATTCATCACACAATGATGAGTATGTGTATCGTGTCTGTAGGTTACTCTGATCTTGAGATATGAAGCCTAGAAAACGGCAAGCAACTACCTGCAGAATGTGGATCTCTGGTTCAAAGAGACACAAATTTGTGATTAAAGGTTGATGCTTTGGTGCTAGATCATTAGTTCATGATTGCAGCAAAACAGTGATAGTTGCCAGTTAGGCACACTTTCTGCTCTATACTGTTTAAGTGTACAGCTGTATGCAAAGGTTTGTGGACCATTTATCAGATAGCATGTGTTGTTGATACACTCTCAAAATAACAAGGTAAAATAATTGCTGGGGTGATACTCTTAAGGCTTTATTGTCTTCAGTACCTTTATGTAGGGAACATAGCTTACTGCTGTTGCTGCATCGCCTCTTGATGCTGTGTCTGAGTCCAGATTTTTACTTCATTGTGTTTAAAACAGTTATAAAAAATATGAAATATTCCACTTTCCTCCGGGGAAGAGAATGTGCTGTGCCTTAAGCACCATGTTGTACCTTTTATCTTATGTTCACATTATTTGTACTGCTCATTCATTCATTCATTCATTCATATGTTCATTTATTTTCTTATCTGCTTCCTCCTGGTCAGGGTCACAGTGGGTCTGGAGCCTACCCTGCATCACTCTGCGCAAGACAGGAATGTCCCCTGGGCAGGGTGTTAGTCCATCACAAAGTATAACACACACACACACACACACACACACACACACACACCTGTGACCAGTTACCCTGCTATGTATATTTTTGGGAGGCAGGAGAAATTTAATTGATTAAATTCCTGATAATTAAAAAAACTTTAACGTGAAAGGTGCTTACTGTTATATTAAATACCAATAGTGTATATTTTAAACATACACTCCTGCTGAGTGTGCAGGGAGCTAAAATACTGTAGATCTTAACTAAATCTGTTTGTGGGATTTTAGGTATTATGCAAATTATTAGGTAAACAATCAATTCCGCCCAATTTTAAGCTTTGTAGTCTTTAAAAACACATTACAGGGTAAAAATAAACAAGTGAATACAATTCTTTATCTCATCTTTCCATGTTGAACCAGCAGCCACATGACTTCATATCTAGGGACAGTTATTGTTCAGTAACATGAAAGAAGTAGAAGAAGTGTAAAAATGCAAGAGAACAAAACAAACAAAACAAAAGACACCCACCACAAAGGTGGTACAGGTGGTGGACAAAACAATGCAAACATGAAAAGAGACATTTGCTTTGAAGTAACTAAATCACAATTACAAAGGCAGCCATAGAGAGCCATATTAGGTTGAAAGCTAATTAACAGTATGTCTCTTTCATAAAGGAGGTCTGACACTTAGATCTTTGATAGAGGAGTTTTCAAAGCAACATGAGGCAACTAACAGAAATCTGAAGATGAAAAGGAGTGCTTGCCTGTGTGTAAGAATGCAGGTGCATCAGACACAGAAAGGGTATAACTGTTTAATGAAGGTGTGAAAATAATGAAAACATATGCCACAAACAGACCAGTCAGTAAAGAGGACTCATCAGCAGAAACACACTTAATCACACTTTATCAACCTACAGCCTTAATAACTGCCATGGATTTGAATCAGCACCTCTGTGATCCCTGTGCGTCCTGAGCTTTATGGGGTTTATAATCGGCCAGTCTAACGCACAAAAATGCATTACCTGCATTACCTGCATTACCTCCTGAGCAAAGTAAAAAAGTAATGAGTTGTCTTTAAACTCTTGGCACCTGGTCAAAAACCGCTGAAGCTTTATGAGATTCTCAAACTAATTTAATTTGTTATTTGTGCTGTGGTATTCTGTAGCAGCAGCAGTGTTTCCATACTTTCCTCGGGAATTATTTGGTTGCATATCTCTCATTTGGAACAACTTTATCCAGCCCACGAATGACTGACATCACATCACTGAATGCTTCCTTCACGATGCTTTTTTAAACGTTTACAGCAGATAGTTCTTGTTTAGTTCTTCAGTTCAGTTCAGTGTTTTTTTTTCTCTCCAGTCTCCTCTTTGGGGCTTCACATGCTTGTTCAATTCAGTTCAAATGTAGTGACTCACTTGGTCAGTTTAAAACCTTCCTCTTTTTCCCCTCGAGTAAGCGCTTTGTTGTGTTGGCAGTGTGTTTTGCTTTGTTTCGCTGCATGTTGAATAATTCCATAATCTTTCAGTGGGCTTTTGAATTTATTCTGCTGCTACCGTTATAAGTTAGCCTACATCGCCAATGATGATCAGAGAGGCTATTCCAGGAGATGCCACACAAGCCATGACTCCACCAAGTTTAAGCGACTTAAAAATAGAATCAGGTGCAGCACATCAGCTGCAAATGATTAGGCCATTGTTAAGTAGGACTCTGGAGAACACGGTGTTATTTAAACCTCAGCCATTAGTGTGGTTTGCTCTTGATTGTTAAAGTGAGTGGGATCAAGATGGCAAGACCCAAACAGCTCTCTATTTATTAGAAAGAAACAGCACAATTTTGATTTTAATGGGAGGGGTGCAAGGAAGTAACCATTGCTGTCAAAAAACAAACAAACAAGCAAACAAGAAAAACCTAAAAACCAAAAAACATCAGGGAAAAACTTAAGTTTGTAAGAGAGCAAAAAACTAAGTAGGAAACACTAGTTATTAGGGGATAAGGTGTCCTACATCCACACAAAAAAGTTGAATTTCAACATTTTGCAAAAGATTTTTAATTTTTCAGCAACAACGGCCTGAACCAGTTCGGTCTTCAGTGTTGAAAGGTCCATCGGACCCTGCGTGTGAGCATGCACTTCCCCCGCTGTATTCGCAGCGGCAGCAGTTGGGGGTGAGGCCTGCGTAGCGGGCTGGAAAATTGGCGCTGTCGACCCAGGTGTCCCAAGTTAAATGAACGCTTGCCCCGCGGAGAGCTCTAACCGCACACCTACACCACGTCCAGCCAAACCGGAAGTCCAGATTTTTCATTTTTAATTCAGTTTGATGTGTTCCATCATTGCAATCTCTCAGAAAAGTAAAAATGAAAATCAAATGTCTATATGTTTAATTATATTTTAAAAAGTTCAACATTGTTCATGGCTGCCCGAACTTTTTTATATAAATATGTTCATTGTTTGGTTTCTGCCTTTTCAAGAACAGTGCAAACTTGTATTGAATCTGTAATGCACTGCAGAAAATAATACTACAAGTTGTATATGATTTTAAATTATGCTGTACATAATTTTAACTGCCCCAGGATGTGAGTTTATGGAGCTAAGGTAACTCAGGACCAGCTTGGCACATTTGATAAGATTATTAGAATTAGCACAGAAACAATCAGAAGAGCTGTCCAGATGCAGTATGTGGTTCCTGAGTTATTGAGTGGTTTGAGGAAATGCAGTCTATTGTTGAGGAAGTGGACACTGGACTGGAGAAAAAAATGTGAAACCAGTCAGCAGAGATTAGCTTTCATCCTAGCAGTTCCCCACCTTGGACAGTGTCAAAACACGAAGCTCTCCAGGCTTAGTTTGTGAAGCAGCGTAATGTCGCAAGCACCTTCCACAGTGCATCATTTATTGCATCATGATTGTTTGCCATATCTTGCAGGATTTGGTGTTGATAGATGTGTGTTTCTGATCCATGTCCTGGGAAAAAATGCCTCAAAAAATGTCTACAGCATCAGCATCATATTTTTTGGACCGTGGACTAGCCTTGTGGCATGGTGTCACCTTGCAAAGGGTGTGTGTCACACAGGTTCAGAGGTTTGAGGTTGTGGGTTTGATTCTTGCCATATCGGCCCCTAACTGTGAAATGGGCTGGCACCGTATTCCTCCCAATTATCCAAGGTAGGCTCCAGGCCCACCACGACCCACCGTGACCCTGAACAGAATGGATAACATGATGGATGTACGGATGTATAGACTTGCCATCTAGTAGGAATCTCTCTGTTGTAAGTAGAGAAAAGCCTGCTTGACCTCATTGAATATTTGCAATATTCCATGCTCTATGTGTGTGTATCAGTTATGCCATTCCGAATCCTTGTTGATGGCAGCTGAGGTTGAAGCAAATGCAGCTTTCACCTTTAATAATATGCTAGAGATCAATGCGGCTAACAGGAAATGCCAATTCACACCGGAAACATGCAAGTACTTTGCTCTTTTCAGAGTGCTTGACATTTGCTGAACTTAACCAGGGAAGTATGAAGGAGCAGGATACTATTACCCTGAACATGCTGTAGCTCTGTGCTTCTTTTTTAGGTCCATTAATCTCCTTTTAGAGGCCAGAAAAGAGTGATCAGCTATCAACCGGAAGTGAAATGGAGAGAAGAGCTGGTCATGGGGGTTTGTGGGGGTGAGGTCAGGGCACTTGGAAGGCGCAGGTGACATTTATCAAAAGCCCTTTGAGAGGTGGGGTTCTACACAGAGGGCCAATCTGGATATTTACGAATTGATCTGAGAGTGTCAGTCAGAGTTGCATTTTGCCACTGGCGATAATCCATTTGATGGGATTCATACTGTATGTCTACTCAGTATTTGGTTTCTGCACAGCTTATTGACCTTTTCATTTAGCATCTTTGACTTGCTGCCTGAACTCCTCGCATCTATGAGCTTGCCGGGTCTCATTATGCCAGAGTTATTGCTTTGTTAGAGGAGAGGAAATTTTACACATAATAGAGAAAGTGTGTTTGAGTAAACCAGTTACTGTTGGGTCTGTTCTATTTTCTGTGTTTGTGCGTGTGTGTTAGTGTGAGGGTTGATTTGATGAATGAATTTGAGCTCACATTCCTATATATGTATATATATATATATATATATATATATATATATATATATATATATATATATATATATATAATATATATATATATATACTGTTCCTTTTTATGAGCTGTTTATCAGTTGGTAACCTTCTTTCACCTTTCAGACAGCGCTGAGAATGACCCACCACCCACACGAGACCTGCGTGAAAGTTGATTGAAGGCTGGTAAGAGTGGATCCGACACAGCAGTGCCATACGACACTATCGTGGCGGTTTCCTTGCAGTGCTTAAAATGACCCACCATCCACATAATACCTGCTCTGTGGTGGTCCTATGGGGTCCTGAACACTGAAGATCAGAGTGAAAGAGGGCTAAAAGGTATGCAGAGAAACAAATGGACAGCAGTCTAATTATAGAACTTCATAGTGGCTCCTGTGTGCTAAATGATGCTGATTAAAATGAATGTGAGTAGAAACAAGCAGGTGGTCATACTGTTGTGGTTGATTTGTAAATTGATTGTGATGTGACCACTTGATTTAAAAACATGCTCCTTCACACAACATGTGCACTACTTTCAGGAGTTTCAGAACCAATATTGGGTGTGTATATTGTGTGTGTGTGTGTGTGTGTGTGTGTGTGTGTGTGTGTGTGTGTGTGAGAGAGAGAGAGAGATTGGTATACATTTATGCACCAAAGCCGTTCAGAATTGTATGTGACTATTTTCTAAACCCATCTTACAATTACAAAGGCTTTAACTGATACATGTAAATGAGCTCTGCTCTGTTTGGCTGCTCTATATTGCCACTTTTATCTTGTTAATCTAGTCATGCTTTTAGCTGAATGCTGCTGCTTTAATGTGCTATTAACTGTCAATTAAAGGACAATGCTGGTCATTTTGATTGAGAGATCTTTTGTGTTTCCTCAGTTGGATTTGTTTTTGGCATGACTACACTAAGACAGTGTGTCGGTGAATCAGTCAATCAAGTCTAAAGTGAGTCAGACCAGCTTAAATTAGAAATAAACTTACCCAAACTGATTTATTCACACTGGTGGTAATGGGAACCAGCATCACAATGTCACACGTGAATATAAGTATTTCGATTTTATCAAAAACTGCCAGAGAGTCTACATGTACATTATGTGTTTTATATCTGAAGCTATTGGTAAGTCTAACATAGAAATATTTTCCTTGTATACATTTCTTTGCCTTACGATACATTTTACACGTCTCTGACAAGAATGACTTTCTCAAAACTGTGATTAAACATTTTTTCAGTTGGATTTGGAATAACTAGGAAACTGCATTTCCTTGCTCAGCTTAATTGGTTCCAGGCAGTTGTCAGACTGCTGTAATGTGGTCAGTTGGGTGAAAGTGAATTTGTTTGGTTTATGGTGTTGTTAAGTGGTTAATCTGCAGTTGCTGTGGTTTTGAAAAGTGGTCGGATGGTGTTTACTAAGGTGTGACTATGGTGTGGTGGATATGGTCTCCCAAGTGATTTTCATGGTGTTGATAAATGCTTACTAAACTGATATCGCTTTGCTTTATAACTGATATGGTGTGACTTGGTGGTTCCTATGCTGTTAGTAAATGGTTACTAATAACCATAACTCTCTGCAGGGGACGTGATGCATTTAACTCTTTTGATGTCCTGTTTCTGTCACCACCACTGTGATCAAATCTCATGTTCTCTACAGTGGATCATTTCAAACCAAATGACTTTGCTTGCAAGTGTCTAAAATACACAGGGATGGTTATTATATTATTACATTAGATTACAAGTTGGAATCTTATGGGATGTTACTGCTGCTTTCATTTACTTCAGTTGTTTGAAGTGTATTTTTTTCTTATATCTAAAATGTATGTGGTTAACCAGATATCCTGTCCAAGAACTTCCTCCAAAGCCTTCCAATCCAGACAGAGCTGTAGACCTAAATTTCTGACTGCCACTAAATCCCAGTCCTATGCATTCTCATATTTTCCCTAATCTAACACAGCTGATTCAACACATCATAAAACCCTCTTGCCCTTCATGAACTGGCTCAGAAGAGAATTCTTTGGATTTCAAAAATTAACCTTTTTAAGAGTAATGCTGGGAATAGCTGCCTGTCTTCCACATCTAGCCGGAGAAAGGCGTTTCTCTAATTAGCTGCCTGACATTTCACTTAATCCAATAAAAAACAACACGGCCGCAGTGTGATGATATGATACCAGTAATTGGAACTTGCTCGCTGCTGTTGTCCATCTCGGTGCTGGCGCTGGTTAATTCCGATGCCTATAGAGATATCATTAAATAGCTCGAAATGGGACGCGGCGCATCCCGAAGGGCCGACGTAACATCGCCCTCCTTCTCTAATCAAGGCCTTCGTCCCCCCTTTTCAAATGGCTCTGCGGCAACGCTCCTTGTATATGTGCAAAGGCACGGGCGTGCAGATTTTGATCTGTGTACATTGGGGCTGTATCATTTCCCCCTGCTTATGTTGCGGTTGTTTGATGACATGAGGCTTTTTGGCTCCCACTCCGCCTCTGCGACTGTGATTACTTCCTCCGTTAGCATTTCTTTGTGGCCACCTTTGCTATGAAATCAAAGTCAGGCTGATTGTCCTTGCTGTAGCTGACAGCTCCATTTCCTGTCAATGGCTCGCCGAGGTTCATCTGGCCCGGTGGCGCTGCCAGGATAGTTCGGGGGGAGGGGGTGTTAGACCTTCACAATTGTTCTGTATTCTAGGCTTCATATCTCAGGATCAGAGTAAACTACAGATATGATACAGATATTGTACCAAACAACGAGACTAGTGTTATCTATCTGTGGTCATTGTGTCAGTGAATAATCCATTGTGGAAAACAGCTATAAGTCATTACTTTCCTGGTTTAAAAGCCAAAGGAGCTTCCAGTACATGTTTACTGCTCTGTCCATGTGTACATTCTCAACCTCCACACAAACTCCACATGTCACTGACCGAGATATTGGGTTATAGAGGAAAACAATAAGGGATGGGCTGTTTGCTCTCTTTCTTTGCTTACACAGTGTTAAAATTTCATAATAAAAGTCCTGAGAAGGGATCATATTGATACATAAACATAAAGGACATTGAGGTTGTTTGTTACTTAGACTACTATCAAGTATTTTGAAGAACTTGATATGTCAATCTAATCATTACAAATAACTCATCAAGATGAATGGATGTTCAGGGATTCGAACCAGTAACAAGGCTGGTTCCCTAACCACCAGGCCACGGCTGCTCTCATCATTATGTTCATGTGATATTAAGGTCAGCTGTTGATCTGTTCCTCAGAAACTGAAAGGCATCAGATAGGCTCTAGTGTCCAATTCGAGAAGCCACGAGAAGACCTCATCTCTCCATGCAGAGGGCTAAAGTGACTGGGCCACACTTAAGCACCTGGCCAGTCTCAGTAATTTCAAAAAATGCACAAGCTTCAGGCTAAACAAGTTTGGCATGGAAAGCAGTCAGGAAGAGTGCAAGAGACTGGGCTTAGACACCCCCACCCCCTTCTCCCTCATTAATTAATACCTGCCTCGAGGCTACTGATATATACAAACAAGACGAAAACCGAGAACGCATGTAAAATGTGCTCGCAAATGAAGGCAAATACAAGATAAGAAATGAAAAATAATTTTTTAAAGCTAATCTTACTTTGAAAATAAATATTTTAACATGAATTATGCGTTGTGTGAAGGTCCTTAATTGGCAGAGAACTTGGGGAAGGCAAGCACATAGCAGTTCATGTATTTGATTTGAGGAGTCTGTCAATAATAGCATTCCGCTGGAGACGGTTTCATTATGCAGTGGAGGTTTTTTTGTCTTGCAGGGTCAACACACAGCAGACCATCACCTTCAGCTCTTTGAGAAGGTTGCCAAAAATGACCATGACCGTGACCGTGACCACAACTAGTAAATTCAATCATTAAATGCTAGTGGGATGAGCCATGATTTTTTATTTTTAAAGTGAGAGCTTCACAACTGAGGTAAGAGTGAGATCACCGCGGTGAACTCCTGTAGACATTGGGTTTAGCATTTGATTGGTCAGTAACTAGGTTAGGGTGACCATACATACTCTTTTCCAGGACATGCTCTTGTTTTGGGATTTTTAAATTGTGGAAAAACCCTCCAGAATTATGTATTGATTTTCAGTCAAAATGTGCTTGAACAGTCACCAAGGATTTTCACACCTTTAACATATAGGAGTCTGGGGCTGTTTATTTGGTTCTCTGTTTATGTGTAACTCTTCCAAACTCCAAATTCCAAACCAAGTACTCCCATAAGCACCGTATATTTGTCTTAGTCTGGCTGTGTACTCTTCTTGCTAGCGCCTCCAGTCAGTGTGCCGGTGCACCTCCCATAGAGTTCAGACTGTAGAATAGAATTGGCAGGAAAAAAATGCATTTTCATACAAGAAATGATGGAAAAAATATGAAGAAATATATATAAATAACCTTGAGTACATAATTTCGTTCCTCCTCATGTACCACATGTGACATGACAACAGTCTCCTTTTCTATTAAATTTGATGATGAATTTTTTTTTTGTTCTATTAATTTGATCATGTGTTTGATAAGAAAAAATACCCAGAACTAAAGAACTAAAAACACTTTGTCAATCTAATCATTACAAATTATTAATCAAAATGATTGCATTTTCACCTCAAAAGCACTGTGTGTGATCTATTTCCAGCAGAATTTCTGAAAAACAAAGATATTTATAATAGGTTTTTCAAAATACTTAACAGTGGTCCAAATAATAATATTTTTTGTTATTTAAATATATCAGTATTAATATTCTCAGGACTTTTATTATTTTAATCTGAACACTGTGTGGGCAAAGAAAGAGGACAAATGGCCACTGCATTCTTGTTTTCTTCTATAACCAAATATCTGGATCCATGATGTCACCAGCCCCGCCCCCTCTCGCTGATCAGTCAGAGTCTGCATGCAGGTCGAGCATTTGTAATAAACAGGTTGAAAGAAACAAAGACATGAGGGAATCCACTTCCTGTTCAAACAAAATTAAACAGGAAGCAACCACCAGGCCCATACCTGCACGAAGAATCCCCTTGGGCTAAGTCTCTATGATATCTACACAAATCCCAGTCTACATCTACCTGCACCAGCTGCAACCATTGGTCAAAATGCTTGCCACCACAGCTGACCTGCCACAGCCTAAAATGTCTAAACGCAACTGTAAATAAACCCGAATCAGACACAAAATCACCGGCGAGCTTTGAGGTGGTGTTGAAAAAGAGAACTCTCAACAAACTAACCACTATCAAGGACATCTTGCCCCCTCCATGACTTACTGGTCAAGCAGCAGAGCACTTTCTGCAACTGACTCATTCAGCAGTACAGGAGGTTGTGTTTGTAGCAACAATGATCACACAGTACAACTCCTCTTCACTGTGTCGGGACATTATTACACACTGAGCCACTAACAGGACAGGCTGAGTAATTCTGGCTGGACATTATTACTCCTATGCAATCATTGCACTGACACTTTATCTACACACGAACAGACTCACTGAAGTGATGGACATTATTGCCCTTCTATTCATATCTCTTTGCACAGACAATATTCAGATCTTCTATTCATATCTATGCAGACACTTAACCTGTAGATGTACTCAACAGACAGACTCACTGAGCCTTGATGTGTACCGCATCATCACAACTGTTATCTGCATAATGTTTATGCATTTACATATTACATGAGATTTAGCCTTAGTTTTTATCTTATTGTACTTAATATATCTCTTATTTATGTTTCTAAAGGCTTGCGTACTGAACTCTTTCTGCTCTTGTAAAAAAATGGCATGAGAATAAAAAAGTGAAACTAATCGTGAAAAAAATAAATGATTTTACACATGAATTAAAGTGAAAGGAGATTATTTGACCATACAGGCTGTTTATTAGTATTGATAAATGAGTCAACCCTTATATATTAATCTTCATTGTCCTACAGCTTAAGCCCTACTTGAAGCCCCTGACAATAAAGCCCCGATCTTCGTGTACACCGGTGTATCCCCAGTGTGCTCCCTCTGAAAGCCATAATATGGTCACGCTAAATTAGTGTCATAAGTGAATAATAGATAATTGTGGTGTAGCCATGGGGTGGGTCATACTGGGTGAAACCCTACCCTTTTGCTTTCAAGTACCAGGCTTCCACTGACATGTCTTTGAGTGTGACTTACAGCACAGAAGCAGTACGATCTGCAAAACTGCTACTTTGGTGTAATGTTTACTTCATGTCCTTTCATGTGCACTCATTTCCAGGAAGAGTCCATATGAGTGCAGTTGAGTAAACAAGAGCAGGTATTTTGTATTTCTTCCACTTAAGCGATTCGGACTTCTCTTGCTACTATTGAGTGGTCTGTTAGAGAGTCTTTGCTGCAATGTCACGTCATCAACATTTTAGCTGGATAAAAATATAGGCAAACTGAAGAGCCAAGGTAGCTACCCACTTGTAAAGGTTACTTCCTCTGGCAGTATATAAAGCAAGGCTGTGGATTTGCTCCTAACATTGGTGAGGACGGGGATTTGATGGATTGATTGCAAAAGTCAGGTGCTTCCATCTCGCAAGCTGTGGGGACAATTGGTGGGGACTGTTCGCTGGATAACCTGGTGGGGACATGTCCATTATAATTCTGTGACCAGGAATCAAATTATTGGGTGGAGGGATTTCAATTATCACTGGACACTGGTGGGGACATGTCACTACGCCCTTGATATAAAGGCATAGAGAGGATTGTGTAGCTGCGTATGCGTATAGTATTTGTATAAGCAAATATACAAACTGTAGACCGTGCTGAGGTCAAGCTGACTTCTTATTAGAACTTCTGGTTCCACCTTAACTGGTGCAGCAGTTACATAGCTTCTTGTATTTAGTACGACACAGTTGTTGTAATAAGTGCTAACCTATTTAAGGTGGAATGGACAATTCAAGTCAGAAGCAGAAGATGAACCTGCAGCTTCATAACTCATAATGCATTGTGTGTGTTTTATATGTGCTGGGTGTGTATTAATGATGAGCTAATTTTATATTTGTTTAATGCATATCAGTGTTCCTTGTAAGACCTATTCATTTGTGTTTGTCCCCTACAGAGGCAAGAGTTAAAAAAACTGGGAAAATGCATTGATCAAGACAAAAGTTCCGCCAGCTTCCAGTAAACCTTGTTGATGTCACCTTTGGTGGACATTGGAGCTTATTAAATTTGTTCTTATATGAAACTCACGGGACCAGAAAAAAACTTGACTGAGGCTTTTGGAGGAAGAGGAAACTGAAACAATGAAGTAGAGGCTCAAAATTCAAGAGAAGACAGGGAAGAGATAGAGGAAGCGCTGCATAGGATGATCTCACACCCCTCATGATCCAGTTTTGAATGTAAAATGTAAGCTTTGTATTAAAGTAGATATGAAACAAAATGTAAATAAACCCTCTATATATGAAGTCATGGATAAATGAAGCATTTGGATAAATGAATCGTTAAAAATTCACTTCCGTCATGTCTGCAATTCAACTGATGCCTTAGTTGATGAAGAAATACAGTGGATTTGTCACTCTTATGTATTATGGGTGGCAACCTTTCAAATGTCAGTGCTCTCATTGGTTGCCACGAGGGGGGTCTATGGCTTTCTGCAAGCCTCACAGAACTACAGCCACCCTTTCCCAGTATTTCCAGTGATACGCAATCACAAAATTCATTACCTTGTCCGTTTTGCTTTTATTATTTTGGTCCTTAAATTGTTAGTACACCCAGAATTTTAAGCTCGGTTCCTTCAACTAAATTTAAATTCATATTCAAATTCATCTCCAGTTTTGTAAACTGAAAACATAAAAAAATAATATATTAATTCCTTTCTATTTACACCTCAGACCATCCCTGCCAATGGACAATCACTATGCAATGTCTTTTTCTCCACTATAAAGTTTGATCCATACACACAACAATGGCAGATTGTTTTTCTTTCAATATTTTGTTCTAAAATGACTGAAATACCCAAACCTGCCTGGGACTCAGGAGGCTTAACAATGTTTTTAAAGTAAGATTCTGTCATTCTGTTACCTATTTTGACCAATAATTTAAAACAATCCTAGAATCTAGCATCCTGGAGGCCCTCCCCCTGCCTGACCCAATGTGGCAAGTAGCCCCTCAGAGACTAAAATAAATACATGAACACAGTGTGTAAACCCTTCTCCCTGACATCACTATTCCAACGCGTTGGTAAGTCTGCTAGGATCAGCACTGCTGTGCTTTGACTTTGGTGACAAGTCAGAATTGCGTGGTGCATTTTCCTGATGGTTGTATTGGTCACCTTTGTTTCCTCATGTTGTTCACATTCAGTCCCACGGTTTGGCCAGTGCTGTGGAAGTAACCCATGCTGTCAATGGCCACTTTTTGCTAAACTCTGAAGCTGTAGTGCTGTGTTCTGCTTTTCTGTTTCTGGGTCACTTGGAAGCAAAACGCTCTGTTTGCTAAACACGACAAACATTCTGATGGTTTATGCTGCATCGGGGGAAGGGTGGGGGTTGGAAATTTAAGTAACGCTGATTGTCATTTCGGCAAGGCAGCGGCAGCAGGCCCAGCGTGCTAAAGCTGCCCGCAGGTTGCTTTGGCCTGGAGCCCGCAGGATTCATTCAAAAGCGCCTCCGGTGCGTTCCTCTTGAGCTGCCCAGGCCCCCTCGTGCCTGTCGGCCGGGACATGGCTTTAATCTCTCTGTGTGGTGGGAATGTGAACTAATGAGATAAATTAAGAACCGCTAGCCTAAAGCACAACTTTAAAGATATCATCCGCAAAGAAAACACAGATTCCTTCAAGCCGCAGCAACAAGCAAACAAGGGGGAAGGGGATGCAGTTTATTTATTTATTTACTGAATTTGATTAAACGCACTCTGGCGAACACACTACAGACACACAGAATGTGTTATGTGTTCAGGAAATAATGAGTGAGGTTATACAGTTGTCTTGCGTTGCCTTGGTAAGTCTTTGGAACATACTTTTACAGCAGCTGTAGAGGAATGTTGGTACTCTTGCCAGCGCTGATGCGCGTTGTACACACAGTCGGGAGCCGTATGTATTAATAATAGCTTTTTTTATTGTTTTTTTTTTTTTTTTTTGCTTTTTTTCAGATAGATCACATAGAACACAGCCTTAGACAATAGCAGTTGAGCTTATCCATTCAATGTATGCCTCTGTTCTTTTTGCCGTTTTTTTTGCCCAGCGCATCGTGGATCCATCTGGGTGAATGTGTGCGTTTGTGTTGAGGAGGGGATTAGGAACAGCAGGAGAAAGTGTGTGTGTGTGTGTGAGAGAGAGAGAGTATGTCATCCTAAAATGGGTCTCATTTAATTATGTGTTGAAGCACCAGACTTTGATGGCCAAAAATACCTCCAGTCTGACTAATGCAGCGATCAATCCCTCCCCGTGCCTAGCCGGTGTAATTAGACAATAATGAGGGTGCACTGCGTTATGCTGGATCTCAAACTATGTGTTGACCTCAGCAACTTGTACTCCATTAGACAGCTAACAGCTCGCAAGACATGTAATAAACCATGCATTCCACCTCACTGGAAGAACACACCCGTGTTTATGAACAGGCTTCAGTTCTTACAGTTTCTTTTTATTGTTGAGTTTTGGTTGCTAATGAAGGATTTGATGTTTAAACTGCAAACATGGTGTCTAGATAGAAACAGCAAAGCAAGCTCTCTCATTTGTTGGAACTTGAGCAAAACTCTGTTCAAGGAATCAAATGAACCACTAACATTTTAGGAAGTGATTTCACTAGAGGGGAAAAAAGTGTTCCAGTGCCTTCCTTTGTTTGACATTAGCACTCATTTTAACATATATGCCTGAACCACTGATCTAGTCACTGATCTAGTCACTGAAGAGTCATTGGTTCCACAGCTTTTTAGGTGTTCAGTACATTCCCTCATGGCAAACCTTCCCAACATTTGTGATGGTAACAATTCATTGATGAGTCCATTTTATGTTTTAATAGGGTTGTAAATGTCACAGATTTGCTCTTATTTGCAAGTAAGTACATGTTGCTACCACAAAACCAGTGCGTTACTCTGAGTAGTGATTACTACAAAAGACCTGTAGAAGATGGCAAGTCCTTGTAATCCAACAAGTTCTATTAGCTCAGCTAACTCATTAGCTCACCCAAAGAGGCCATTACTCATCCAATATAAAAATCTAGAAATTTCTGTATTCTATTTTTGAATAATAAAACACGTTTAGACTCTTCCTCTGTTTGCTGCTAAATGATTAAAAACAGAACTTTGTTTACAGTAGTGTTGGACTAATTCTGGCCAAAATCTGTTTAACTGAACTTCAGTTCAACGTTTATCTATTCATTAACTCAGTAAATACTCAAATATAGAAAAGTTTCAGAATGCTCATGCCCAGTGTTGGCTTGACGACCAATATCTGACCTGATTAACAGTTTGACTGCTCCCAAATCTGGGAGGTGAGAAAGAACACAAGGTAAAAGGTTTAGAGAGGAGGACAAAAACACACAAAACACATCCTGACACACATACACATCTTCACACAGAGGCATCCACTAGCGTACCACACACACACACACACACACACATATATGAACACACCTTCGGAAGCCATGAAGAATGACTAGACTCGGATTGAAAAAAGAAAGAGTGCAAGATGAGGGAAAAACAAACGGAGACAAACGACAAGCAGGGAAGTTATTTCCATCTGTCTAGCTTTGGGTTAAAAACACTCTCTTTCATGTCTCTTGAAGGCGTCGCATACTTAAATGAAAGGGAGCGCACGCCATCGCACTATACACTGATGAGCGTGCGGAGCGGGACGCACAAGCGTGCCTTAAGATGCCTTTCATTATTTGTTGCGGTTATGTCGAGAGTGTCAAAAAATGTCAGTGTGTTAAAAAAAAAAAAAAAAAAAAAAAAACTCATTTAGAAACCAACACAAAGCACCCCAAGCACCCCCCCCCCCCCAAACTCCAACCTCTCTATCTTTCTGTATTAAACCCACTGCACCAAGGGAAACAAAAAAGGAAGAAAAGGGAACGGGAACGTGCTTCCTTTCAGCCAGGATATAGAATATGGGTAGGCAAATAAATAAATAAATATATAAATAAATAGTGAAATAAAAAAAGAAATAAATACGTGAATATGGTTGTGTGAATGATAATAGGAGTCTGTTTCACAACTCAGTAGCTGTGGAGGCCCCCCCCAAAGTGTTTGACTTCATCGACAGAAGACAAAAGCAAGTCGATAACACCCCCTCCTCCTCCATCCTCCAGACCCTGTTGTTCCTAACATCTCACTTGTGCAACCAGTCACAGTACAACAGAGTCGTGGTAGTGGCAACAGCTTTAGGAATGGAGAGATGGGAAGAAAAAAGAAAAAGAAAAAAAAACTTGAGCCATCTGTCTATTTTCTTTTTTACTTTCAGCTGTTTTGAGTAGGAAAGTCCATCTTGTGGGTTTAGCAGTGGAGTCTATTTGCTCCTGATTCAAAAATAAAGATCTGTTGTGTAGAAAAAGAAGTGATTTGAGTGTTTGAGGGGACACACTAAACCTTGACAAACTGAAATAAATGTGTCTTCTGAATGCCATCTTTCCTGATTCAACAATAACGCACCACTTGCTGCAAAAAACAAAAAAAAATGGGGGAAAAAATAGCCACCAACATAACAGACTAAAAAGGTGAGAAAGACGGAGTGGGAATTTTGATGGACGATGATACAAACACGTGTGAAGAACCATTTTTTGGTCCTAAAATACAAAACAAAATAGCACATTCATGTCCAAAATACCCCCACCCACCAATCCCCTCCTCTTTTTTGTAGTTAAGTGCACTGCAGTCACAAATGAGTTCTCCAAACAAGTAAGGCAGTATCGTCAATGTTAGACAGGGACTCCACGCTGTGGCATCACAAACGGCAGGTTTAAATTTGACTGGTGGAAAAAGAAAAAAAGGAGAAGAATGACAGGAAATTGTCGCAATTAAAAAAATAGCTGCCCTGTAAGTTTATCTCTGCATTGCAAAAAAGTATTCGGCCTGTAGAAGGTGTTGTTTCATTTGGGTAGAAATGTGCTGGCTCAACAAGCTTCGAACGACAGTAAGCAAAGGCGTCCTTTTGAACACGCATTTATAAAATAATAATAATTGTAAAAAAACAGTCAGCGTGGCCAGACGTGTTAGCCATCTTGTTTCATTAAGAGCAGAAAGAGAGAAAAAGACGACGAAGAGGAAAAAACTCAAAAACGAACAAAAAAACCCAATAGCAAATGAAACTCACAGAGTTTGACGGCTACTAAGGCAACAGTTGCCAAATACAATATAAGCCCATGTATATTGCAACACAACTATATATTAATTTAATAAAATACACAATATAGCTCTTGTACACGTAACAATTTGGCTCATATGCACAGAAATTGCAGAAAAAAAAAATCAATAAAAATATGTCATTTTGATGTAAACACATTAAATCGGATACATTTTGCACATTAAATGATATTGTGTATAAGTGACAATGTGAAGGGACATTTCCTTTTTTGTTTTTTTTTTCTTTTTTCACTTATGTTTTAATTAAATTCAAAGCAGTGTCCTTTAGCAGTTTAATAAATATTAACTGCTTTTTTCAGCGTCTTTTTCTGATTCCACTTTTTTCTTTTTTTAGAAAATGTATAAATATTTTTGTTAATATTTGGACGCTATACATAAGTTCATATATTTATATATATATATATATATATATATTTATCTATATATTTATATAGATATTTTTCACAGTTGAGGAAATATGTCCCTAATATACACAATTGTGATTGCCTTATTTAAATGTTGGACATGTGGAAAGTCACTTAGAAAGCAAGTGACTGGTTGAAGACAGTGGAAAGACAGCGTTCACACAACAGACCAATGAGTGAGAGAGTAACAGTTTCACCATTTCTGGAATGTTCCATATGTACGTATACATGGGGGGAGGAGAAAACACAGCTTACACATGTGATTAGAAATGACCAGTGAAGAAATGGTTACATTTCTTAATTAAGCACCCCAGGTCAACCACCCCTTGCCCACCCTTTTGAACCACCCCAATCCCCCCGACTCCGCCCCCTCCCCCCCAATCACGGTTCAGAGATATCAGAGATATGTTGCACTTCATACATTGATAATATAAAGTCCAAAAAGATAAGAGCATGGTTCTATTTCAATAAGGTCCAACCGCATTTGGGGGCATTTGTTATGCTCCCGTTTTGAGCTGCGATTGTCAGAATAAACCATTCTCTCAGAGACCCATCGGGGCTGAGAGGCATGGCACACGCCACTCATTGTTCCGAGAAAGATGTCAGAATTAAAGTTTATAGCTGGTGGGCACTTGAAGAAAGCCAGAAGCAGCAACTTCTGCAACTCCCAAAGAATCCCCTACCCTCCCCAAATTACAACATGGCGTCCAGACAACCTGGCATTTTCTTTTCTGTTTTCTTTTTTTTTGAATGGAACTGTTCCTCAGACGTCTTTTGTGTCCTCGTCTGCCTGACCCCGTGCGCACTCCACTCTCTCAGAGAGTGCTTTTCCAAAGCAGACGCACTTTCCTGTCCCTCCCACCTCTTTCCCTTTTTCATAGCAGTCTGCAGCATCAGCCAGTTCACTTTCTCACTGATGTTGCCTCGTTGCCTCTGCAGTCCTGCAGCAGTTTATCGATGTCTCTGACCACTTGGTCGGCGTCCATTGCACCACCCCGACCCAGCTCGCCCCCACCGTGCTCCAGCGCACAGTCCTGCATCTCAGCCGCTGTTTCCTGGCTGATCCGCGAGCGTGCCTCTGCCAGGACTTTGGCCACAGGGTCCGAGTAGCCCTGCTCTCTGCTCTGCTTGCTGGGTGAGGCATATTGTCCATCAGGGACGCCATAATGGCTGGTGCTGGGCTTGCCTTCTGCCCCGTCTGCCACACCTTTGGCTGAGGAGCATGGCGAACCGGTGTTGCAGCCCTTGGTGGGGCTGCATGAGGCGGAGGGAACTTCCTGGAGCAGTGGGCTGAGGGCGCGCTTGGCCTTCAGATAAGGCTTGACATTGGCCACCAGGATGGTGTGGTCCCGTCGCTCCTTACCGAACGTGCAGAAGGTCTTTTTGCCATTGGGGTTCCCCACTGTCTCATAGGTTTCGGGCTCCACGGCCACGGCCTCCATGCCGGCAGGGACAAACAGGTTAGTGCGATAGTCAGAACCCTCAGCCTGGGGGGCACCCGCCCCTCCACCACCTGCTACAGGGAACTGGGGCATCCAGCATCGGTCAGAGTGACCCAGCACCCGACACTCGTCTGTGCAGTTTACGCAGTCCTCTTCTGCAAAGACAGGAATAAATAGAATCACACCATGTTCAAATACATTTACTAAGTGAAAGAAACTTGAATATACAACCTAAAATTATCCCATACTTTATTTCTGTTTATTTACTGAAATGCTGAACATGCTGAAAAAAACTATTAACAACAGCAAGTTAATGTTTTACTTTTTTCAATCCTACAAAGGAAAACTACTGTATAGCCATTCAAATTACCAAATGAGGTATGGGCTTGCTTACAGAGTTTTACTGGTTTAAGGGACTGATTCTATCATGACCTTTATTCATGCCCCAATTAATATTGTCCCTTTTGTCTACGTAAAAAATGTGGGAGTTTTTATTTAAACGGCTCAATGTCACTGCTGGACTGAGAACACTCTTACAACCAGAAATATCCAGCCAACAGCATCCTCTTGGCAGCATTCTGTGAGCACTGGCGAAAGACTAGAGTATGACTAACACAAACTGTTCAGCAACAGATCAGCTTCATCTTCTTTACATCTTCAAGGTGGAACAACTAGGTAGGTGTCTAACAAACTGGACCGCGAGTGGACGCAAGAGGCTAACAAACAAACAGATTACACACTACAATCGTGGAACTACACAGTACTCCTATATGGTATGTGGAGATGATGAAATTGACAGGAATTGTAGAACGCAGGAGGTGCTGTTAATGTTATGGCTGATCTGTAGTTTTCCTTTAGATACAAAAGTACTGCATAGTGGTTTGTTTTTTAGAAAGAAAAATGACCCTCTTTTTGTCTTAAAAACCTTCCCTCTCCATTTTGTACGTTTTTTACATTTTGAGATAATGTGGCAGTAAAAGTTGATCTTTTAATTGTATCATAATATCATGATGAATGGACCAGTAAAAGTGCTCCAAAATGCCCTGGAGTAAAAAGCTTCCACTGACTTTCACTGAAAGTTAAGAAGGTATTTTCCTTCTCCTATAAATTTGCTATTTTGAAGATACAGCAATGCAATGATATGTTCTTTACATTGTACTCTTATGATGGCACACATCCGAGCACACACACAGGCATTCACAGTCTAATTATATAAAGGAGGTCTTCCTGCTTTCAGGGGAGTGAGGGGTACCAGCTGGCTGAGTGAGAGAGCATTTTCCATGAGCATGATCAAGGAGATGGCAGTGAGGACTCCAGCCCCCCCCCCCCACTCCCCCACTACCCCCCACTCCATCTCTCCCCTCTCCTTCCCCCAGCACACCCACAAAACAACAACAGCTCCGTTTTGGCAAAAAAGTGTGGTACTGCTATCATAAATTTATGTCACTGGGCTTTAAGCTCTCCCAAGGCAGTCTCATATCTTTCTGGCCAAGTGCCTAGTGCCGCACTCCTGCAAGTGTGTGTATGTATGTGTGGGTGTGTGTGTGTGTGTGTATGTGTGTATTTGTCTCCTCCCCTTTCATCTCCGCTCTGAAGGAACCGTTCTGGATTATTATTGGGCTGTTTTTTTGATGGCGTGTCAAATGGGGCCAGAAATTGCGACAGGAGGAGGAAACACAACATTTAAACTGGAAAATAAAAATATGAATAAATAAATGAAAGAAAATAAGTGAGGGTTAGAAAAAGAGAGCGCAAGAGAAATGAGCGGCTGCTGTTTGTGTATATGAATGTTCAAAGAGCTAACGTAAAGCTGTGCTCTCAGATAGACTTGTGTCTGTTTGTGTGTCTTACACACACACACACACACACACACACACACACACACACACACACACACACACACACACACACACACACACACACACCCTGCATGAAGCGACCAGTGCCAGCAGCTCTCTGTGTGTGTAGATGGAAATGCTGTGATTTATGCATTACAAATGCTACCTCATCTATATTTCACATTCTTAGATTTTTCTCTCTTTCAGGAGGTTTGCAAGGTGGAAACACAAACAAAAGAGCTCATGAATTTATGAAAAGCAACATTTTTAATAATCTAGCACTAAACCAATCCCAATTTCTGCACTCGTTCTATTGTGTGCTGCATGCTGAAGACACCTCCGGATGTTTAAGTTTGTATGCATAAATAATCACAGTTGTCTTACTGAATGTGTGGAAAGCTTTAAACTTCTCCTTTTTTAACTCCTCATTTTGCTGGAAGCACCAGGAGAGAAGCTCTCTAAAAAAAGGGTCTAATGATACTAATGGGCATTTTCCTTGCAAAATGGCTGTTGCCACATCGCGCTCTCCGCACTTGCTCCTGGTACTCCCACAGGTGCCTGTTAAATATAACATTATTCCTCTGTAAGCTTTTTCCACGTTTTCATTCATTTAGTGTGGTGAGATTTCTTTCACCCCCCATATATAGTAGGTGTTCATTCAACTTTTTCTAAAAAATAGAAAAAAGTTGCCCCCCCCCCCACAAAAAAATAACATTTTGACACCTGAATGATGCTGGATAGGTGGACAGTGGACAACAGAAAAAGGGACCGTTCACATCATGATATGAGTTTGCTACAGCAACAACCCCCACTGTTCATTCCCCCTAGCATGGTACAGTCCTCCCTGAGGTACTTGTATCAGCCTACAATGTATAGTGTTAGCATGTTTGATGGGTCTTTACAAATATATGCTACAAAACTGTCCTCATCTGAGTCACTATGATCACACTATTCGAAATACGATGGAAAAAGGCCAGAATGTCACATAGTCATTTCACTTGCAAGCAGAACAGTGAGTGATATAAACTAAACTACAGTTACAATACAGACTCAATTCACTACAATTCCCACAATACCATGCAAATCCAAACTTTACTTGACAGCAGCTTATTGCTTAAGGTTTCTGGTTGGAACTCTCAAATGTGGCTCCTCAGCTTTTGTCCACCATCGCCTCATTAATTAGTCCTCATTAACCTGTATCAGTCTGTAATGTTACTGAACCACCAACCAACTGATTGATGAGTACGTATCCTGCCATGGACAACAAAAAAGTCATTTGGGAGATACATTAAAATTAGAAAATTGCAGCAAACAGGTCATGGACTGTAAATGATCAATCAAGCAGGCTAGAGATGTGCACATGTGTACAGACAAATTTTAAAATCAGATCTCACTGTTCCTATTCATGTGACACGCCCATGAATCAGATACACATCTGTCTAGGACCACATATGAAAGTGACTCAATGTTGACTTTAAAAGATTTGATTTGACGTGTCTACACAGACCTACGTCACATTACAAAAAAACTTCAATTTGTGCCTTAATGTGACGCAGATCTGATTTCTGATTTGCCTTAATGTGAACAGAGCTTTTGCATATACCTTACTGTGTACCATGCTTTCAAAACCCGACATCCATACCAGTGGAAGCACAGTCGAAATTCTGTATAACTTTGAGAAATATTTGACTTGTATCTCTTGTTCAGTCTCCCCCCTCTCGCAGGTTGCAGCGTCGTTGCCTTTGCTATTTGCACCAAGCTAACAACACTTTGTGTTCCCTCATCAGAAAGTAGGTGAGATTCAGCAGCAGGATAAGCCCTTCAAATAATGTTTAACAGGGGAAAAAAGCTCAAACAAAGAGGGGGTGTCTGGAAGCTTGTGGATTTGAAAGGACAACCGAAGCAATACGGGAGCGCTCCCGTTATCGAGAAAGAATGTAATGACACGACTCTCTCTTGCAGAATGGCTTAGAATGGCTAGGGAGGCAAAATCCATATCAGTGTTTTATGTCCCTTCAAAGAAATTGAACATTGTGTCTTCTCTTCTGCCGTACCTTATATAACAGTACTGATACAACGACAACAGTGTTTACCTTTTTTCTAAGCATACGCAGCCCGTTTTCATTCATAAATCTCTACAGCACAGGCAGAGTGAGAATAAATGATCAACATTTGACCTTATTATCATCATTAATCATATTTTAAATTGCTCCTTCACATCATTGGTGGAAAAGGCCAAATGGTGTGGTGAAAAATGATCGTCCCTCTCCCTCTCCTGACTCTTCATTGTTCTTGATTCCACAGTGTGTCTGGCCAACAAAAGGCTTCCCCCGGCTGCATGGTGTGTGTGTGTGTGTGTGTGTGTACGGTTTGCAGCTAACCTTAAAGCATTTTCAAATTCATCAAATTTCCCGTCTCAATGAAGTGCACATAAAGTTAACAGTGAAGTGTACCTACTTATGCCAATGTCAGGCTGTGCGCCGTGTGAAAAAAGCATGTGTGTAGGACTGGGGTGACTGATACGGTGCGTGAACTTGTTAACCTGGAGTAGTAGGAGTGTTTCTGCCCGGTGCACAAGCTGTTATGGGTCGTTGCTCTATACAGACGGCCTCGTGGAGTGCTGAGGGTCAGCAGGCTTGCTCCTGGCCCAGGGGAGAGCTCTCCAAGGCAGGGAGATAAGAGTGAGTCAGAAGAGCTGGTTGGTGCAGAACCAGAGGAGAGCCTGACATTTGAGCTGCAGTGCACTTTACACAGGAGAAGATGGAGACTTAGCTGGTCTCCTATGTGACCACGCGCTGAACCCGGCTTTGGTTTCTGCACTTAACAGGTCTTGCAGAGCAGAGCAGGATTTCCTTAGATGTCCTGCTGTTTTCTATCATCCTGCAGTTTTGCATGGATGTGAAAGGGAATGGGCACTGTATTGACAATTTCTATTTTTGAAATTCAGACGTCTGTATTAATATTACCTGTTACTACTGCTCTTTACCCATTAGGCAGCATGGTAGCGTAGCCTTGGGCTGGATGTTCAGTTCTTGCACCAAAGAGATCCACGTGAGGTTATTTAAAGTTCATCCCAATTCCCCAAAACAAAGTGAGGTGAACTGGCTGTGCTAAACAACCCTCTAGGTGAGAGTGTGTGTGGTGTCCTGCAATGGACTGGTTCTCTGTACATGGGTATTTCTTCACTGCTCCCTGGCATTTGTGTGTAGGCTCTGGGCCCAACCTGACCATACAATACTAATACAAATATAATACACAGTGGTCAATATCTCCAAAAAGTGGTCCAAGGTAGAACAATTGCAGAACCAGTGACAGGGTTATGCTTGTCAAAAGATCGGTGATGGAATCAATAAAGGCCCCACCTTGCAACTTACAAGACCTCATAGATCTGATCATGTCCCACGGTCAGATCCCACAGGACACCTTTAGCAGTCTTGTGAAGCCCATGCCTCAATGTGTCAGAGCAGTTTTGGTGGCACGAGGGGAAATTACTTAACATTAGGCAAGTGGTTTTAAAGTTATGGCTATATGTAGCTATTTCACTTAACGTAAGCTGCTTGTATCCTGGTGTTTTCTGATGTTCTACTACCAGAGGGTATTCGTGCCTTGTAAGCAACTGATTCTGGATAGGCTCCAGACTCAACACGATCCTGACCAGGATGAATTGAATAAGAAGGTAAATGAAAGGCCCATGCGTGATGAACTTCTAATCTAAAATTCCATGAACATCCATTTCTACCTTCCATATCTTGTGTGGCATTTTCAGAACTCATCTACTCACTGTTTCTCAACCCCAGTCTTAAAAAAGTAAAGGTTCTACAAAGGGTTCTTTGAGTGATGCTAGAGTAGAAATATTTTCTGTTCCATAAAGGTCAATGTAAAAGTTCTTTACTAATTTTGAAGGTACTTCTCACACACTCACACACACACACACACACACACACACACACACACACCCCTCAATGAAGATAAATGGTTCCTCTCTAGCATTATGCAAAGGATTTTTAAGAGTACATGTCTGTTCATCAAAGGACCCACCAATAACCAATGATCTGTTTCATATTTCAGCCTGTAGTGCTAAAAACAACCACCGAGATATGATCTGATTATTCGTACCATATATTCGAGTAACTAAGCTGCCCGTCATGTTGTGTATGTGTTTATGTACGATTCACTCTCATACCATTTGCTCTGGCAAGACCATCTTAACCAAATGAAGTGTGTGAAATAAGTGACCCTCCAGATCTGGCACTGCTAAAGTACAACATATCATTAGTCTAGAGAATGAATGTGACTGCTTTCGGTGCCATTTGCAGGACTGATTGCTCATTCAGCGAGGGCATATTAAGGTATAAATAATCCATTCCCGACACATCTCTGTGCAGCCAGTCAGGAGGAACTGAACCTCCTATAGATTATTTATGCCTGGGTGGAGCAGGTGACCTTGAGTCTCTGGCTGAGAGTAGCCATGACTAACAATATGACATGTGACACTGACGGAGGCCATTCATTCGCTGTCAGACACAAAACAGGAAACTGGGTGTGATGTAATACATCCACATTCACACCTACACACACACACACACACACACACACACACAAACACACACGCTTATTGGCTTTTTTTTTTTTTTTGGCTGCACTTAATTAAAGCTGTAAAGCTGCTATTCCCATGCCTTCCTGACTATCCACACACAGATCCATATATTGATTGGATGAAGAGCCTTCATTTCGGTGACACTATATATGACCAGTGGGATCAACATGCATTATCTTCCTTGGCTGCAGGGCAGGAATTTCCTATCAACTCTGCAATTACTGCCATTGAGGAGAAAGCGGTTCGCTATCAAGACGTACAATGGCCTCTTATATGAAATCCTGCTCTTATATTGGAGCATATTAGTGCAGGCTAGGATTCACCTCTGGCAACTTATCAAGCTAATGACGTGTGTGGCAAATCTCATCTCAGCTGTGTTTGCCTGCAGGCCCACCCAACCAGTGATGTGAAAAGGCCATGAGTTTATATGACCTGTAGTAATGTTTGTGTCAAGTAACAGTACCAGTGCTGCTGTCAAAAGAGCAAAGACGTACATACGACTGGAATCTGCTTCTACAACAATATGCACATAATGTTAACATACAAACAACAAAGTAACAGGAATGTTTTGCTTGCTATGCCAACAGCACTGCAAACATAATCCCAAATCACCTCCCTCACTCTGAGCTCTGTGTGCAATTTTTGTTTTTAGAGAAAACTTGCGTACCCTAGAGAGAGAGAGAGAGAGAGAGAGAGAGAGAGAGAGAGAGAGATGGGGGAAGGAAGGAATCCAGGACACTTACAAGTAAACAAGCAGGCGCTAGTGCCCTCACCTATCTCTGTAAAATGAAGAGAAGACTTTCCAGTTCTGTGCTCTCTCCCTCTCTGCTCTCTCTCTTTTTCTCTGCTCTCTCTGCTCTCTCTCAGATGCAGGGAAGTGGGGAACTGCTTATTGTATTTCTTCAGTGTGGACAGTAGGAGGTGGGTCGGGGAGGAAGAGCACAGGAGTAGTTGAGGCTCTGGTGTATACCTAATGCTCAGACTGGGTGCATTAAGGTATCTTGCCAAATCTTTTATTAGCATCTCGTTTTTCAGTTCGCTCTCTCTCCCTCTCTCTCCCCCGCCCTCCAGATCCCACAGCAACACTACCGGCTTCCTGCCTTGTCTAGCCCACAAACTCCCTCAGCCACCTGCAATTTCCTTTCTCTCACTCTGGACAGACAAACTGGATATAAGATACACCTACATATATAATCACTGTCACAACAAAACCTCTGATCTCCAAAATGGTAATTTTTCAGAGAGATGGAAGTGATGCTCTGCTGTCCTAATGGAACGTCATCTTAACTGATCCTTAATGGAGCTTTCTATTCACCAAGGAAAGTTCACACAAAGTGCATCTTAAGTTCTACACTAAAAGAGGTAGGGACTGAGGATTATACACATAGTAGTCTGAATATTAGTTCAGTATATCAGAGATAGAAGGTCAAACTTATGCATCTCAAAAAATAATATTGTAAAAAAAGGCTCCTGTTTGTGATTTCATTCAATAAGGTAATATGTATCATATGTAAAGTGAATGGCTTATAGCTCATACAAATCAGAAATTCAGCATCTCAAATATTTAATTTAAAGCACAAATCAGACAGTATCAACATTAAAATAGAAAGGGTTGAAAGATGTCAATTAATGTAATGAATATAATGTAATGGGGCCTTTTAATTTCAATTATGAACAAACATACAAAAAAAAACAAACAAACAAAAAAAAAACCCTCAATTTTTAAAGATGAAAATAGGTTTGGTGGCTGCTTTCTCTGCGAACTGCAGCCACTGTGTGGATTTCCAAAAGCCACTCACCTGATTTATTTTAGTAAATGACTGATTGGTTTGTAAATGGTTTATTTGAACACTGTTTCCCTTTCCATTACTGACACTGAAAATCTGAACCAGCATTTTTGCAATAAGCTTTAAAATGAACTGTTTTAATTGAAGCACTTCACTTCAGATGAGGATATCAAAGTAGGCTATCATGCTCCAACAACTCCAGCACAGCATCGTACAGGGTGAGTGTGTGCTATTTCGTGTACAACCAAGCATAGCAGTGGAAAATGTGCTTTTTTCTTCACACTGTCACATTTCAGAATAAACTTTCTCCTTAAAGAACCTCAACAACCTTAAGAATCACTAAGAAACATGGATCAGGTGCATAACTTTAAAACGTACCATCAGCAAAGTGCTCACAATACAAGATTTAACTACATTATCTGAGTCGGGAGTACACACCTTAATTCCAGAATCCTATTCCTAGACAGCTGTCCAAAATCTCTCCTGAAAATCCCTCATTTTTGGGAGAAATGTCTCAGTGTGCACTTTTCTCTTGGACAAAAAAATTTCAGAAAGTGTCATAAAATGATTGGCACTTCTCAGGCGAAGCAAATGTTGCAAAAGCCATCTTCAGAGCATCCCTTGCCTGCTTCCTCCGTTAGACTGCAGACTTGACAAGAATCTAAAGCCTTCACTACTGTTTTAAAAGCTTGTCTGAGAGGGGAAAGACGGGCCAAAACCATGCAGCGCACAGCTTTCAGAATGCTTTATCGATGACAAAGGAAAGGTATATTTATCTTACTTAGAAGTCTACAAAGATCACCTCTGTTTTTATGCACATAGAAAACAAGAGTACTGTGCTGAATATATACACATTAGAACAGGCCTCCCAGATGAAGGACAGCTTGATTTCCCCCAAATGTCACCCACATGCCGGGTGTGTTGCCCTCTCGCCCTGTGCAGTCGCCCTAGCACTGGTGCGCTTTATTACTGCGCTCTAAGATTTATGACCCACCATCAACACTGGAGGGGGCGGCGGGGGAAGAGGGGCTGGAGGGGCTAGAGGAAAGCCGCATGTTTACAGTGGAAAGGCAGCTTTGTGTGTGGAAGAGGCTCAAAGGCAAAAGATGTACAGCACAAGATATTTTAACTGAATGCTTATGAACAATACAGAACGCTCGGGGCAACAGACCCATTCCAATTGCTGAGCAGAACAGGGCTGCGGGTGGGGTTGGCTTGTGGAGTAGAATAACCGCATTAACAATGACTTTCCAAATGCAGTTTTGAAATGTAACAGTCTGCAGTAGGATGGCGGAGTTAGTGCAGCAGAGGAAAGGAGTGTGCTGCAGCATGGCAGCGCTGCAGGTTGGAGGCCACTAGCTGGGTATTCGTGTATTGCCTTGTAGTGAGGCACAGCATGAGTAGAACAGCATTACAGTGCTAGCACCTGTGTCCTCAGACTGGGGTGCAGTTGGTAGGAGTGTGTGTAAGAGGTGGAGGGGGTTGAGAGGGTGCTTGGGGATCCACAGAGGGAAGTGGTGGGGGCAGTGAAAAGTAGATGAGCCGGTCCCTCCCTGGGGGTCTGCAGAAAGCAGCTTCAACAGGCCTTTAGGCCACAGTGACAGCCTTGTGCTGCACTGTGTAGATGTGTGTGTAAATATGTACTTGTTTTCATTTACTATCAAAACAAAAAACTCAGGGTAAATAGAACAGAGCCCGAGACTCCACATTTTTACAGAAATCCTAAAGCCTGGGAGAGGAAATCCTTTCTTATAACCACTATGATGTCCTTCATAAGACAGTTTGGCAGAACCAAAACATGGGGTGGAAAATGGCACAGTCCTAAAAATTATTTTCTCATTATATAATGCCCCACAAATTCAAAAGATGGGGTAAAAGACACTCATCTAGTGTTCGCTTCTAGCCTCGTGTGGTTCCTCATTTGCCATACTGGTTCAAATAGCAACAAATAGCCCCATAACTATTGAGTCTGCTGTTTTACCAGAATTAAAAAATATCTTCCCAACAGCTTCTACAGGATTCTGCATCTCTTCTTTTGCCACCTGTTTTCTCAGACGAGTGCTATCATTGTCTCTGTCAATCACAAAGGCTAAATATTTGAACAGAACAGAAGTTCTACTTCAAAGAGCCCTGGGTTATGTCCTCTATAGATCCACTCTCATACACAAACACACACAGGCAACACACAACCCTTCTAAAGTGAACCCTTCAATGGTGGAGGGCAGGAAAATGCCACGGCGACTGCACTTTTATCGCTGTAGGGGTGCTAAGCGAATAGCAATACACACTGAGGAGGTCCATCGATGAGCGGCAAAGACCAGGGCCTTGGAAAGGTACAGCCTCCTAAACTCAGTCAAGGACAAACACCTTTCGATCTGGTCCCTTTCCTTTCATCCCGCTCTCCCGGCCTGCCTGGTTAAATTGTTCAAAGCTTGAGTCCTTGGGGTAACCCATCTCAAGAGGGTAAAATGATAAAGTGAGAGAGACGGCAGGAGAACACACCATAGAACAGGCACGGAAAACCTAATCAATGGCCATTCACATGCAGGACCCTCCTTGAAGCTGGAAATGAAAGAATTAGCCAAAAGCAAAGGGTGGTGGGAAGGCTGTTGAAGATGGAAGACAGTGGAGGGGGGTGGGCTTTGCGAGTACTGCCATTCTCCTCTCTCAGTGGGAGTTGAAAACAGGCTTACGATCCAGAACCTTCACCTGCAGGGGGAAAGAGTGCTGTGGCCTTTGGAAGACGGCATGCTAACCTTCAACACACAGACATTAAAGACGAGGTGGAGGCGGAGGTTTGAAGGTACTTTCACGGATCGCTGACTGGGTTGCGGTTCAGCACTGGAGTGTGTTCGCAAACAGGTGTGTGTCTGTGTGTGTGTGTGTGTGTGTGTCTGTGTGTGTGCGCGTGTGGTGCTTATTCAAATGTGGTAAAGAGAACGGGAAGAATACTGAGGCATGATGTGTACATGTATGTACATTCCATAAGTAAGCGCAACATCTTCGACATGAGAACATGATCAAGTGTAATAACTAATTCCAGAGGACCTGATCTGACTTATCCAGATTCCCCACTGAATAATCTAATTGAATTCTCTGTAGCTTCAACATAAGATTGGACTACAACTGATAACCTCATCTACATGTATGCTACCAAAGGTGAATGCATTACCACTGATATTATCTTGAGATCCGCTGACTGATTTTCCTTGGCTCTGGGCTTCAGACACAGAATCAGTATAAAAGGCGATATTGTTAGCGTGACATTAGATAATGTATGTCAACTCTTTTTCTATTCCTTTTGATCTTCTGCTGTTTGATTATATGCGCTGCGATAATTATGGGAATATGCAGTGACAGCCACCTCAAAGCAGCAAAATAGCATAATCATAAATAAAGCGGATGAGAATCCAAATAAAACAGCTCCAACCAGGATGTTTTCTGTGGCGGAATTGGCCGAGAGCTGTAAACGCAGTGCTTCCATTTCAGATTTGTTTGGCGAATCAACCTGAAGTGAAATTTTCTTTGTGAGTCTTAATTTTCAGGCTCAGATTTCACCTGTCTCGAGTTCAAAACAGGTTCAAGCTGCGGAAATGTTTATGACAGAAGAAGAAAGCTTCCTCTGGAGTCTGCTGTGTCTGAAGACGTTGAACCGGAATGTGGGGTAGCGGGGTGTAATGGCTGGGCTGTCGGCGAGCACAGGATGGGAGGAAGAGTACCTGATGAAGGGCAGATACAGCTGCCGAAAGCATGCGGCAAACAAGCTTTTAGTGGCCTCTATCTGTTAACATGAAGGAGGAGGAGAGAAGAAAACAGCAAGACAAAAATACTGCGGGAAACAACAACAGTGAGATGAACGTCCTGGCCAGATCCACACACATACGCACGCAAACACACTCTGTGCCATGTCTTTCATGTGAGAGATAAATATTCAAGAGGCAGCAGAGGCTGGGGAGAAGCACAGGTGTTTTTCACCTGAGCAACTGTGAGTGTGTGAGTGTGTGTGTGTGTGTGTGTGTGTGTATGCTCAGAGAGCTCCAGCTTAATACAGACCGGGCCAAGAGAAAGCAGAAACAGCGGCGAATTGAAAAGTAATCCTCCATTTCATTTAAGCCTTTGTAATTAGGACATTGGGGATCAGAGACACACTGGGTGTTGTGTCAGGGATTTCTGTTAGGTGTGTGTGTTTGTGTGTGTGTGTGTGTGTGTGTGTGTGTGTGTAGGTGGTGATTGCCTGTATCTAAATGCCTGCAGTAACTTTCTTAGAAAGGCTCAAAAATTGGAAAAAGGATTCTGTGATAGAGGTAGGAGGAAGTGGTACACAGGTGCAGATGTGTATGAACACACACACACACACACACACACACACACACACACACACACACACACACACACACACACACACACACAGACAGGATCCTGTGGGGCCATTTCAAACAAATTCCACTTGTTTGTATAACGAGGAGCTAATTAGGATAACAGTAAAGCTTATTTACATCAAGATTACTCAACCCCTCTAACCGAGATCGTGCCTCTTATCTACCTCACAGCAGCCCAAGCGATCCTCCCTCCAAATCAGTTTCCACCATATAAATGTCACTCTGCGTCTTCCGTCTTCCTCTGTTTTCCCACAAATAGATTTAATACTTTTCTGCGTGTCATCACTTTGTCACCACAATCGCTCCCTGGAGTCCAGTGTAGAGGAAGAGGATTATACGTCTGTCAATTATCTTGCAGTCACCGGGATGCGCCAAGATATTAGCCCAGCATCAAGCTGGCTAAACACATGCTCTGCTGTGTTTGATCTCTCATTAACTGCTGAGCCAGGTGCTGTGTGGTGGGTTTGTCTTAGGGGTGTAACGACTGTGAGATTTTAGGACCAATTTTGACAGTTTACTTTGCTGTTCTTTATTATGTTTTGATCTGGACACAGGTCAGTGGGTCAGTCCAGAAATGAAACAAAAGGAAATCATGGAAAAACTATAGAATAAAACTACAACAAAAGAGTTAAATATGCAAAAATAACCTTTTAAAGCATTGTAGATTATGGTCACTCAAAACGGTCCAAACAACCTACTGTTCAGGCACGAAAAACAAAGCATTCATCTGCCTATTTAATCAAAAGAGGTTTAGTCTCAGTCATTCACACCTAAGATATAAGCAGGAATTCAACACACAATACTTTGCACAAAGCAAAATACAGGGCAGTCAATTAGAACCAATCTCATTTTCATACATCACTCTTGTGCCGTATTTATAAACACAGGCTGAAAATGAGTCATATGAAAATTGAATGAACAAGAGCTGTAGCTGTTGAATGTAAAATCACTAATCAGGTACAGGAAAGACAAAATCGACTAGTGGGTTCAGAGGGTCTGCACTGGAAAAAATGAAAAATCAATTGAATACACAGTAAATCTTCTCTAGATGCCGGGGATTTCTCATTTAGAGACTTCTGTGAGAAACGTATGTATTTATTTGCTACATCTTTTAAGTCATCTATTAAAAGTGTCTTATTTCATTGAAATATTTATTTCTGCATTCTACAAATTTGTAGAAATGACTAACTATATTTCAGATGTTGTCTCTTACAAAAATGGCATTTTGTAGTTAAATTATTTTTAAGATGGCAAAGACAAGTGTTGCTTTTAGCCTATTACTCAATGCTCACAATGAATAAAGCTCAAAACTCTAGCAAAAGCATTCAAATGCTTTATGATTACATAAAATTACACAGATCAACCTCTTGCCAACTGCATGCTAGAAGCAAATATTGGCTTGTTTCAATTCTAGCAGATTCCAACCTCACAGCCCTAGCATGTGTACAATATCATTGTCCTGCAGCCAGGACCAGAGATGTTTCCTCATTATGAGAAGACCAGGGATGGGGCGAAAGGGGCAAATAAAGAGGAGGGCATAATGGGGAGATAAGTTGTGACCTTTCAATGATTTAATGAAAGTATATGAGACGGAAAAGAGAACGACTGCCGGACATTGTGCACGACGACTGGGATAGAAAGCGTCCTCTGGAGATGGAGGAGCTGGAGACTAAAAGGCAAAACTGTCATCTCTAATCTGTTAGGAGAAAGGAAGTGATAGATAAATCTGTTAATTCTGCAGGAAGCATGAATTTCACTCAAGCATTTGATGAATGTAATCATGATGCAAAGTGATCTATTGAAGGCGTCCCTTTTCCGTTTGATGATTGTTGGTCATTGAGAGCAAGCTGCTCAGCCTCCTGAGTGGATATCAGTAGGGCAGAAGGAGAACTGTGCCAACAATTCGGAACACTAATCTACTCTCTCTCTCTCATGCAGCCTCCGCTCTTATCCCTACTGCTCACACACCATCCCTCATCTCTTTCTCGGTCTCTGATCGGATTGCTGAGGGAGATGACCGTTCGCAGAGGGAGAAAGCTGACAAAGAACACGAGGAACGAGTAAAAAAAAAAAAAAATCGACGTCAATGGCTCAAATCAAAGTACATTCTGTCATGGGTGTATAATTCACTAACAGCCATGTTGCCCTAGCAACAAGCTGCAAGACACTTAGCCCATGGCATTAAAGATGACAATTCGGTGGGCTACTGCGCTGCAAGGACCACTACAAAACCCCCACACACAGATGGGTCTCTGAAGCAGCTTGTTAAGAGGTAAGGGATGTAACACAAAGACAAGATGTCAAGTCAATGATCAGCGCCAGGTCTGTCGTTTCCTCAACTTCCACAAGCACAGATTCTAAGTGCTGTACTTATCTATACATACACAAAGCAAACAAGTTTACAAGGCCCAACAAATAAAACTAATCATGTATCGACTGCTACATGAGCCCAACTGCTAAGCCAATCTACAGTCCCAGATGTATATGGCTTGAGACGGGGGTCTCGCTCTGAACTATTGGTTTCCCCAGGCTTGGCTCTAACACAGTTAAAAAGCTAACTGACACACTCCTGCTCTGATCCAGTCCACTCATCTTCCATCTCCTCCCCCCATATCCTGCCTTGGCTAGCTAGTATGCTAGCAGCTTTCCGTTTCAGCTCATCGAGTTAGAATTGACGTTTCCTTCTCCGATGAGCATAGTGCTGCTTTGCTGTCTAGACCCCCACAGCAATGTAGCCTCCATATAAATATATATTTGCTCTTCGTTTCATAAATATGATCAAATTAGAATGAAATGTTTGACTGCAATGCAATAAGAGACTATTAGACTCGGTGTTGTTGAGGGATAATCGTTTGGAGTTCTTTCTTTAGTATTAAATTTCAGCTGCTTTATTGTATTTTTCCATATGAGAGAGAGAGAGAGAGAGAGAGAGAGAGAGAGAGAGAGAGTGACCTTCAATGGAGATTGGTGTCTCCTTAAAGAGGGATCAAAAAAACATCAAAACAAACACTAAAGTCTTGAAAGGAAGCACAAAACACACCATAAGGAACCCAAAAATAAATTCGGATTAAACCACATTGCCATGCTGGATCTCTCCTAAATGATCTCTCACAATCTCTCCTAAATGTGAGCTCAAATAGCGGCCAAAATAAACCAAAACATTGTAGTGCTTTAAGATTAGGGTGAAAGATTACTAGGCTTACACAGGATAAGAATCGGATTATATGAGCTCAGCAATGTTGAAACACAGATATGCAAGCTGATAAAAAAAAAAAAAAAACCCACAACACCACCTGGACTGTAAACACTCATGTTATATGTCCTATCAAACACCCGGACAACACTGATCTGCACCTGGAAAACAAACAACTTTCGCTGTGGTTACAGGGTAAAAGAAGGGCCATGTGGTAGTCTGTTTTTCCTCAAAAGCACAAGCTGTGGCCATTCCCTGAAGTCTTCCCCTCTGGATTAATGACACAAAGCCCCAAAGCACTGTTCAGTCTCATGATAACTTGGCCATATCCTCTCTGGATTCGTCTTGTTCCCAGTGCATGCAGCATGTACCAAATGATATATACTATTCTATGTCCAAATGTTTGTGGACACATCTCCAAATGAACGCAGCAGGCTGACACAGATGTGCAAATGTGCGCACATACAAGCCGTCTAGTCCCCGTAAATAAGAACTGCCAATGGAACCTACTGACATGAACATATAGTACAGACACGTTTTGAAACACCTGCTTATTCATTGTAGCTTCCAAAAAAAAGTTGATCTTTTCCAGAAAAGGCTTTCTACCTATGGAGCATTGTTGTCAGGACTGGATTGCATTCAGTGACAAGAGTGTTAATGAGGTCAGGTTGTTGGATGATCATCACCCCACCTCCTTTTGTATTGGATGGGGCACCATCATTTCAGAGAATACACTTCCACTGCTGCACAGCTAAATGTTGGGGGGCCTTTATGCCCCTCTAGCCCAAGCCTGGAATTAGACAGGTGGCAAGTGCTTCATGTTTATCTGTGCCAGAGTTCACTTCTATTGGCAAAAAAATCTCTACAGGGACAAGATAAGCTCTGTGTGTGCATTTGCACATTAGTGTCGGCAATGGGTGCAACTGAAAGAATACATTTAAAAAGGGTGTCCACAAATATCTGGACATACAGTACATATATCATTATATATATATATATATATATATATATATACACAGATATACACACACACACATTATATATATATATATATATATATATACACAGATATACACACACACACATTATATATATATATATATATATATATACACAGATATACACACACACACACATTATATATATATATATATATATATATATATAAAATCTCATACATTGGTTGAACTCTGAGCAAGACTGTGACCATTTTAGTCCAAGCTCAGTTCGAGCTAATTAAATAAACAGACCTGCTGTGCCAGGGAGTCTGGGGCGTCTGGACCCAGTGAGGTTGAGCAAAACAAACAAAACACAATTAACGACTTGGCCTTGGTCTTTTTGTGTAAAGAAAGAAGGAAGAAAAAGAAGCTTTGGGTGAGTCTCAGTGGCTCGCCGCCTTCCATCCAGGTGCCTGCCCTCTAAGAGCCTGACAACAGGATGAAATGCGCACTGCCTATTCACATCACGTAAACGATAACTGGTTGGTGAACAATTGCAAACACTTGTCTTGTCAGAGTCACAGTTGTGTGGCATTCTCACTTTCCATAATGCAATGAGCTGAGGCCTTTTTCCGCAGGGCTGGACATGAATCTGGGCTTGGAAGCATGCACAGTAGTCATCCTCATGCTGATCTGAGTGAAAATGATTTTTCAAAGAACAGGTCTTTAACTGGTACCCAGCAGAACGGCTGGAATCAAACATGCACTTGTTTATCGATGCGGACATGATCTGCATTACTCACTTTGCGCTAAACAGAAAGTTCTTCACCCCAAAAATGAACAAGTCATTAAAAGCTGTACAAAGAGAAATAGTCATTGGAAAGCAGAGCAGAACGGACATCAGCTCTACCTCACTGCTGCCTGGCTATGATTACAGCGTGTGTCCCTGTGGATTTTTTTCCGTCTCTCTGAGACCATCCTGATCTGAAGAGGCATCATCACAAGCTCCTGAACTGGATTATGTTAGGGGGTCATTCCTTCATCCGTTCCAGTCTCTGCTGGTGAGGGAAATGTAGGTCTGGGTGTTCTGATCTCCAGATTTGCACTTTTTAATCAAGGCGGATTTTGAGCACCTTCTGCACAGATGGCTCGCCAGATTCTGACAGACAGCAGGCGCGAGATGGCTATTGTCATTCTCCAGTGTTGGAATAACTAGATCCCCACCCCTTGCCCACTCGCTCCACTGAAAAACATCAAAACACCATGAAGACCAAGGCTCACTGATGCCATTACACACACATACAGATGCACACAGACACACACATACACTACAGCACAGAGTAATTGAGCACCAGGGGGTGTAAATTTCAGAGATTGAGAATCTCCATAATTGATCCTCCGTGCAGGACTCTGATGCGAAATTGCTCTCTCTCTCTCTCTGATCAGTGTTAATTGCTGGAGGTATTTACAGCTGAAGACTGAGCTCACACGGGACTGCTCAGCACCTACCCAGCCTGATCCCCTAATCATACTCCCTGGCCCACAGAGTTGAGGAAGGAAAGAAGAAAAGGTAGAAAAAAAAGACATGAAAGCACAGAAAGGCAATGCTCTTCCATATGTTCAAATGTTTGTGGACTTATTCTTATGAATGAACTGAGTTACTTGAATTTGCACCTATTGCTAACACAAGTGTGCAAATGCACCCATCGTTTGTCTGGTCCCTGTAGAGCAGTACTGCCAAAAGAATAGGACTTACTCGAGCAGATAAACATGAACTTACTGACCCCATGTCTAATGCCAGGCATGGGCTACAGGGGTATTAATCCAATACTTTGGGAGGACTTGGGGGATCATCCAACATCACGACCTCGCTAATGTTGGTCATTAAATGCAATCAAAGTCTCACATCAATGCTCCAAAATCTAATAGAAAGTCTTCCATTGACATTAGAGACAGTTATTCAAACAAAAGCAGGAAAGCCCCTTTCTCAATAACCTTGATTCATGAAGAAACAATGAAAAACTGTGTCCCAATACTTTTGGACATATACAGAGTATGATAGGACATCTACAAGTGATACTTGTTCCTCAAGCGTTTGTCTCTGTGCTGGGCCACCCCCACCCCTCCCTTCAGCCAGGCTGGCCTGACATTTGTTCTCTGTCCCTCCAACATGATTGCATGTGGATAAGTCGGGGCTCTGTACTCAGACAATAGCCTCCCAATTAAAGTAGCTTTTCCTCCGCTATTCCTCAAGGTACTGCCATGTGACAGTTTAATTAAATAGAGCTCTTATCTTAATTCGGCAGAGGAAGAAAAAACACAGAGAGCAGGGGTTATCAGAGAAAAACACTTCCAAACACACGGACGCAAGAACTCACACAAGCATACGTACCTATAGTGTCCATACCATCTCTCTCAGTAGCTCTTATTTATTCGAGATACCTTCTAATTCTAGCCACACTCCTAAAATAGAAATAAAATGTGTTTCAAATGGTTCTACCCTGCACTAAAAGAGAGATCCTGAGTGTTTCCTTGAAACATTGTTTCCTAACCCTCTGCACTGCACATTTTAGTGCTTTCCTGCTCCCATTACACCTTATTCAGGCAATAAACAAGTGCAGGATGGGTGTTAAAGCAGAGAACCCACGTGTAGGGCAGGGGGTCTTTCAGGACTAGAGTTAAGAAACCCTGCCTTAGAAAAAAAAAAAAAACCACTGAAGAACCATATTTGTAATGAAGATATGTGAGAGAACATTTGTATGACTATATAAAGAGTATATAACACACAGTGCTCAACAATCCAGCTGTTCAAATGTTCTTATTTCTGAAGCTGACACTCAAAACTATTATTAATCCACCCATTTGAGGGTTGCCATGTAGGTGCCAAAAGGTGCATTCATGCCATAAAGAAGCATGTTTTTAACAGAGACATGTGAGTGTGAAGAACCATTGGTACATTTACAAAGAACCTACAACACATGAAGATTCTTTAGACATTCTGAATGGAAACAAAAGTGGTCCTCTATGTCATGATTCATCAACTGTACCAAAGTTCTCATTCTACAGCAGCCACTCAAAATTCATTTTAAACCTATTTGTGGGTTGCCAAGTAGGTGTCAAATGGATCCAGTAGATTACGGCACATATTCTGCCATTCCACTTGATAAACACTATAACATAACACTCACATACAACACTTAATTTTGTATCAAAGCAGAATAAAAATATATATTTCATGATATATTTCAAAATATCCAGCAATATTTAAAAACCTGTCCAGCAGGCACAGAGGGAGGAGGCTAGACTGAGGAGAGATCATCTGAAAATCGTCTCTAAATACTTCTAACCCCACAGATCTCCTCAATGTGTGAGTGTGTGTGTGTGTGGGTTCATCCCCCTGCCTGGCACGCCACACTGTGCCATTCTGTCGACAGCATTCCTTTTGATTATTATTTGAACTGTAGGTGGCTTATAGCCCACGGGAAGCAGGGGAAGTGCGCTACTTAAAACCTGCCTCCTATGGAGCAAGAGCCTGCTGTCCCATCCTTCCCTCTCCTCATTTATTTCTCCTTCTTCTTCCGTCTCTCCATCCCTTCTCTAGTACCCTGTGCAGTACTGTCCCCTCTTGCGTCCACCCTGCCAGACTTTCAGTTTTCTGTTTTTCTTTCTGCCTTTGTCCTCTCAGAGTTTCCACAGAAACTCCAAACCACCCTCTCTTGATTTTTCTCTCTCACAATCAATTTCACCAAGAAGAAGACAATTAATACACGAAAATTAAAATGTGTTCTAAAGTTTGGATTCACTTGTCATATTAATAGGGGTATGACACTGAATCCATTTTCTCACAAGTTCCTGATGCTAAACTGAATGATGATGAAGAAAGGCAACTTTTATCAGTTGTTTTAAAAGGAATCTACTGAGAGTACAGCTGGGAGCATGAAGGTGAAGAAAGGATTTCCATTAATATTTGGAGTAGTGTGGTGCAGAATTCATGCTCCAGGTGCCCGATTTCAAACCACTTTAAATTGCCCCATGGCATGTGTGAGTAGGTGTGCATGGTATCCTGTGAAGGACTGGCACCCTGTCCAGGGGATAGTCTTTCCTAAAGAGGCTCTGGTCACACTGGAAGTGGGTGTTCTGAGCACTGTAGGAAAAACAATATTTTTACATGACAATCATGTGCTGTTATTCTCTGTTTCATTCACGTTTTCTGCATCATGAATTGTTCTGTTAAAATACTAGAGAATTCCAAAGTTATTCCCAATATGATTTAAAATATACTTCAAGAAACATTAAATTATTATCTATAGCTCCAGATTATCTGAAATCTGTGACATTATAAAGACAGAGAATATTTCATATTAGTAATATTTTACACTAAAAGTTTTGCAACATATTGATTCCAACCTTTTGAACACTGCTGCTAAATTGCTCAATGGCAAATACTCAAGAGTACATATAATAAATATGAGTTTGAAAGAGCATCATTGTCACTGCATTTGTGCTGTAATATATTGATAAAACTTTCTCTTCTTTCACTTACAATGAAACCACGACCTCACCCTCAGAAGTAGTCAGTCCAGCCACAAATGGCATGAAACTATAGAGGCAAAGAGGAAAAGTACATAAAGAGGAGTATCTGCCCTAGCAATGAATATGAAGCACGTCCAAACTGTGGAAATCCCTCCATGCAGGGAGAAATATTTGTGTAAACTAATGTGCTATGAAATGTGACGCGTACAAACAGCGTCGATCCGTTTAGTTGCACACTTAATAAACGCTCTTCAGGATGATCAAAAGCGTCTTCTGCTAATGCACTATAATTGTGAGCAATTACATAGGAGAAGTGTGTAGAGCCCATGCCTCAGTGCATACAGGGGGAAAAGGGGGACTTTCTGGGCCGCTCTCTCTAACAGCTGTTGAGAAAGGAGAGTAGTTGAAGGAAAGGTGATGCAATTAGGAGAGGAAACATGGGAGAGAACTGTGCTGCTGAAATAACATCAAGTCATCATAATGGCAAAAGGGAAGGCAAAGGGGCTTCAAGTGAGGCATTGTGGTTTCAAACCATGCTCATCTCTTAGACATGAACAGTTACAGCAATACCTCCAAAACGGTCGGCTGGGCAGTGCTCACAGGAGTCATATGGACAAATAAACCAGCAGCCAACTAACAAAAACGATTAGTTTACCCACTGGCCTTCAAATTGAGTCAAAATTTCATGAAGAATGGACCAACAGATACGCTTCAAAGTGACTTGACATTGTTCTGTCAAGCATCTCTTAAGAGGCTGGATAAATTAGGCAGCAAGTGAACAGTCAGGTCTCGAAAATGATATGTTAGAAGAAGAAAAGTTGGCGAGCGTAACAACCTGAGCTACTCTGACCAAAGCCAAACTGTTTTGTCTGAAAAACTGGGTCAGAGAATCTCCAAAACATCAGGTCTTGTGGATTATTTCTGGTATGCCATGGTTAGTATCTTCCAAAAAGGTCCAAGAAAGGACAGATGGAGAAGCAGCTACAGGTTCATGTGCGACCGAGCACCACTGATGTGATCCATGGAGACTTTACCTCACAATTTATAGGACTGGAAAGATTTGCTGCTAGTATTTTGGTGCCAGATAACACAGAACCCCTTCAGAAGTCTTGTGGGTTCCATACCTCATACGATCAGGAGAGGTGTGGCACAAGGAGAACGGTTCAATATTAAGCAGGTGGTGTTAATGTTATAGGTGATAAGTATCACCAACCCTGCTCCTGGACAGGCATGTTCTTGTAGATTCAACCCTAATCCACCCCACCTGACCCGACTAATTACTGCCGTCAGAGATTTTTGATTGGCTGAATGGGGCATGTTACATTTGGACTGGAGTTGAAACCTGCAGGAAGGTGTATATGATGCCTGCAGTCAGTAGTGATGCAAATGGGAAAATGCACTCACTCTTTGGAAACCACGTGGTTTTTATGTTTAGAACCAGGACTGAACATTCACTGAAACCAACATTCAGAACCTTTAACCAAATTCCTCTGGCTGATATGTGTTATACTCATTTTAGTATTATTTGTTTTAACTCAGCTAATACTTTGTCAAATATCACAATATTTCAGGTGAGTGTTAACTGTGAGATAATGCTCGCCTTAGGTAAGTACAGTGAAACCGTTTTATGAAATTTATACCTCGCCATGGTGTAATGTGCATACAACTACTCAAACATATCTGGGAATACTGATAGAGTAAAACTCGGAATTCAATAAAGCAGAGAAATAGAACACTACTTTACTATGGCAGTCCTTTCTAAGAATGTCACAGCTAAACTATCACAATTACACACACACACACACACACACACACACACACACACACACACACACACACACACACTGTAATGAAGACAGAGGACAGATGGGAAGGAGTGGCAGTGAGCCAAGAAGAGAGGACGCATCATCATAATCTCCTTCTGGGGCATCATCGTCATGGTGATGCTGGACAACATGTTTCCCCCACTGTGTCTGGGGATGGGAGACAGACTCTCCTGTTTTACACTCTCTCTCTCACTCACTCACTCACACACTCACACACACACACACACACACACACACACACACACACACACACACACACACACACACACACACACACTCTTAGAAACAGAGAAGAATGGCAGAAGATTGGAAGGAGACACTGCAATTCTGAAGGCTTAGTTCCTCTCCTTACCTCGGCTCTCCACCCCACACTGCAGAACACACTCACATCCTTCAGCAGCTACCCTGCACTGGCATTCGCTCAGCTGAAGCCACCATAGACCCACAGCCTGCTTGACACCCTCACTGTCCAAACAGCTACATGTCATGATGCCACTGCTGGACTTTTCCTTAAGCCAGTAACCTTCACACATTCTGCTTTAAAACAAATCCTCTCCTTTAATTAAATGACTTCTCAGCCTGTAAAGAACATTATATGGACACAACTATTGGGCTCCATCTCTTAATCACTGAATTCAGGTGCATCCATCAGTCCTTTTGCCAAATGTATATATTTCTGAACTAATAGGCCATTCTAAAAGAGCTCACTGAACTCCCAGAACTTCATACTAATGTCTATAGATTTAGTATGATAAGTCATAAACGTTTCTGTGGTTTTACTGTGTAGGTGTCCCAATACTTTTGTCCATATCATGTAGTTCACCTTTGGCTGTTGCTGCAGTGACACAAATCAATAGCATGCGCTCAGTAATGTGATTTCCACTGTAAATGTGCTTGTGTACTCACTTAGAAGCTGCTGAAACACATCCACCAGCAAAGGCAGCATCTTGATTGTGTTGTAGAGTGATGGGGAACACGATGTCTGACAATGCTCTTGATTGGGAGCTGAATAATAGTTTTTGATGGTAATGAGTGAGTGATGCAAATCTGGACAAGATTTTTATTTACCCTGAGCAGCATTTCACTTACAGTTGGCTGACGCACTGCTTTTTAATGTATTGGTAAGAATAAAATGGTAACACATCGAGAACTCCAATTCCACACGATGACCTAAATTGAGTTCATAACCCAATCAGCATGAACATTACGACAACCTCCTTCTACTCATTTACCAGTTTAGCAGCTCCACTTACCATATATTACCATTCTATTCCAATATTATATCTTACCATATATATTTCTCTGGGTTCTTCATTAGCCTCCTTTGACCAGGTTTTTCAATGGTCAGGACCAAGCAGGACCACATAGAGCAGGTATTATTTGGCTTGTGGGTCAATCTCAGCACTGCAATGACACCAACATGGTGGTGTTTCTGCGTTGTGCTGGTATGAGTGGATCAGAAGGAGTGTTTAAACACTGTGTCTACTCACTGTCCAGTCCATTACACACTCCAACCCAGTTGTTCCACCTTGTGGATGTAAAGTCGGTGACAGGTGCTCATCTGTTTTTACACTAGTTCCTCATCATTGGTCAAACGATGCTGCTGACTAGTTGGCAGACTGGTCTCAGTGAATGTGGTGTTTAAACATACCAGCAGCACTGCTGTGTCTGATCCACTCAAACCACACTAACACTAACAGACTACCATGTCAATGTCACTGTCGTGCTGAAAATGTCCCACCAACCACATACTACCTGTTCTGTATTGGTCCTGTCCTTTGAAGAACAGGTTGAAAGGGGGATAATAAAGTATCTAGATAAACAGATGGACAGCAGTGTGTAAATACAAAACTACAAAGTGCTTGTGTATGGAGACTGGAGCTGATGAAATGGAGAGTGGATGTAGAAACAAGGGCATAATGTCATGCTTGATTGGTGTATTGCAAGTTTCTTGCATGCATAATTTTATTTGTGGGTACAGTGCCTACACATTTTTCTTTAAAGGCACTCAGGGAAGGAATCTATCTATCTATGTATGAAAGGTGCTACACAGAGAAAGATTATTACATATAATTATCATATTATTATTCCTATGCCGATTGTTGCACATGCCATCATTTCTGAGGTGATAAAATACATTTAGATGGATCACACTTTCCAGATATTTTCATTTGTGAATGCATCAGAAACAGACCCATTTCTAGAAAAGAACTCATTGTACTTTGTGGTCTCACAGGGCAATGGAGGCAGGCGCTTCTTTTTTCCCTTTTTTTGTGCTTTCAATCTGCCATGGACATGCAGCAGCATATAGATTGGTGACTCCTCAGTACAAGGGCTGGAGAACAAGGTCCTTTTGCCTTGTGGTGAGCATGCAACTGCATTTAAAGTGATCTGCTTAGGCAGAAGAATTGAGTCATGGGCCAAACACAGACCGCACTCGATTGGTAACCCGTGTATGAGCGGTGTGGAGAAGAAATGGTAATATTAAGATAATTTCCTATGCTTTATGTGTAAACGACCAGGCTGTTAATTGAAGTTAAGCAACCCAAGTCCCAACAAAGCCTGTTGCCGTGAGTGGAAGCCAAGGATACAATAATTATGGCTGATTATTCTTTGATAAGCCCAATCAATTTTCCTTTTCAGATGATGTTTCTGCACAGGGTGCGGTGGGGGTGGGATGGGGGGGGGTTCTGTCCATGCCAACATAGCCCAGCGAGCCAAGTTAGACTCCGCCAGTGGAAAACACACAAGTACATAAATCCCACAATATTACGGATACGGAAAAAAGTAAGGATGCAGTTTTTTAATAATCCTCAAGTGCTGTTTTCATACTAATCGTGGTGTTTGTTGTACAAACTGCATGGCAACCTAAGTTTAGCAGCACTAACCCTCCAGCCCCCTCCCATCAGCTGTTATTTTCTTTTGTCTGCTGAGAAACCCTGACTGTGTTCATCTCATCAGTAGCCTTAATAACTCACTAATTAAGCAGAGCATAATTATATACCCAACAATGCCTTAAAAGAAAAGGTTAAAACTAAAATGTGGGCTGTTCTCGCCCAAGGGAGATGTGCGGCATTAATTAATCCAGCATATGTGTGCTTATCACACTTATGAAGATATTCATCAGTTTAAACTGACATGAACCTGAAGACGGCTAGCGGAAGGGAGGGAAACGGAGAAAGAGAGCGAGATTGAGATTGAGAGAAATCAGCAGAAAGGAAGAGACTAGATGTTTAGTCAACAAACAAACAGGCTCTGCCAAGGCTGTTAAATGAAAATAAAGAAGAATTAAAATTAAACATGACGCATCAGATGGATGCAAACATTTCCATCCTCTTGCATATGCAGCAACAAGCAAGGCTTCAAAAGGGCAAGCCTGCATACAGAAAACAATGTTTTACTGCACAAATCCTGTTCCAACACCTGTCCAAATATTTATAATTCTTCTAAAAGGATATAAGATAAGAAGATAAGAAGCTTTTCATAATATATTCTTGAAAAGCTAGCAATGATAAAGTTTGGAAGAGCTCTCGAGATGAAACCAAACACGTCCCTGAAACTCCACTCACCTTGAAGTGGACTGGCCTTTTTAAGCAAAAACATTTTTTCCAACCTTTAAGTCAAACTGGCTGAATCGAGTGATAAGGTCAAATGCTGAAGATCATGCGAGGCAAGCCAGAGACAATCAAAGCTTTCTGTCTGCTTGTACCAATTACACTTTAGATCAGCTCAGGCCTTTTGGAAACGGGCTTTCCATGTGAAGTACGCTGAGATTAATGCCTCCTAATTTCTTCATTACTTACTGGGAAATAATGCAGGAGAACTGGTGTTGGAGGGTGATGATGAGAAAAGGGGTGCAACCAATCAGAGCACTGGAAAAACAGCCCATTAGGATAACCCCGCCTCCTCTTAATCATAATGGGAGCGGAGTTGTTAATGGTGTCTAGTGAGGAATAAACCATTAGTTACACAAACAGAGTAGAATTTGTCACCAAAGAGACAAGGGAAGTGGGCTTATATCACAGATTTATGGCAAGCTCCATGGGAAGAGTGGCGTTATTACCACCTCAAATATCACACAGGCCATAGCAGGGGGCTAACGCTAAGAAGGGCACCAAGCTCCAGCTGGAGAGTGGCAGATTAAGTGAAAATGCGTGGGTGTGTGCATGTGTGACATTGGAGTGATCACCTCCTCACAAACCGCAGGAATAAAATGAAACAATTCATTCAAACAACAGAATGAAAGTTTGGGCATTAAAAAGAATCAAACTAATCTCTTAAATCCCCCATAACGAAGAAGAGTGAAGCTTAAGATGGCGATATTACCCTTAAAAAGATTTCCAGCCTTGCTGTGGGATTCCATTGGCTTAGCGGTCCAAAGAGAGGGGGGCAAAGACATCAACAAAATAAGAGTGCTGAAATCGTGTTCGACTTTGAGTGATAAGACTATCAACTCCCCAGACGGCGCAGGCTTCTAATTTCCTTCGCCGAATGTTTGGCTGACGTTCACATGAATCAACAGCTCTTTGTTCCGAGGGAAGGGGTGCTCGTGAAAAATGAGAAGGTGAAGAACCAGAATTAACTTTAGCTTTGACAGAAAAGGAACACGCTTCCTTGGAGGTGAGTGGGTACTTGGTCGCTCCTGTCTTACAGCACTAGCGTACCAGGACTTGGTGCTTAGTGTTCCTGTACTCGAAAGCAAAGTTGAGTTTACTTCCAAGTTCATTTGATTACACTCCCAGGAAAAGACAAAGCTGCATTCAAGAGATGAAGACATCTCCAGCAATGTGACTTCCCTTCATCAAAGAATTGAGATGCTCCCCATAAAAGTTCAATTCATTACAGTCCCAGGCAGATGTGAGACAGAAGTAAGTAACACCAATCCCCCATATGCTACCTGTTTAGGCCCTATGTGTGCAAATACTGTAATTAAAACGTTCCTGTGCAGGGCAGCCACACCAGCTGTTCTGTCATTAACACGGTTGCAACACTAAGGTAAGGTTTACTTCAAAACAAAATAAACAAGTCCTAACAGATGAACAAATACAGGAGACTTAAAAGCCAAATGCATGAAAGTGATTTGCATAACATCTGTCAAAAGGGGTAAGTTTATCAAAACATCAAACAAAGACGGTGAAGGAGGTTTAGTTGACTCATCCCAGCTAAATGGAAATGCTCTTGAAACATTTCCAAAGCATATTGGAAGGGCACGGTGTCATCCATCAGCTTCAAGCAACATCAAGTATGAAACATTTAGAGTCTTTTCATCTTCGTGTGGGCGTCTTATTGGGTTTTCAAGCCATAACAAATCACTTGTTTAAGTTCTCTGCTGAAAGATGCTCTCAGAGATATCATTGTTTAACAGTGAGGAGCTTGGATAATTAGAGCTGGTCATTTGCAATCATTACAGTGGAAAGCCTGTTCCCCATGTGACTCTTATGGTCAAAGTATCACGCCATCACTGGCTGTACACTAGCAATTACATTAAGATGGGAGGTGAAGTGAAATGACTAATTATCTGGTTACAATGGCTCTTGTTATGGGGGTGGAATTGTTAGGCAGCAAGTGAACAGTCAGTTGTTGGAGGGGATGTATTTGAAGCAGGAAAAAATGGGCAAGACTCCAAGTCTACAAGGGCTATATCAATTCTTATATTCAATTCACAGTGCAAATTATTAACTAACACCATCAAAATGATTGCATTTTCAAAAATGCTAGATATACACTATAAATAATGTGAATAAACATCTGTGAAACTGTCAAAACATCTAGCAAAATTGATGTAGGGAATCTCAATATATCACAATATATCTACTGTTTCATATGCATTTGGATGTGATTGCTGTTCAGCTACACTCGGTTCTAAACAAGCTGTTTTTTGCACCGATTTGGGTTTTAAAAAAATGAATGAACTGGTTTTGACAAATCACTCCAGCCCTGTAAAAGATGTAGCAGGGTTTAGAAAAAAGGAAAGAAGCAAGAAAATAAATAGCAGAGATTTGTTGATCCTTCAATTTATCTGCCGAGCATTTCTAGTTATTTCACTGGACGGCAAATCAATGCAGTGTTATTGCGATGTATTTGTTATTGTCAGACTTGCTATAGAACAAATTTTAGAGACTACAGCCAAATTACACTCCAAGTGACAGCTACGCCTTGCAATAAAAAAAGAAGAATCAGTTGCTTGATATAAATAATACACCAATGCTCGAAAAATGGAAGATTTATGTGATATTAATTCATATTTGAGCCACTGCATAGAGGGATGATGACAGCGATTACTCTTGCTGGCAGTAGGCAACCCAAAAGCATTGATGAAAGAAGCTACGCGACGGATCCAGTAAATTCAGTTGGCCCCGGCTTGTGCATTTGCTCAATATTGGCTGTACTAAGATAAATCTTGGGACTTGTGGAGTTAGTTGTGTACTCAGCTAACTTATTGATTTCACTTCCCAAAATGCTTACAGCCACTCTTTGTTGTCTTTCACCTTAAAGTATTTTGACAAGCTGTTAAACAAAGAAGACAAAAACACTTAAATGTGGTAAAAAGGTTTAGATTAACTATTAAAAATGAGAGGAGATTTTGTGGGAAGAACATGTAGATGGGCACAGACTCCTTTGTTCTACTCTATTATCAATATTCAAATTAAAAATAAATAAGCACAGTTCCACTCCTTGATATTTGGCTGACGAGAATACATTAGCTCCACTTCTCAAAAGACATTACATTCCCACTACTAATGCTTTCTCATGGACCCCATTACTGCCATGGAAAATCACAGCCACTTACACTAACGCACTACCTCCACTTCGTCCTACATTTGCATAACGCTCCACTTACGCCGGTGAAGAGAAGGGAGGGGAAAAAAAGATGCACAACTTACCAAGGAACAAGCAGGATTACATGTTTTGGAATGAAAATACTAAAAACACATCTAAGAGGAGAGTCAAAAGTGATAATTTATTCCGTCACTTAGCAAGAGAGGATGAGCTCTTCGGAAGAAGCAGAGAGGCTTTTCAAAACAAATTAGCTGCCGCATGCACACTGCCTTTCCAACGTGGGCTGTGTTATAGCCGCTTAAAATATGAATGATGGGAAATGACCTTTATAAAGAAAGCAGGAGGGGAGGGGAGGGGTGGGGTGCAAAATACAAAAAACAACTAACATTCCAGTCAATATGGATTTAACCTAATCTTGACAGTAGAAAGACAATTCCTCAAAAAAACAAACAAAAAGGCATAGAAACAGAAACTGCTCATTCCTGGAAGGGGAGATGTTTCAGTGGTCTAAAATAGGAGGAGGTCTGAGTTTTGGATCAACCCCCCCCCCATTGTCATCTCAAGGCATTGGGACTGCCCCATCACCTCCTGGGTAACACTCTTAATTGGATATCTAACACATACCTGCACAGTAAAGTGCACTAGCTCCTGTTTAGGGACTAAACGTAACAGGTGAGTATGAACAAAGGTGTTAAAATCACATTCTCAAAATAACTACGCTAGCTGCAGCTTCCTGACAGAGAGCTGTTCTCTTTAAAAATAACTAATGAATGCTGAAAAGAGCCTTTCTACCCGACGGTGAATTAGGAAATACTATTTGTTTAGATTTAGACCATAATAAATTATATTTTGTGATAAAGCAATGGTAGGGCGGGGGCAACTCATTGATGCAAATCAGGTAATAGATTATGGAAATAAATCAATTTATTATTCCACTTATTCCACTGCTTGAAGTTCTAGTCTAAACGTTTGTGCACCCACTGTAGATACTACTGACGGAGGACAGGGGTTAGCATGCGTATTAACAAGTTTGCAGCTACACAGCAGTGTCTGTCTTCATTTATCAGTGGATTTACCATTTTAGCTCAACTAAACTTTAATTTTTTGAATTTGTGCATATGAACTGAGAAAACAATGGGTGACTGTCCAGGCAAAAGACAAAGCTAAGATTTGATTGCGGTGTTCAGGCCCTACACTGGTGTCTGGATAGCAACAGTGTCTGAGTAGACTTCTTTAAACACCCAACACCCACCAGCATATTCAATCTATTCAATCTATTGCCATGGCCATGGCAAATCAATCAGCCAGTACCCTCAGGTAGTCTCACCACAATAGTCTAGCTGTGTGTGTGTGTGTGTGTGTGTGTGTGTGTGTGTGTGTGTGTGTGTGTGTGTGTGTGTGTGAGTGTGTGTGTGTGTGTGTGACAGAGCATGACATCTCTCTGCTTCGTGTTCCAATCGCTGATATGGGTTACAGGGATTCCGATTACTCTGCTGCAAATAATATGGGGGGTGGAGGTAGTGGCGAGGAGAAAGAGGGGGTCAGAGGTGTCATAGCAACCTTGCTGCATGATGTCTTTCTCTCTCTCCGCTTTCTCTCTCCCTCTGCACTGTGCTGCTCCCGTGCTGCCTTCACAGCCAAAGACACACGTTCTCCTTATGAGCCTCTCCCTCTCCTGTCATTGTAATAAGCTGAGGTTACCGTGGTGGTATGGCGAATGAGGAAGAGCGGAGGGGAAAAAGGGACAATAAAAGGTGAGACAATTTGATTATCGTGCCTCAATCAAATGCAATTAGATGAGGTCATCCAGAACACTCACCCAGCAATCTAAAGACACTATCCACCCCCTCGCCCTCTCCATCGCCCACTCACTCTCTATCCACCTCTCTCTCTCTCCCTCTCTCTCTCTTGTGTGCACACACACTTTATCATGCACGTACATCTCGCAGCTGCATGAGATAGGCAGGAAGTGAACTGAACCGTGTGAAGGCCACTGATGAACACATTCCAGGATTAGACTCAGCTGCCGGCAAATCTTCACATCAATTAATCACCAATTAATACGTAAAAAAAAATGGAAAGAAAGAAGATACACCCTGATACACTATGGTTTAATTAATACATACTGCAGCTCTCAATTTGGGGTGCTTAATTAATCAATTTTGGGACTAGCCCAACCCCCTGCACCACCCCCTTTGCACCAGCGAATGTAAAAAGTCTCCAATGTGGAGGACAATGAGGGTAGGGGATAACGAGTGTTTGTTCAAAGAGCAATTTGGTTTTAATCCAATTATGCAATTATGCTATGGTGAGAGACAGAGAGGGAGAGAGAAAAGGAGAGAGCGCACAAGAAGAGAGGGCAAGAGACTGGAGCAAGGGACAGAGAAAAATGTACTAGAGTAGACAGGAACTCTACAGGCCTGGAGGGCTTTATGAACGTGCTGATGAATTCATGCGGGACCTGCACTCGCTTCATGCTACATGTTTCTGTCCACTTCTGACTCCAGTAAATGAAGCCATGCTGGAGGGAACACCCTAATTGCAGTGGATGGTGTGTAGAGGCCAGCAGGCACACAACTAGAAAGAAAGTGTGAGTGAGAGAGAGAGAGAGAGAGAGAGAGAGAGAGAGAGAGAGAGAGAGTGAGTGTGTGTGTGTGAGAGAGAGAGAACATGAACTGTCTTGCTTATTTATGTGCCACTGAACTTGTAGCATGCTCTTTCTGTGTGTCTGAACAAATTACTGCCTAATAAACATAGCCAAAGGATTGGGATCAGACAGCACACATCTGGATCATGGCTCAAAATGGCTGGAGTCAATGAGGTTGTTTACACCTGGCATTACCTTGTGTTTTTGGTCATCAGGTCAGAACATGTTTGAATTTCTCTTCATCACTGTATTTACCACATGTGTAAATGTAATGAGCTGTCCTGCATTTGGACAGTGTGGCAAGCCTACAAAAGTTAAGAAGTAATTATTAAGAAGTAATTATTACTGCTGGAAGTACTGCATTCAACCTTCGTCTTGTCATTTAATGGCCAAACTCCATTCACAGAAGTATTGGGACACCTGCTCATTCATTGTCTGCTCCAAAATCAAGGGTAATAATGAATCTCTCCTGCTTTTGTTAGAGTAATTGTCTCTACTGTCCAAGGAAGGGTTCCTACTAAATTTTAGGGGCCTGTTTTGTTGAGGATTCAATTGTATTCAACATCAAGCATTAGTAAGGTCACAATGTTGAATGATCTCTACCCCACCTCATCCTCATCTTCTCAACTCACTCAAACACAGTTCGTCTTCTCCACAGCTCAGTACTGGGAGTTTTGTATCTATTGTTCCAACAAGTTCATATTTATCTAATTTAGACAGTCCTATTCTATTGGCATCACTCTACACTGTACTGTGTGTGCATTCCAAAGAATGCATTTAGAAGGTGTCCACACACATTTGGACATTCAGTGTATATCCAAATACTATCGTTGGGAGGTTTACTGAAGGTTAAAGTGGACAGTTAAAGTCTCTTTTTTACCTCCCCAGTAGCTCTGTGAACCCCAGGCTTCCTGGGAAGGTTTGAGTGCCGGCAGTAATCGGAATGCAATATTAATGTGGTAGGTAAGAGTGGGAAAAAGAAAAGACAGATCGAACAGGAATACCTGTTCAAAGAAAGGTCTAGAGGCGTTGGACTGCTCGGTCTGCTGTCTGAGCGGAGGAGAAAGGGATGAGAAATGCAAAAGGAGGTGGGGAGAAGAGAATGGAGGTAGGAGGGAAGAGTAATATGTGATAGGGATGGGAAGGAGGAGGAGGAAGGAAAAGGGGGGAATAAAGAGAAAGGAGATACCTAAAGGAGTTAAAAGATGCCCATCTGCAGACTTAGTAGTCTCTCCTCTCGGAGCTGCTGCAGCCAAAGCCTGCTGCCTCTCTTCCTCTCTAAATAATGCATTCCAGCCATGAGGAGAATACAATCAGTACAAGAGCCAGCACTGTGGACCTACACACACACATCTCTGCTCCCTGGTTACTGCCTGCTAAATGCCGCCATAACACTCCACTTTAAAACACACAGCTATAATGCAGCATAATGCATTATGTATCAGGCTGCTTACTGTTTGACTGCTATACAGTTCTCTCATTGCCTCGTAACAGCGCAGGACCCATTCCCTAGACTTGACCCTTTTAAAAACAAATTTAGAGGCCCTATAAGTAGACTCTCAAGTATCAGAAGTAGTAATACCCACATCAGGACACAGGAGAGCTCTCCATCATTCACCTCTGCCCACAAATGACAAGCTGGTCTGTTTCATAGAAATGGGTGTATAGTAGCACACTGGCGATATTACTAAGTACTTCATTTCTACATTATAATGAACCCACAACCAAACAGTACCCTTCATTTATATACGTATATCTATAAAGGGGGAATGAGCAGAAAAAGAAGAAACAGGTAATGAAGAGGAAGAGAGAGGGCAAGAGGGTCTATGGAAGGAATCAGACAGTATAAGGGAGGGAGGGAGGGAGGGAGAGAAAAAGAGAGAGATAGGATATATGAAAAGAGAAACAGTGAGCCCAGTTATGTTTTATTGCCAAAGCAGAGGCACCTGCTCCCAGTTAACTACCTTAAGCCTGACCATTGACTTCAGAAGAAGAGATACAGTGGAGGAAAAGAGAGAGAGTGAGAGACAGACAGATTACGAGAGACAGAGAAGGGAGTGGGAGAGGCTTTCATTGAGTTTATAAAATATAAGAAGGGGTGAGCTAACCTTGATATCAGGTATCACACACACACACACACACACACACACACACACACACACACACACACACACACACACACACACACAGCTCTTTTGCAGCAAGACTTCACTTTTGTAGGCACAGGACATTATGTTGAGCGTTCGACAAAACAGTGTACTGCTGTTTGTGTGTGTGTGTGTGTGTGTGTGTGTGTGTGTGTGTGTGTGTGTGTGTGTGTGTGTGTGTGAGAGAAAGGGAGAATATCAGAGTTAAAACAGTGAAATTCAGCCCTTTCTCCAAGTGCTCCCATGCACCATTAAATGACTACAGTCACAAAATAAGAAACATATGGGCCTCTTTAATTGGCCAATTTCTCTTGCCAGTACATTCACTCTATTCCTGAATCACAATGAAACACACTCACACACACACACACACACACACACACGCACACACACACACACAAACACACACACAGTCAAGTTAAGCCAGACATCACTAGCATAGTCCTCTACTCTCTCAACCCAGATTGCAGAAGATTCCTTCTGTTCTATTGATTAATTGTACTATTATATTTGATTTATAGCTTTCCACAGGCCATTTATTGTAATCCCCATCACACACACACACACACAAACCAACTTTCTGCATTTCTGCTCTTCTAAAATCCCACTTTTGAGGGATGCTGGTGTAATGGCTTTACACATAACCTCGGGAGCCCCAGGACGAATGGATACAAGCTTCCTACATCTCTGCTTCCACACACCAACGAGTGCAAAAGGAATTCTCCAGCCTCCACCCCACATGGAATGTGCAGGTTCCTATTGTATCTATCTCTGGAGTTATTGTTCTACACATGTCACTAGTAATTTGTCCCACCAACAGAGACATCGGATAATTATTCATATTTAATCAGGCAGAGCACGTAACGTCGCCTTCTGCATGATAAGTCGTTTTCCATGTTCCATTATGAAAGTTTTAAAGAAGCACGCTCCCAGCGCCTCCCCAGCAAGGACTAAATGGAGAGGCTAAAGTGGTTTGGCTTATAAAATCATAATGGGCTTGTCTGGTTTGATAAACTGAGAACGTGGCTGGAATACAAGAATAAAAAAAAGAGAGAGAGAGAAAAAGGAGGGGGGAATGTGAGGGAGAGTAAGACATGAGGGAAGGGGATTAGTTTGGGGCTGAGAGAAAAGAGGAAGATTGAGAGGGAGGAAAATACAGGGAGAGAAGAACAGGAGGCACTTTGAAAATGAGAAAATGAAGGAGGTCAACAAAAGTTAAGGTAAAAAAATGAAAGAAAATCAAGGCAATAGGCAGCGAGGAGGGTCCAAACGTTCAAAGGAAGACCTGCCAGAAAAGAAAAATAAGTGCTGTCCAACGTGGGGGCAGTAAATATCGAACCAGAATGGAAGAGGTTAGAAGGAGGAGAATGCTGAGGGAAAACAAGAGAGAGAAGATGAGAAGACAAGAGGAAACCACCTAGTGCTGGGTTTCTTTAGGCTTCAGCACTGTTGGGCTGTCAGAGAGGGGGCAGTGAGATCAAGTTATTTAGTTAGAGATAGACTGACCTCTAGGGATGCCCCTGGATGCATGGTTCAGAGCTGGAACTATAAATAAGCTGATAAAAAAAACTAGAGTATTGATAAGATTGGATTAGAAGTTGCTGAAAGGGTGACATTTTTGGAAATTGAGGCTACACTCTGGTCTCTCTGTCTTGATGTCTGTCTTTGTGTGAGGGTGTCCCTTTAATGGGTTTTTCATTTTTGTAAAACATAGAGTAACATAAGATCAGCAAATCAATAAACAGTAACAGTATTGACAGCCATCCCTACTCACCCTGTTCGAGAGGCTGGGGCTTGAGCCCAGTCGCTTTCATTTTGAGAGCCTCCTTGGCAGACATGTCGCAGCAGGAGCCTTTGTTGGTGTCCTGGTCACTGTCCGCCTGGTCACTGTCTCCGTGCCCGCTGTCCCTCAGGCTTGCTCGCTCTGGGTCCTTAAATGTGGAGCTGCTATGAGGTGGAAAACAGCAGGGAATACATAAACAAGGTGAAGAACCATTTTCACTTCCAAAGAGGGGGATGCTTGGCGCCTTTGCTGGTAAGGTAAGGTAAGGGGGGTTTGGTCTAGGCCTATGCAGCGCTTGAGTGAGTCGTTTAATAGGCCTTACCTTTGAACAAACTGCTGCCTGCTCCCCATGTAATTGGGCTCAGCGGGGAAACTGTCGGTCTGTGAAGGAGAAGGGAGACAAATTTTCAATGTTGCGCGACACTGAAATGTGTCCTGGTGTGCAACAAGATCTCCTGGTGAAAAAGGTTGATTAATTATTCAGAAAAAAAAGAAGGGTGAAGGAAAAGAGAGGGACGGGGAGATAGAGAGAGGGGGTCTTTAATCCTTACATTTGTACATTTTAATTAGTTAAGGAAACACACTAATTAAACATGCAAAACATTTAGCTGCACTCTCAATGAACTGATTGGTATTAACAGCAAAGGGGAGGAAATACCCGCAAAGAAAAGAACGTTCCAGAATACGGGGCTGGATGGATGTATATAGAAAAAAAGAAAGGTGGTAGCCATTAAGTGCAAAGAGATACAGTACAACTCCAGCATGTCATACCGTATCCCTGCTCGGTGGAGTACCTGTTGTATTCCGATACGGTAAACAAGCTCCGTTCAGGCTTGTCAACTGAGTATAACTATCAACATAACAATCGTGTGTCAAGAGAGAGAGCATCCCTTCCTATGATCAGCTAGCAACTCCTGAACCAAGAGTGGAGGTGAGAGTTTGTTATTGAATAAACTTCAACAACTATCCATCTATCCAAAGTTCTCTCCCTCTCTCCATTTCCACATTCCTTTAAGCTCGACGACTTCGGAAAAGCCAATAGCCACTTCTCGACCCCTCCTCCCCTTCCCAACACCATAAAGCAGCTCTCAATTACTCAACTCTCAACGTTACATCAATGTTGCCACAACATGTTTGCTCTGCAGCCCAGAGTCAATACGGAGTAGAGAGGAGGAAGGAGGCGGCCTGAGATGTAGTCCAGACAATATTGACATGGCTAAAAACAAGCCTGAGGAAGACTAATGCACTGCAGCCATGTCTCCATCCCACACCACTCTGCTTCACCTGTCTCAGTCTTTAGAAAGGCTCTGTTTTGATAATGAATGCAGTCAATGAAGGCTGTTAGAGTACAAAGCAGACACTGTTTAATACCAGTTTATGGGATATGATTACATATAACCTAATTACATATTAAGAAAATGGATGCTATGAAATCAGCATCATCACACATTCAGTAAATCTACCCCTCAGCAAAACATCCAAAATAACATGATTTATCCGTGTTATTTTGGCAAATCTAAACAAATTGTCACAAACCAGATCATCATTGTTAGCACTATAAGCCAAACCAGTCGTGCTTATTATGCCATAAACACTACAGAAACGTTCACAGGTAGACGTTGGACAGTACTGATTGTATGACACAAATAAACAGAAGTGCTAATAAACTGTATAATACTACTGCTTTCATTAGTGTTAACATGTTTGATATAATGATATGATATAATGAAAACACTTAACAGACACTAGACTTAGACCGTCCCCTCCACTTTGCATAAACATGCAGACAACAATTTGGTTTAGACTTGATTTAGTCTATAAAAATGCAAACTAAAATCATCTCCACATTACTGAATTGTAGAGGCTATTTTGAGTAACCGTTACTAATTTATCTTCACTGATTTAGAGAGGTCCTCTGTAAAGACCTAGACTTATCAATCTAACACCTTGTTTACATAGCGATTACAACTACATACTTGAAGCAAATAAACGCAGATTTCTTTTCTCTTACCGAGACGAGATGCAGCGTTCACAACAATAGCCCATTTATCCATGCAAACTTAAGAAGAAAACATGCACTGCTTGGACTCACTGCATCTAAAGCAAATGATTTCTTTCTGCATAAATACTACTTTTACATTTGTTCATACTGTAACAATCAAAGACAACTCGCAACTGAGAACCACAAAGCAGACATAATTGAATACAGATATATAAATGCTTGCCAGAGGTAATTACAACTAATGCTGACCCTGTGAAATCAGTATTATCACACCTGCATACCATTTCTCAGAGATTCTATTTGGCAAGAATAATTTCCGCAAACTGATTCCTATCTTTCGACAAAGTTGCACAGCTTAATCGCATGCCGTTTATCACTTCCCCTTCGCCTTTCTTCCTTTCAAATCTACCTTAATGATAAACTGTTGAAAATTCCTGTTCCTGCATATAGGTTAGGCTTATTTCAGATGCTCTGTTGGACTTCAAAAGAAAGGTTTTGAATGGTGCTGTGATGACATCGATAGACGGAACGGAAAAAAGGGGGTAGAAAAAAAAGGGCAGAAGCTCGGCAGGAAAGAGATTGTGGGGAAGGTCAAACGGGCCTCCCTCAACCCTGACGACCTTTTCTACCTTTGTCGATGCTTTCTATTGCAGGCAAAGAGCTCGACTTTCAGCTTTGCAGGAGATTAAAAAAAAAAGGCACAGAAGCAAAGCAGTATCAAAGGGTAGATCAGAGTCTGAGATGACTGAGAATGTTTGGCATTGAAATAATAATTGCTCCAGGTCTTTTGAAATATGAACGAGTCGGGTAACTTCTACTTCATTAAATCTCTTTAATCTTGCTGTTGCACAGAATTTTTTGTAGAACTTTTCTTAGGGGCACCTCTGATTACCTAGCATGAAATGGGGGTGCATTACAACCTTTGCAAAATGATCAGGAGCACGTGTGATTGGACGATTGTTAGATGTTGCTCTTGATGAGCTGATTCAGGAGCAGGTGGCCCAACACAAGTCCCTGACATTTAGCACTGAAAGACTAAAATGGAGTGAGGGTCTCAGGTCAGTGTAGAGGCAAACAGGGGAGGCTGCCGGTTAATTTCTTTTGATAGCACTAACAGCTCATTCCGGGCAGCCCCAGGAAGCACACACGCTATCACATGGCCGTAGCCCACCCTGTAGCACTTTAAAAGAGTGATAAGAGCACTTTCCTGGGAAGTGTTTTACAATAGCCTGCCTGTATGCAAACTATCCCTAGGGAGAGAGAGAGAGAGAGAGAGGGAGAGAAAGTAAACGACAGAAAAATCTGTCATATACTGAGCATTATTAAGATGTTTTCAAGCCTTAGAACACAACTGTGTGAAGCGAAGCCTTATTTAATTGCCTAATGCATTTATTATACAGACAATATGGCCAAAAGTAATGGGACACCTGCTCATTCACTGTTTCTTCCGAAATCAAGGGTATTTAAAATATCTTTACCTGTTCCATAGAGAGAACACAGTTCTCTGGGGGGCTTTCTACCCATCTAACCCATGTCTGACATTAGGCATGGAGCCAATAGGTTTGTATTCATCTGCTCCAGAGTCCTATTGTATTGGCAGTACTTTTCTGCTGGAAGCAGTGTGTTTGTGCATTTGCCTGTCTGTGTCAGCAATTGATTTAATGTGCGAAACACAAACAACAACTAGGAACAGCTACCTGTCTAATTTCCAGACTAGGCCACTACACCACACAGTGTGTACACTATGCCTAGGAGCTGCAGTCAACAAAAACACACTACAAGGCCACATGTCCAACTTCCAACTTTTTGTCAATTAGAGAAATGTTGTTGTTTATGGTCCTGGGATTGTGACAAAGCTGAGCCATGTCTACTGCCCTAAATTGCTAATAAGCCATTCTAACACTGTTTGTATGGACTCAGAACCAGAGATCCAGAGTTCATGCTAATGAATCCACACTGACACACACACACACATGTTCACCAACACATTTTCTCATTCCTCACAAGCCTACTACACCTGACCAGATGATAAATGGGCCTTTGTGTGTGTTTCTCAGGGGTAGTAGATCTTGGGGTCCACCTCAGGGATGGAAAGAACAAGCCTGATGTAAGTGAGTGTATGCTGTTGTGTGTAGTTCTCCCTCCCTTTCTCCATCTCTCTCTCTCTCTCTTTGAATAAAATGGCTGGTCTATTTCGGTGCATCCTCAGCGGTCTCTCTGGAGTTTTCCAGCAGTGACCAGGCAGACACCTCCCTCTCAATGGAGATAAATGAACACAGGACCTATAGAGTGTGAGCTTGTGTCTGTGTATATGTGTTTAACCAAGCAGGAGCAGAGGGGAGGGACACGGAGAGGAGATATGAAAAAAGGCTCAACTGAAAGATAGATATAACAGTTATCGGGAAACTAACAATATCACAGAATAAAATGAAGTGCTATCTGACCCCGTGACAGTGACAGTACACTGTGACAGAGTACCTGAGCACAGTGACTGATCTCAAACTGACCACCCTGGCCAGGTAAAGAATCATTATCACCAATGCCTGGCTATAGGGACTGGCTGACTAAAGAGATCCTGGGTTCCTAAGGAGAACCAAACATGCCAACAGTGCCAAATGAACAAAACAGAGGCAGAAAATTTTAAACACAGAGAGTGCTGCCCAATCGTGGGTCAGTACACACTCATCTGCCACCTTCAGAGAGTGAGTGATCATGCCACACACACACACACACACACACACACACACAGATTGTAAAATATACACTATTATTTATCCATTATGATTATCATCACTATTATTGGTGTTTAATTGTCCTCAGTTATTCATATAATTTTAATGTTAAAAATAGAGAGAGAGAGTGAGAGAGAAGTAAAGAGTCAAGAGAGCTAGAGAAAGAGAGATACATAGTGTGAAAGAAGAAAGAGATAGATAATGAATAGCAAACTCAGAAAAACAGGAAGAGAGCGAGAGAGAGAGACAGGGTATAAGAAAGGAAGATAGATGTCAATTATTTATTATTCATCTAAGCTAGTTACCAAGTTATTAAACAAGGGGAAAATGAACTTCACACACATGATCAGACATGCACATAGAAAGAAGGAAAACAGTAAAGAAAGATGAGAAGAAAAGGTAGGCAGTGATGGTGTGATACTTATTGATACGTGTCTACCTTTCACAGGCCATTGGAGCTTTCCGGTACTCTGGCCAAGCGTGCTGCAGATATGTCCTCTGCTGTCCGACAGAGCTAACACATGACTCACAGGCTAGAGGTGAAGAAAGAGCTGAAATGTGTGTGTGTGTGTGTGTGTGTGTGTGTGTGTGTGTGTGTGTGTGTGTGTGTGTGCGTGTGGGTCTGTATATTGAAGCTTCCCTTCCCTCACCTTGTACCTCTGCAAAGTGGACGCTGATGTATCTTTTTATTCAGGCCTGCTATCTCCTGTTTCCACAGAGGTGACTTTAATTTGGCATGGCCCTCTGCCTCCTCCTGCCTGCACAGGAGCAGCGCTGGGGGGATTCAACACGGACTCCTCCAAACACAGAGCTAAGTGAATTTGAACAGGCTACAGTGTGGTGAGGATGCGTTTTTACAGCAGGGGACAGAAAAGGGTGAAGAGCAAACTACTGAAGCTATGGTTTGGAAAACGAGGCCTCTGGGGAGGAGAGCAGCTGTAAATGTTTGTTATAAAGCCTCATAAACAAAGAGCGATCGATGCCCGGAGCAGGTCGCCACAGGACCTTTAGTGACCCCTGTGCAGATTCAAACGACCACGTCTCACTGTCCAAAAGCCTGCTTTAGAGACAGACTGGGCGATAGAGGGTGAGCGGGAAAGAGAGAGAGACAGAAGGAAAGAGAAAAGGAGTAGAATGGGACACTCAGTGGCAACGGCATTGATCAGGTCATTTCCCTGGTGAATTTCAAAGTGATCAAATTTAATTAGGCAGTTGTATGTTTTTCCTGTGGCTACCAAGCCAATCAGTCCTTCGTCTGGCTTTAATGAACTAAATGCCATCGCCATTCATTTCCTGCTCCCAGTCCCAGACGAGTTAAAAGTTTTGAAAAATTAATTGGTTCCTCTGAAATGAATGCTGTGCGACTCCAGACATTTGTGGTCAGGAGCCATATTCATCTAGATTAATTATGAAGGAGAGAATAGACACCACAAATCTTATCTACATTATTTAGCTCTAGCACAGGGAGAGAAAAGGCCTGCGCTATGCAAATCCTAATTCTTCACAATGTTAAATCTGTGAGGCTCCAGAACTGAAGCAACTTGTAACAGATTAATGCTTTAATCTTGCTGTGGAATTAATGTTGCATCGCTGTTCTCTAAATCCACGTTTATAACAAACTGAAATATCTAAATTACATGTTGCACTTTCTCTGAACCATTGCAAAGAACCTGCCATCACAGCGAAAGATCAACATCTCATAAATAAGAATGGGACACTGCATGCATTTTGAACCTTTCACTGCAAAAAATGAAAGGAAAGGAAAGGTAGTGAAGTGCAAACATTCCTGTCTAAACTGGAACCCCAGCCTGACAAGCACTAGTTTCTGTTTAGTGTACTCTATATATTTATGGTTTTCCATATAGAAAGCAACGTGGGTGGGATCATAGCACAAATGAAGTCTTATGCAGTTTGAGTACCAACTTTCCATAAGATGACCCACTCATAACTACACCACAACAAAAGGCTGATGGAGTTGCTTTGTAAAAGCATATTTGCCAACTGAACCTATTTCAGACTCCGCCGCTGCAGCCGCCGGTATTTTAAAACGGCAGCACTGACTGAGTTGACTGATGAGTTCAAGTGAAAAGGACTGACCTTCTGCAAACATGAATTATGTACAGGTATTAGAGGAAAACATGTATCGTTTAAATGGTATTGTAAATACCATTGTAAATGGTATTAAAATTCAGAATAAAAATATAAAATGGTTCTGTTAAACATGGTGAAGTCCTTAGTATAACATCCCATAATGGCAGTGTATAGCTACATATTTCAGAATGTTCGTGTATGTATATATGTAACATTCGCTGACCTCCTTTGATTCACCATAACCTCCTGTCTACTGGTAGCACCAAATTCACCTAACAGGGAATCAACAGATAGAAACTCACGTAAACATAATAAGAATTTCACAGTTTACTTTGGGAATGGTTAACATTAGGGTGTGGCTTAGGTTAAGTTTAGACGAAGGTGTAGGCTCAGGTAATACAATTACAATAGTTCTTTGTAACATTCTGTGTTCAAATCATTCGAGTCTGTAAATCAGAGATAAATAAATAAAGGGTCAAATACATTCATTACACATTATAACTCCTTATATTCACACGTACAAATTCCTCTTCAGACCAGACTGGAAAAAAAACAGTACAACACGTTGCTATGGATATATACACACTGTTGGCCTGCATACATAATCATGCATGATTTCTACATTTCCTACAGGAGGCTGGTCTGGGCATTGATATGGCACTGGCATGGCACTGGCATGTATGGCTGCCAGAAGAACAGGGTCACTGGTGTTTCTATTGATCTACTAATGATGTAACTGATGATGTAGTAGCAGGATGAAATCTGTGAGGCTCCAGAACTGAGGTTACTCATAACAGATTACTGCTCTAATCTTGCTATGGTATTAATTTACATCCCTGTTCTCACTTTAAAAAGCACACATTCTAAAATATGTACATTACGAGCTGTACCTTCTGAGAACCATCAGAGTCATTCGGAATAACTTGCTATCACAGTAGGAATTTTCATCATCTTTTAAATTAGAATGGGCCATTGTGTGTGTTTAAACCTCACAAGCACAACCCCCTGTATCTTCATATCTAGCCACTAGATAGAATTTCTCTTCCAAATCCTAATTTCAAAAATGAACAGAGCAAGATTAACATAATCCCACAGCCGGATTATAAGCGCTTCGGGAACAGTCCCGCACATATAGTATTCCCAAAAGCGCCTCTGATCAGTCGACAGAGATATGGCTGGAGGCGACTATATGGTGGATAAGCTCCAGTTTTCACTTCCGCCACAACAGACTATAATCCCATCAACCACCAGTATGTAAACATGAACAAGAGGATAGTTGTCCTTTTCTTGTGGTCACACAGTAGAGACAACTGGACAGTAATGAGAAATGAAGCCTCCGAGAAAATGCGCTAGCACTAGGAAGGATGTGTGGGCGGACAGAGCAGAACATCAGTCAGCATTCTCTCACCCCATCCTTATCCACAACCAATCTGTGTACTTGTACAGAAAAGCAGGAAAGTGCCCTTCTTAGTCCTGTGAGCTCTGATAACCAGGTCCATAAGTATTTGGACAATGACAGCATTGAAAACACACTTAATACTCAAGAACAGAACTCTCAAATGTATGAAGTTACACTTCCTGCTCAGTTTTAGTCAAATGTTGCAGAACCACTAGGATGGAGTTTCATAGTACAGATAGATAATGACTTAACACCCACTGCAAAATTAACCCAAGAGCTTAATAGAGCCAAAATGGTTGTTCTTGTTTTTTTCTTCCTTCTAGAATTTTAATGAAAATTTGCACAATAAAACAATGGTGCTCCATGTCAAAATGTATTTAATGACTCCCTCCATTTTCTGCAAAACTGAGCAATTCTCACTTCTGTTTTAATTACTCATGGCAATGGATTTCAAATCCATTGATGTGGTACACAGGCAAAAATACAAATCCTGCGCCACTGTCCAAATACTTGTGGATGTGCCTGTCAATGTACTGGCAGTTGAAAAAAAGTACTCAGATGTACACAGTTTGGACAATGAAACTGAAACACCTGGTTTTAGACCACAGTAATGTATAAGTATGGTGTACTAGGGCCTCCTTTTGTGGCAATACAGCATCAATTCATCTTGGGAAGGGCATTTTTTGGATACAATCCCGGTAAGCACCCGAACATGCCTTTCAGACAGCTTCCTCTTGTCCACAGTTAATCCTGTTAGATGTGGTTCGTCCTTCTTGGTGCTATGCTGACATTACCCTGGATACTGTGGCTCTTGATACATCACAAAGACTTGCTGTCCTGGTCACAGATGCGCCAGCAAGGCGTGCACCAACAATTTGTCCTCTTTTGAACTCTGGTATGTCACCCATAAGTGCTAATTGAACCTTCACACTCTGCTCTTACTGGTGCAATGTGTAATTAATGAAGATTGGCCAGCAGGCTGCTCCAATTTAGCCATGAAACCTCCCACACTAAAATGACAGGTGTTTCAGTTTCATTGTTCAACCCCTGTATGTCATGCCACACAGTCCATTAAGTGACACGAGTGAGGTCGTTCAGGGGATCACTTGACAAATCTCCTTGCTTTCAAACTAAGTTTAGCTATTCTTCCACTTTTTGATGTAACCTCTAAAATAGACAGTTGTTCTTTATATTAAGTCACATTTTCAATGATGAAATGATCCAAAATGACCATAAAATTCTTTTTACTGACTTTTTTATCCTTCCCTTGTAGTGGCGACATTTTGAGATAAGGTTTTAGTGTGGCAGTGATAATAAACAAACATAAACGGTATCTATTTATAACTATATTATGGCATACATATCTCACATCTGACACTTTGGCTCAGGGCTTTTGCTTACTGTTTCAGTGTAAAAAAACAGTTTAAAAGTCTTAAATATTTGACCTGGAAATCATTGTCATATTAACTTAAGACATATTTTCACACACTGAAGATACTATACTCTATACTCTATACTATACTCACACTGAAGATACTGTACTCTACTAAAACAGATGATGTGAGAATATACAGACTTGTACAAATGTTTATAAACTGTTGGTCAAAATAGGTTCTTTACAGAGAACACATTTCTACACATTCTAAATCAAGTGTTTTTTTTTATTTGCATGATTTAACATATTCTAACAAATTAATTAATTAAAAAAAAATGTAAACATTAAATGTGATGAGTACAAAAACGGATATTAAATATTCATTTTTTGTTGTTTTGTTTTTTTTTTCAAAAATGTTGAATTCAGAAAATACTATTTACTGCCCTAAAATATGCAATATGTTGGACACAGCAACTGCCCAACACTGCTCCACAGCTCCATGCCTAGCTTTAGGCAGGGTGCCAACATGCTTATGTTTATCTGATCCAAAGAGCAATATTCTACTACCAGTACTTCTCCACATAGATTTGACAGTGTGTGTACATTTGCACATCTGTGTCAGCAATGAGTGCAACTGAAAGTAGCTGAAGGCATTCATTGGAAGGAATGTCCAAAAACATTTGGAAAAACAGGATTGTAACAGCTGGTCAAGGGGAAAGCCAGAAGCTACAGAGGGGGGCCTTCCAGCTAAGCATATTAGAGTCATTATACAGATTTGACCTGAAACAGCAAACAGAGGTGACTTACTGCAGTCATACCGTAACGTTCATAAGGACTTTGATTGGAGAGGAAGGGCTAATAAATGAGGGACTGTGGAAGACACAAAGGATGGCCAAATAAAGATACTTTTCAGGAAAAGTTGAAAGGACTTCTTCATGTGTAAGACATAGAGGAAGGCTGCGTTTGTGTATGTGTAAGAACACAAGAGAGACAGAGGATAAAAGACACATAAATGACAAAAAAAAGGAAGAATGGAGGCACTGGAAATCAGAAGGTGTAGGAGAAAGAAAGGAATAAAGAAATGAAAAAGGAAAAGGGTGGGAGGTGTTAGATGGATGAATACGATGTGGGAAGAAAAGGAGAAAGGAAAGCTCCTCAAAGCCGATTTGCTAGAAACACGTGTGCGGCTCTTGTTCCTGTTTAATTCTTTTTCAAGTAGTCAACGTCACGCTTGAGCCTGAACGTGCCCCCTGTTTTCAGAGACAGCTTGACAACTGTGCTGCCACTGCATGCTTTACTTGAGCTCTGAGAAGTTTTTGTTTTTGCTGGGGAAAGAGCGGGACTAATTAGAATGAAGAAAAAAAAAAAAAAACAATGTGAAAAAGGCAGGTGAGGATGAGGAAGACTGCGTCTCCAGACATTGCAGTTTTTTAAACAGGCTTTAGACATTTTGTGCAAACTGTTGCTCAGAAACAGTAACAAAAGGTGGCACGTTAAAAATAAAAGGAAACAAGTGTGATTTAAAAGCAGCAGTTCTCGGCTCCTCCTACAGACAGGAAGTGTAATTAACACTTTGGGCCACCCCTAATAAACATGTGTTTCTTGACAAGCTGAGAGAAACTGAACTGTCACTGAAAGTGAAAATCATGTAGGTTGAGGCGGTACAGTAATATTACAGGATTTTACACAAATATTAATTACGTTAATGCAGCAGGTAAAATCTAATGTCCCAAACTGAATTTTCTCACCAAATCCAATCTTTTAAATGTGATCTATCACCACCTTTTTTCTGGATAGTTTGGTTTCTTAAAGGTTGGATTTAAGCTTTTTTTAATATATTTTACTGCATAAAATGAGCATTTGTCCACTTATTTAATCCACAGAGTGAAACAGTATGTTTCTTCAAATTTTCAATGTGTATCAAATTTCAATAGAATTGAAGATTCAATTTGTTTTTTGGTGTTCACCCTGCTACACAAAACATTACATATGTTAAAAAAGACTGGATTTGGGCCGCTTTACCTGCTGTGAACTTCGCTGCCTTCGTGCAGTTAACAGTGAGTCGAGCCATAGAAGCAACAGGGATGCTGTTCTCCTCATGTCCTTAGTCAGTCGAGCATCAGAACGATCCAGAAGCTGTTTTCATTTGAAATCAAAATGCTACATAATGTTACTTTAACAGTCTGCAGTAGCTGAAGGTTACTCTCAGTAATCTATGAAGGCATGGGAGCATGCAGTTGTCAGAATTGAGCAGAAGGAACTCAAGCTTCTTGCGCAATTTTCTCACATGGTACACATTTTCCGGAGCTCTACCAAGTATGCTCACCAACTGAGCTTTTGCAGTTTGTACAAAGCAAGTTGGTGAGCAATGGGGCTTAAACAAACAGATGAGGGAAAGCTCCTGGCAGTGTTTCTCCAGCCCCGACACAAGCTTTCTGTATTTGTGCCTGTAAAACTCTGTACTATGTAATTGATTTATAAATGGGCTGAGGTTTCTATTGAGGGCCCAGACTCTAGTGCAGCCACTGGATTCCCTGTGCATCCTTTCTGGTAGAAGGCCAGAGCTCCCTGAGGAAGGCCTTGCACAATGAGCACAAATAATGCTTTTAAACCACACACACACACACACACACACACACACACACACACACACACACACACACACACACACACACAAATATAATAATAATAATAGAGGCAGTGTAAAAAGGCCTTGCATACTCAGACTCTGTCCTTCAAACACCATCCCTGCCAACAGAAAATCAAATGATGTCAGACTGAAGCTTTGACAACAGCTTCACACGCACACGCACACACACACACACACACACACACACACACACACACACACTTCAGCTTAGCCAGTAATGGCGCTACAGTCCCTACATGATCCATCAACTCCCCGACTGTAGATGGACACAACTGTGAGCGAGTGGTGCAAATTAGAGGGGAGAAGATTTGAAATGGCCTAATAATCTGTCTAACACGCTACAAAGGGGTGGGCTACCCTGGGCTTATCTGGTTAGCATGCACTGCTATAGAGAGTTTGGTTTCTTGACGAGAGAGAGAGAGAGAGAGAGAGAGAGAGAGAGAGAGAGAGAGAGAGAGGAGAGAGAAGAGAGAGAGAGAGAGAGAGAGAGAGAGAGAGAGAGAGAGAGAGAGGGGCTTTGTGAATGTGAGGTGGAGATGACATGGCAAGAACACAAAATCAATAATCCTGACTCTGGCCTGGACTCTTAACAGCCAGCTACAGCAATGTGACTCATCGCCAGCATACCTTTTCATTACAGAGAATGAGGGATGAGAATTTAGCTTGCTGCTGAAAGAAAGAACAAGAGTGCGCAAGATAGAAAGAATGAATGGAGAGAGACAAAGAACAGGGGATTATGATGTTTTGAAGTGCAAATGAACATGTGCCGCAACTAGACTTCAGCACACAAATGTCTGAAACTGAGTATTTGCGTAGCGTTAATTATGTGCACTCTTTATATGCCATACGAATGCAAATCTTCAGTATCTTGTATACCAGCTGAAAATTTGGTCAACTACATCAGCAGAACTGCTCTTCACAGGAAACCAAGACTCTCCTGATTATGGGTTGGTGCTGATCGTGAAAGAGGGGTGTAAGGAAATAATGTTGCATTGCAGTATCACAACATTGAACATTGACATTGAATTTTAATTAAAGGAAATTTTACATGTAATAAATGGTGTCAGACTGTTGTTCAATTCACGTTGTACCTTAGTGCTGTGACTGGTTCTAATGCAGGGCTGAGCAATATATCGATATTTGTATCTATACTGAGATACAGAGCAAGATATGGGTTGAGGTGATATCATGTAGAACAACTTTTACAGTTTAGACATTCAGAAACCTTTTTTCCACTCCCTCGCTCTGCTCCGCCCCTCTGCACCTCCCACCCCATTCATGCACTCACATACACACTATGGAGAGGGCATAAGACTTGTATAAAGGAGTGTGTATCACAAAGAAATGGAGATCAAAATGTGATATGTAAATGTAGTGAAAAAGAGAGAAGGATTTCATGTGGTGTCTTAAATTTCAGTCTCAATTTAAACAGCCTAATTAAACAGAAGTCTTCAAAACTGCTTTTATGTTTGGATAAAGCTAAACTGAAGGATCAAGAACATCACAGATGTAGAATCTAGAGTTCATATCAGGCAATGGCACTCGGACCTCTTTAAGCAAGGAGGCTTACAAATATCCCACCTAGTTTAACTCTAGTTAAGCATGTTAACCCTGTGGCCAATGGCATTAGATCTTCTCTCAAGAGGGTTACAGTACTTACAGGGTGTTACATGAGTGTGCAACAGGTCAAAGACCCCTTAATCCTCTCTTATATTTAACTTCCACTGAAACGTGCTAAAAGCACAGAGATGGTGTTGGATGTAGATCCGTCGAACACCTGGTGGAGATTTGGGGGTCTGGTAGATTTGTGTAATCCCCCAAGAGTGCCACTGCTCTGGCAGACTGAGCAGGAGTTAGAGAATGTGGAGCTGAGGAGGGGATGGCCAGTGGCATATGAGAGAGAGAGAGCGAGAGAGAGAGAGAGAGAGAGAGAGAGAGAGAGAGAGAGAGAGCGAGCTGTATAGTGTACTTTGTATAAGAACACTATACTGCACAGCATAGAAGCACTTTCCTCCAACAAAGACAACAAAAGCAATTAAGAACAACCAATCCATGGTCATGACGTGTATCCTCTACCAATCAGGATCTAAAGTACACCCTTAAGAAAGGACCCTGGTGGGAGTTTGGACACAATGTCTGTTACATGGTCTTCCTCAAGGACTAGGAAGGCAAGAAAACAATAGTACACTGTATTTGTCACTCTTGTACTCCACCCTATCATCTTAAAAACAAAACAAAAGAAAACTCTTAACTCAGCAGTTCACACACTCTATTGAAACAGAAGTGTTTACTTCATGCTTATGCCAAAACACCTTCTTTCCATCACAAGATGACCTACTCAACCACTGTGAATATCTAAAAACAACACACACACTTTAGCAAGTGTAAGTGCAAAGACAAACCACACGGCTCCAGAGTATAAGACGTTTACTGTATAACGCCACTGCTACTAACTGAGTTACCTGAACCAAAGTTTAAAAAAAAGGACAAACATTAAAATTTGACCCACGCCTGTAAAAGATCCCAAAATATCTTCCTGGAAAAAGCCAGATTAGTATGCCGTAAAGAAAATCTAACGAAAATTCTGATGCATTAAGCCCCTCATGTCTCTCTCTCTCTCTCTCTCTCTCTCTCTCTCTCTCTCTCTCTCTCTCTCACGGTTTTCTAGTGTAAGTAGGAGAGTTTAAAATATGCATCTTAATCATGCTGTGAATGAATCACTACAGATATATAGTTTTAATTAAATAATCATGGCAGCCCTAAAGGCTATGCACTAGACTGGATAATAATGTGCAGCATGGTTCTCTGGTGGAGTGGTCATAATCTAGGATTGCAACCCCCCCTCCTTCACACACCTCCCTCCTCCCCCTTCCCAGCCGGCACTGCAATCTCACTCCAACAAACCGTGAATGCAGCAACAGATTGCTCAGAACAGCAGCATTCGCCGCTGGTCCAAACACAAACAGGTCCAATCGGAGGAAAGTTCAGAAAGCCTTTAGCTCTCAAGCCCAGTCCTGCGCTTTTACTGCAGTCAGGCTGTGTCACCATGTTAGCTTTATGACTACAATGAACAAATTATCCTCACTCTTCATAAAGGCTGCTTCTTGGACAGTCATGATACCCACCACAGAACCACAGATGCAGTCGACCAGCTGATATGGACAGACCTTGCAGGCTAAAACTGGGATTTTATAGAGTTAATTAAAGTTACATTGTTCTCTAAACCACCATTAATTATATCTGAATGTATTTTCATCATCTCTGAGAGGTTTTTGAGCTTGCGTTTACAGAGTCCAGTGTTAGCAACGTTAGCCTAACATCTCTTGTTCTAAACTCAAGTTGAGATTTCAACGGCCTCTGGGGGAAATGATAAATCAAGATTTTGCATCAAACTATTCCTTTAAAGTGTCCTGTTCTCTTTTTAGCAAAGCAATTATGGTTTGTTCTTAATTTCAGACTTCCAGTCCCTTAAATTTGCCTGTGGCTTCCCACCATTTCGCTGCAACAAACAGGTTTCTTTTTATTTTTTCTCTCCATGACTGACAAAAGTTCCAATGAGCAGTGAATCACAGCACCGTTCCCATGAGCTAAGCGTTAAAAGCAGTCGTGAGAAAAGCGTATAGCTTAGAATAAAGCTGTGCAACTCTCGGGCACCAGTATCCTTCAGTTAGAGCTGCTCTTGCCTTTGATGAGAATTAGAATATTGCAAACCGAGCAACAGTGCTTTATTTGGGTCACAGTAAGGGGATAAACAATTCATAAGCAAAGTAGAAAATTAAATAAATAATGCGATTCAATTTAGTTATGAAAGAGTGCATTGTTGGGCGGAAAAAATAATCAAAGCTTTTGGTCTATTCCCACAACGGCTTTGGGCAGAAAAGCCACACACACGCATGTGTGGCCACACACATACAGTATACTCGCTGTAGGGGCGAAGAAGAATCCAGGACAGTTGTGCTTCAATCCAAGGTGACTATCTTTTCTCTCCCTCTCCATTTCCATCTCTCTCAGGGTCAGCTCTGCTGTCTCTTTCGCTGAGGATATGAGTGGGTGTACACGTGTGCACATTTGTGTGTGTGTGTGTGTGTGTGTGTGTGTGTGTGTGTGTGAGAGAGCGCATGTTCTTACACTCCAGAGGAGAGAAAGCGCTTTGCTTAATACTGTGATGTCAGAACATGCCACAGCAACACCCTGCAAACTCTTTTAAGTCTGTCAGCTGCACATTTAGAAACTGTCAGTCGGCCTATAGAATGAATCAGCAAAGCCCAGAAGAAACAATTGTGCATAATCTACAGCTATAAACCCGCTTGACCTTCCCACAGAATGGGTCGGACTGAGCCTGAGAATCTCTCTCTCTGCCTCCTGTCCTCCCTTCTCGGCAGAGCAGGACCCCCTCTTTCATGTCTGGTTAACAGAGGCGAATAAAAAGCAGCAGAATGAGCTGCTGAATGTGACCTCTATGAGCATTGCACACTGTTTGTTATGGACATATTCACTCCTGTGCAATTTAAAAAACAGTCCCCGATGTTCTGATTATTCAAACAAAGGACAGACGAACAGAGAGGGAGAAAGAGGACGGAATGGGATTATATGTACATTTGGATGCCCCAGCATGTTCTCCATTGTTATAAAAGACAGCATCACTTCATTTATGAACAGCGTATGCGGATCGATCAGGAAAAAGAGGTAAAATAGCACAAAGCCCACACTGGTGACAAGATAATCTCATCATCAGGAATTTGGCTTGGGTCGTCAGCGACATGAGCCATTGCACAGCTTATCTAAAATGACAAGAGCACACAGAGAGAGAGAGAGAGAGAGAGAGAGAGAGAGAGTGCGCGTATGTGTGAGAGAGAGTTAGTTGGGAAAGATGTAGAGACAGTGAGAGGGAGAGACAGAAAGAGAGACCCTGCAATTTTCAGCAAGGAGTGTGTTAGCGAGGCTTTTAGAAGAGAGAGAGAAAAAAAAAAAAAAACACTCTTAACTAGACCAAGTGCATTATAAACCCCTGCATCTTTGGATCAATGAGACCCTATATAGAGATCTTACTTGAAAAGGTTGCCACCGATTCCAGACTCAAAGATGTGAAGACAGGCTGGGAGTCTATTACTGTTGTATTACCAGGATGGACAGAATTTCTAAAAGACGGATGGATAAAAAAAATAAAAAATAGAGCTTCTTTGACCAAAGCAGAAGGCACAGTTTCTCTTTCATTTGGCCATAATTCTTAAAGGTTTCCTTTAACTAAACCCCGGTGGTGGAACCTGGCACAGCTGGGATTTAAACTTGTATTTTTTTTTTTTCTTTGAAGTTATATTTGCAGCCAGACAGTAAAATACCCATGTTGTTGCCAACTGTGTGATCTTAAGTGAAGATGTTTTATTATGATTTTGAAAATGGAAGAACATCATGGTTGCCTGTACTATCTTATTTTGCAAAAAGAAAAGCATCCCTGGATGAATCAAATGTACACTCTTGCTGCAGCGAACAAACCTGGTGTCTCCAAAATGGACTTTATTTTGAAGCATGGCAAGAACTACTGCCAGATTTATGTCAAAAAGAGAAAAACAATAAAAATCGAGACAAGGTTTTCCAGCAACAATATGAAAATGTGCTTCAATGTCTATTCAAACCAAGTCTGATCTTTAATAAACAAATATGTAAATGAATTGTGTCTTTCACTTTTAATAGTAGTCAGCTCTAATTTCTGTAATGTATAGATGTCCTAAAATAAGGTTGACTGATGAGAGCTCTGTTTACATGGTTGCAGACCAAACAAATGAGCAATAAGTCAGCAGAACAGTTCATCTTGTTCGTAGCAGAACACAAAAGCAACACAGACTATCAAACTCTGAAGGTTAAAGAAAAGCTCTAAGAACAACACATGGTGCAGCATTGCTGAAGGCTGGGAATGACAATGATTTCTTAATGTAGTGATTTTACGTTGTCATTGTTTTAAGTTTCTTTAGGTGCTTCCTAGTCAGTTCATGCCCACATATAACTGAACTGCAGCTTCCCTTGCTGATGAGCACTCACGAGGAAGTGAAGTTGAAGAGAGCAAAAGCCGACAGTGAGCAGAAAAATAAAGAGGGAGATTAGACCCATTGAGTTTCCAGCCTTTAACAGATTACAGACTTGGTTTCCACTACACTGTTAAAAGATCCTTAAGGAACTTTTGGAAGTTCTTCAATTTGAAACTGTGGAGGAACCTTCAAAAACAGGACAAATGTTTCATGCCTTGAAGCACTAAGAGGTTCCTCCACAGTTTCATGCTGAAGAACCTCCACAGGTTTCTCAAAAATCTTATACTTTTAACAAAGTTAATAAAACACCAGTATTTTCATCTGATTAAACAGCGTCTGGTCTGAACAGACTTTAAGCATGTAACGGCAAAATAACACTTCTGCACATCTACAGGTTAACTAGCTATTTCGCTCGAGGCTTTTTTGACAACTGAGCCCCTTCTGTTTATAGTGTGATGAAGAAGAATCAGCGTTGAGGTGGGGCACGGGGGAATGGGGTTTACCATAAACAGATAAGAGTGTGTACAAAACACAGATGCTGACAACTCTAGTCAGTGGAAGCGACAAGACCACAGTCACAGGGTTCATATTACCCCGTGTCCTGCCACTCAGCAATGTGACGATCTGAGAACACTGAGAAAGAAGTTACTGTACACTGCACTGTGGAAAAATCAAGCGGTGGGGCAGATTCAAACAGGCTGCCAATTTTGCCACAACGACCCACAGTTTCTCACTACACTGTTGGTGAGTGATCACAGCTGATAGGGGAAGTCAATTGGTTTGGTTTAGAACAGGGTGCTGCAATTTCCCACTGATTGAATCCTCCCCCCAACAAGCCAATGTCAGGACGGCGATGAAGGAGAGCATGACAGACTGGTTCCTCAAGGCATCCAGAGATTACATGAAGCATCTTTTTTTCAATTGAATTGTTCAACAGGCTGGCACAGTTGCCAGTTTGCGATTACATATTCATCGTATCAACGTATAACACGTCGAGAGACTGCTCGCAACGCGACCCTCCAAACGTCGGTTAGGAAGTGATGGGCAGTGACAGTTCCACAAGCAAACGTTTCATTACAGTTAAAGGGAGACAAATGGGAGGACAGGACAACTCTGCAATGCAAATGAGCGCAGGGTGAGGACTGGATCTCTCTATGGGCTTCCCACAAGAAAGGCCCTCATTCCCCAGCATGGGAACTTACCTGAGGGCACTTGAAAGGAGGAGGGGCGGTGAGAGGGTCTTGCTGGTTGGGCAACTGCCAGCACTCAACAAAAAGAATTCCACTTGGTTTGACATTGGAATAAGATGACACTTTTCCCCCTAACCTTCTTGAGATACTTCTACATTAAGATGCACTGGCTAACTTTATTTAAGATTTTGTTTCCTTCATCCCAGTTATGGCAAAAGAGAGAGAAATTAAATTGATCACAATGCCCATCTGTTCATAGCAATGAATTTAAGAAGAATTAGGAAGAGGAACCTAGACAATTAAGCACAAGAAGGCTCATGGGAGGCTTTCCAAGAGTCCTCAGAGGCCCCGCTGGGTCACTGGTGAAATTTTGAGATAATACTTTTTTTTTTTTTTTTTTTAAAGCAAGACCGTGCTTGAAAACACAGCTGGTGGTTGAGCGATCTTGCAATTTCCCACCCAAGACATAGATGTTTAGAAGCGTCCTGCCACTATCCATTCCTTCAAGGCCAAGTGCACCACACTGCACAGCTTTGTGTGCATTTTGGGGTCACGGCATGTAGTGAGCAATTTGTTAACCTCTGGCTGAGAAAACACTTCCAGCAGCTTTTCTACTTGTTGCAGGCCTAGCAATCAAAGCGCCCGTTCATTCATTCACAATTGTTTGTCGGCTCGTCTATTTTTAAAGTCATTCACTGAGTGCAAAGCATCGAAATGTGACTTGACAGTTCATGCCTGTGCCACATATTGGTCCAGCAATTGTAAAACTGCATAATTATTGAGCATCTACTCTTGTAACGAGGGCAGAGGTTTGCCATTTGAGATGTGTGGCCTAGCACAGGCCAACATACATAAATCTTTAAAACATGTAAATGAAGCTGGATCACAGAATGAAAGCTGAGGGAACATGTTGTACAACTCTACAGGAAGTAAAGATGTTTCCATCAAGATGTAAGAATGCAGGAGGTCAAACTCTTCCACTGACGCCTACAACAGAATGAATCCATATGAGGGGTAAGTACAGCTGTCTTTCTCAAAGGACTTATGTCACGCAAACCTGAATGTTGCTCATTTTTGTTGAAAGAACAGTTTGACACAGCCCGTTCAGATGAAAAATACTACTGATTCCCCAGTTTGTTCTTTAAAGTACGCTACAAAAACATGGAGACATCACACAAACCAACACATTTACATTAGTATTAGTTTATCTACCTATTCAGTAGGTTTAGATACTGTTCACATTTGAACCAACACAGAGCTTGTACCCAGAATTCAGTACCATTAGCCAATAGCACATTTATCCAGCATTTTAATGATGACCAAAAATATGTATTTTCTGTTGTTAAACTTCTTTTTGTGTTATTTATTTAGAACATCACACACTGTTTGGGCTGTTAGTGATGTTTGCCTTCACTATACTGGGATATATGAGGTTAAATCTCAGTGTGTATCAGGTTAGTGGTGTTTAAAGTATTTACTCTGCTTCCCCGTGAGGCTTGTTCACATTACATATTACACTACAGCAACTGTACAGCTGTGTTCCACACTACTGTGGTTAAATTGTGGCATCTGCATGCTTCATTGAAAGTGGCTACAGGCCATCATTAGAAACTATACACTTTTTAAATTTTTAGAAGCATTGAGTTTTGAAAAAATGTAACCACACTTCAGACTGTTTTTGGTTTGCCACTGTCCAGACTACATGTATGCTTAAATTGACATTTGGCGTGATGTGGTACTAACATAATCTGTTGGGCACCCTTAAAAGTTCTGATGTCGGTGCCAAATCCTGCAATTCTGCCTATTGAGGTTTAGTCACACCCATTCAAGAGTGCTTCAGTCTGGACTGTTTTTAAAAGAGGTACAATACATGACAGTCAGAAAAGAGCATATTTTTATACGCTATGTTCAAAATGGCAACTTTACAGTCGATATAATAAATCTTTGTTTCCAGTGGATGTCAATGTAAAATTATTTTATTCAAAAAGAGTACAGAGTTCATCACAATTCTAAAACTCGACAATGGGAAATGTGACGATGCATCATAGAGGGCTGATTGACCTAAATATGATGGTTAATGCAGTTGCATTGTTTTAAACATGAAAGTCTGCACACATCCTTCTCCAATAAAAACCTACTCCAGCACACCAGTGTAACGCACCATTCCTCCCACCTCCCAGCTGCACGTTTATTTGTAGGTCACAAAACAACTGGATGCAATTCATCATTTACCTTTATTCAAAGGTGATGAGAATATTGAACTGTGTAGGTTATTACTATGATACTCCTCGAAAATGAATTAACAAACTATAGGATGTGGCTGACATTCACATAAGGGTCACACAGCCAGAACGGGCATCATTAGAGTGTGTCCATTTCATCATGTACAACAAACATCAACACAAAATACCATATAGTCTACAGAATCTCCAGTGGCAAAGCCTTCCAGCACTAGCCAGAGCTAGCATTAGCTACTAAGGTTATGGAGTGCTAAATACAAGAGCCCAAACCAATATTGATAGGGACTAACTGTGACTTGTTTCTTCAAACAACCCCCCCTCACCCCACAGCCCCTGTTGTTGGAGGAGAGAATAGGCCTGCTGTTTACTGCAAGATCGATGGAAGAGCACATCTCTCGAAAGCCTGTGAAAAACAACCAGGTTGCTGCAGAGCAATTTTAAGCCTTGAGATGAAAAAAACAAAACACCAAGCTGCACATCCTAAATCCTGCATCCTCACTGTTTCGTGTATCCCAGAAGCTTTGAAAACCCCAGTGAAAGCACTAGAAGTATATGGATTCCTAAACAGACAATCTGCACAAGGCTAGAACATCTTCCTCTGACTTGACTTCCACTGCCCAAGCAAATTAAGAGCTTTCCTGTTATCTGTTGCATGGTCCGGTCTTGTGGTCTTATATCTCTCTGCTTTTCCTCGTCAGTCCACGCTAATGGCTTTTGTTGCTTTAGTAATTAAATATCCTGGCTACACAAGACTAAGTAAGCAATATTTGTTTGTGGCTTTTCAAGAATGGCAAATTACAGACCTTATACACCCACACATACCCCACAAACAGTCACTATTATCTACAGTGCTTCACTCCCCTTTTTTGGTTTTGCTACCCTTACAACCTGGAATTATAATTGATTATTTGAGAATTTGCATCATTTCATTTACAGAACATGCCTATATGTATGTATGTATATATATATATATATATATATATATTATATATATATATATATATATATATATATATATATACATACACATACATACATATATAAAAGCAGGTCATTGAGATCTTCTTACAATTAGTATTCCTCCAAACCCCTGGACATGAATTGGACAGCTCGAGATTGATTCCATCACTTGAGAAGGAGATACGGAGAAGAGAAGTGAATTTATGAATCAGGTTATGAGTTATTAATGACCTCCAGCCTCCGATTTCACAAAGGCCTAGAACTCAGCAGACCAGGATGAGCTGGATTAGGGTGCTATACAACTCACTAAATAATTCAACAGAGTGACTTGAATTTCCAGAATTGCTATACATAATGCATGCAGTTCAACAAATGTCCTCTGTATATTCATTTGAAACCACACACTTCCGCGGCACGCTAATTAATCGTCTAAATGTGCGTCAAAAAGTGCTGAGATTTTTTTTTCTGCTTTCTAGCCCCCATGCAACATCTTTCATGCTGAAACTTCTGACACATAGTGCACCCAAAAAGAGAGTGAGGAGAAAAAGAATCTTTTCTTTTTTTCTCTCCCCAGGATTGATTTTCATCTTTAAAACTAGGCTAATCTTTCAATCCGCCAATTTTGTAACTAAATCATCATGAGTCACTCTGCCTCTTTTAGGTGTGACATAAATAAAATAGCCTACTGAAGCATGGAAGAGTGTGTGTGTGGTGTGTGTGTGTGTGTGTGTGTGTGTCTAGAATTGGGTGGAAAGTGAGTACATTGATATGAGGCTTATTTAATCTAAAGACAGAATCAAGAATGTCTCTTATTAAGGAACAGAGTGCATGTTGGGGTTTTGTGGTTTCCACACACATACACACACCTTTCCTTCTCCTTCAACAAGCCATGTAAAGAGGATTTGAGATGTTTATCGTGACATCCTGTGCTTTGCGTCTGATTTGCTAAATGTGATGATTTATTAATCAGGGCTTAAATATATCCAGAGCATCATATGAGTTCCTTGTGCGCTGCAGTCACATATTCACAAAAAGCCTGGCGCTAACAAGGTGGAGAACAAAACCTGTGGTTTGGGGCAAAAGTAAATCGAAAAAGAATCTAACAAACAAAGCCAGGCATAGAAGACAATCCTGGTCTCAGATCACGTTCCTTGTAGGCTACCCAAAACACATTGATCTCACATGTGTATCAAACACCCTGGCATCAATAATTCTGCTGCAAGAGCAAAACTCTGAAAGCAGAACAATGCAGGACACAACAATGGGGTGTAAATAGACGAACAGGAGGAACACAGCACCGTTTACCTTCAGTCCTCCAGCCTGATTACCCAATCCTCTCTCCTTGCTCCTCATTCCCTCCCTCCCTCTCTTTTGGCACTGTAAACACAAGCCTCAATACTCAGATTAGGGTTTCCAGTCCTCTTGCCAGAGAAAATGTACCAAGCAAGCAAAAACTGATACTTTTCCTTACGCCCGGCCTCACTCACTGAAGTGCAGCTGCAATTTCAATACTATATCGAGTTCTGATAAATTTTGGGCCAGGCTGCAGCAAATGCTCCCCAAAAAAGAGGCAAAAAAGAAAAAAAAAAAAAAAAAAAGCAGGGCACACTGGAAAAGGAGAGATGGAGGTGGAGAGGAGAGAGAACTGCGTGGATAACTGGGACAAATAGTTGGCTGTAGTACACACATAAAGGAAGTGCTGTGACTAAATCTGCCAACATGCTTGGAATACACAACAGCCTCTTCCATCAAAATAAAGCCCCCTCTACCCTACCCCAAACGTGCGCACACACACACACCTCTCCAAAAGCACCATACACGTTCCTGCAGCCTTCCCTCTGCCTCCAGTCCTAACACAGGACGTATCTATTGTATGCATGTGGCTGCACTCACGCTCCCTCTCTTGCTCACAGGATTATATAGAGAATGCACTAACACACAGCCAGGGACAGAGAGGAATGGCAGGAGGAGCAAGGAGGAGAAAGAGAGAGAGAGAGAGAGAGAGAGATGGGGTTTGTGGGCAATAAGAAGACTGTCATGTATTGACTCTCCAAGCACTGGCTGTTTGTCAGTATTTCACTTCAGTTCCCAAAACAATGCATGGAGAGCCCACGCGCCACTCTGATTACCTGACAACACATTTTATTGCTCAATGCTGCAAAAACAAGGTGACAGGAACCCAATCTCTATGAAGCACACAAATGCGGCTTAGGCTTACGGTGAAATAACATTAGCCTACAAATTTCAATGGGACACAGAGGCCGAACACTGATCACCTGTCATCTCTTGCTTTAAGTCCCAGCGCTGGGCAATAGTGATATATTTCACAGCATTATACTTACTGTCAGATGGGAGAGCTTTGACTGTACTGCTTACTGAGCCTTACAGAGTACTGTGGAGCTGGGCAATTCATCGAAGGTGTCATTCAGATCCTCTAATGATTTAATTTTGCACATTTTTTTTCTGTTAATACTTTTCTCACTTTGTTTGTTGTAAATGTTTAATAAACATGCTTGATTTGAGGTCATATAGCCCAGCACAAGAGTACTGTAAATGTTATTCTTAAAAGAATCAGAAGTTCAGAAAAGAAGAGCAAACCAGCCTGAAGCACACAGTAAATGACATACACGATATGTCCAAATGTTTATGGACACCCCCTCTAATGAGTGAGTTCGGTGGAATGCACCCACTACTGATAGAGGTGTTCAAATGCTAACAGCCCTTACCAATAACATGAAACACCATTGTCAACGGAAAGTGTGGGCTACATAAGAAAATAAAGGTGCAAAAAGGGTTATTGGAGTGACTAAATGAAAGTGGTTGAATCCCATTAAATCCTCACAGCAATGGAAAGCCTTCTCTGCAAAGAGCAGTGTTTTTTGGAAGAATCTCTGGAGAGGTCCACAAACCCCTGGCCAAAGTGTATACTGAAGGTAAGGTTTCTGTTATCTAATAAAACTCCTAAAGCTTAATAACCAATACTGGTTTGCAAAGCCAGTACTCCTACACTGGGAAAGTGTTCAATATCACCTGCTTCCTTTATTTTTCGCTCTTGATAAGGATGGCTGAATTGAGAGAAATATGTTGAGTGAAAAAAAAATGGCACTGAATCACAGGTGTCCTTAGGGGACCCTGCCTAATTCACTCCTGTGACTGACCTTTATATAAAAAAAGCATTTAGACTGAGCTCTTCCCCTTATTGCTGATCACCCCTCCCTTCACAAACACACGGCTAAGTGAATTACTAGTCCTGTCTGCTTGTTTTGACCTTCTGTGTGTCCACTGACCTCTCCTGATAGGGCAAACCAATAAACAGTAGAGACAGAGGCAAGGAAAGCAGATTTCATCTGAATAAGAAGTGAATGTTGTCTCCTATGGAGCAAGTGGCATAGCAGGATTAGGTCTGTCCAACGATTAACGTATTCATGCAATTCCAGCCTGGGACTCAAAAGGAATGCTTTGCGTAAGATGAAGACTGAAGCAGCTTTAAAAAAAATGCATTCAGAAGGACTGGGATTTTCTTTACACTCTCCCTCACACTTGAGGCAGACTGTCGCCACCTAGAGGCCACTTTTACAGCCATGTTCTCTTTTTTGTAGCCATGTAAGCACTGCAGCAGGCTCAGTACCTAGGTCTGCCTACTCTCAGCTCAGACACATCACATTTCCACACTCGGAAAGCTGGCACATGATGCCACCATGGTCTATGGTTTATTACATTCGTCACGTAACACAGAGCAGCCCATTAAGACCATGTGGGGCTATGTAATTCATTTTCATAACCCGTGCCTTTAAACAACAAAAAACTCCCGATAGATAATCCTCTCTCTGCTTTAATTCAGGCTTTGGAGCCATCTCAGACTGTGAACAGCATATGGAAGAGGATCTCCAATCACTTTCAAGGCAAGGAGAAGAAAAGAAAAAGAATTGGTGGGTGGGGGCAGAGGAAGATGTAGCGCTTTCTAATGAATTAGTGAAATCCCCTCTTTCTCAGCACGGAGGGATAGCATGACCGATTCTCTTTAACCTTGATTCGACAGGAAGTAATACGCCTGGACGCCTGCAGTGCAATTAAGTGCCATTACTCCTCTTCCATGCCGTTATCCTGGAGCACCTCCTCAGCTGGGAGAATTACTCGCTGCTTTGGCTCCTCTGAGAGCTACAGCCACTGCCACCTTCGCTGCCCTGCACACCCCCCCACCTCTTCCCAAACCCCATAAAACCCTTCCCACGTCACTTATTCCAGACGAGTTCCACTCTCGCCAGGCTCCATGGCCAGCTGTTGCGAACCCCTGGACCTCTCGCTATATAATACCATTAAAGAGCCTCCAGGCCCTTGCTGGCATGCTGTTGCTGGCCGCCGCCAAGGCTGATGGGAACTGCTTAAGGTGCCCTTGTGCAGCTTTGTGAGCCGAGGGAGGGAGCATGTGTGTGTGTGTGTGTGTGTGTGTGTGTGTGGGGGGGGTGTTTATTCATTTATTTATTTGTTTATTTTGGTTGTTCTCTTCGCCTGGCCCCAGCACTAATGGCAGATGTGTAGAGATGGCCCCTCATTGATCGAGTGGAGGAGCGGGGTTGGGTTAGGGTGTCTTTTGACATTTTTTCCCATAACTACACTGCTCACATTCATGTCACCTTCTCCATTTCTCCCTCTCTCTAGCACGCTTTCTTTCTCTCCCTCTCCCCTCGGCCAGGGTCTGATTGTTTTACGGCTTCGGTAACAGTATCCCTGCTCAGGCTCTCGCCACCAATTCAGTGTAAATTATAGAAGGCAGGAGGCTTGATGTATGGAGGAAGCTCCACCATGACATAGCAAACATACACAAAGTTTGTGTATGACAAGAGTGTTTGCATGCATGTATGAGGAGTGATTGTCTTCTGCAGCGCTTTGAGGGTGGGTGAGTGCAGTGTGTTTGTTTTTTTGGAGACTGGGGGTAGAGAGTGGCAGAGAGACCTAGTAGTATTCCATCAGTGTCCTACTGCAGCTCACTCAGGCATTCACTTTTATTCTGCTCACTGATTATAGGTCCTGTCATAACAGTTCACACACTGACCTCTGACCTGCAGACAGAGCACAATGATAAAGTGGAACATGAACACACACATGCAACACATTCTAGCCCTCTTTCACCTGAGATCACACACACACACACACACACACACACACACACGCACACACACACACACACACAAGCACTCACTAAGGAGAGCCAGACAGTTTTTCTAGACCAATAACAGTTAAATGTTGAATGTGTACACCCTCGCCTATTCAGTCACACACATGCCCCTATGAATGCCCCCTTCCATAAACAGGCACACGTGCTTGTGTATACAAACTAACCCCAACTTTAAACACTCCCACCAACTCCAAAACCTTGATATGTATATACTGTAGCTACACAGTTAGTGAAACCACCTAGACCACAAAAGACACTCGAAAACGGATCCTCAGGTGAGACCTCGCACAAATGCTACAGCGAAGCATGCATTAATAATGAAGAGAAAGCGGAGAACGACAGCAAAATTACTTTTAGCTCGCTGTAATCTCACAAGGCTACATACCTACACCTGGCGTCGCTGTGTTTAAAATGGGGACTTTAGCCTTGTCTGACAGGACAGATTTCAAACGCCTTTAAACTGGCTTAGCAGCAGCAGAGACACAGGAGTTGTCAGTGGCTTAGCCAAATCGCTGCACACAAAGACGCATTAGCAAGGAATGAAGAAATCCAGCAAAGCTCTTTCTTTGCCTCCATGAAAGGCGCAAATCAGAAGAGACTATTGTGGTGCCGATGTTGACTACGCGAGCTGTGGCACGAGCTTCTAAGCCACTCACTTCTGTGAAATCCATGAACGCTGTCAGTTACTGTAATAAAAAACGTCTTGGTGGAAAATTCAATATAAACAAGCAACTGTTTGACTAACACTAAAAATAAAAACAGAACTTTCCAGTGCTCAGTTAAAAGCCACCAGGTTATGGAAGGACAAACAACAGGAAACTAAGTATTGATCCCTTCCCTATTCATCTGCCACAGCTGGTGAAGCAAGGTCCATAAACAGTCAGTATGGGATTAATCCAATAACATATGGAAGGGACCTGGCCTGTTTATATATCATAACTGCCTCAGGTCCACCTGCAAGTGCATTTGAAACAATAACCCATAATGCATTATGTTTCATGCTCAATTTACACAAATGCATTACTTGACACGATATTAGCGGTGTTAGATGTCAACGACAGATAGAGAGGCGCGCTCTCCAATATATGAAGGGTGCTGGTGGTGGGGAGGTTGAGTCATGTTACATATCAGAGCCTGTGCTACCCCTTCCTCCCTCTGCCTCCCCTCATCCTTCACACCAGCTGCTCTGCGTGCACACACTTATTCACTAGGACAGAGCAAGATTAACAGAGCAGGAGATAAAAGGCATATGCAGGGAGAGAGAAAAGGGATGGAAAGGAGGAGGTGGTCACAAGAACAAGCAACACAAAAGGTCTTTCCTACCTGAATTATCGACATCCTGTTGACAGGTGTCTCCGTAGTGCTGGTCACAGGCCCTGTGAAGCTGGTGTGACAACCCACATGTCCTTGGGGGACGCTGAGGTTGTTGGCACTGGGTTTCAGGTACATGACCTCAGACCTGGGTGAGCTGAGGGGAAGGCGCGTCTGGTAGTCAAAGTACATGGGCGAGGTGGCCAGCGAAGGGCTGCTGACCACATTCATCACGTTCATGGTGTCGCGCTCCTCTACCTCACTCTGCACCAGCATGATGTCGTTCTTGTTGATCTTCTTCTTCTTGTTCTTGCCCAGCTGGGGATGCGAATATTCTGCGATACGGCAGTTGTAGGTGCGGATCTCCTTGTTCTCACGCTTGCACTTAACGGCAATGGCGATCATTGCAGCCAGCAGCATGACAGAAATGATGCTGAGCGTGACAATCAGTGGCAGCGACATGTCCCAGCTGCGCTGCTCAGCGTTGATCCGTGGCTCGCCCTCCGGCAGAGGCCCAGAGTAGGCCTTCACCACGAGCTTGGCCATAGCAGAAAGCGTGGGCTTGCCGTGATCTGTTACTTTGATGATGAGCTCCACTACAGGAGACACCTCCTCCCACAGCGGCTGGGCTGTCCGCACCTCACCAGTCACTGCATCTATCTCAAACAGGTGGTCCTCATTACCATCCGAAATCTCATACGTGAGACGGCCGCTCTCACCAAAGTCATTGTCCACAGCTCTCACTGTGGTGATGATGTGGCCCACGCCTACGTTCCGTGGAACATGGATCTCTGCTGTGTCATTCTGCAGCAGCGGGAGGACAATGACTGGAATGTTGTCATTGACATCTAAAACACTCACACGCACTGTGGTGTTGCTTTCCAGGTGAGGATTGCCTGAATCCTTTGCTTGGACCTTGAAATCAAAATACTTGGTCTGCTCATAGTTGAAACTCCTGAGGGCATAAATGGCCCCATCAGTTGGTTTAATGTTGACATATGTGGTGATGGACTCTTCACTCACATTTGATGGAAGTAGGGAATAGGAAACGGTTCCATTTTGCCCTAAATCTGGGTCATGGGCCAGAACTGAGCCAAGGTATTCCCCAGGGATGTTGTTCTCTGGCACCTGAAGGAGGTACACCATTTTTGTGAAGCGGGGTGCATTATCATTCTCATCTAAAATCTTGACCGTGAAAGATTTAGTGGAGTTCAGTGGAGGGTTGCCATTGTCTTTGGCCACAATAGTGATATTGTATTCATCTTTCACCTCTCGATCTAGGGGTCTGTCTGTGACCACTGTGTAAAAATTATCAGAATTCTCCTCCAACCTGAAAGGAACATTGCCCAAGATCCTACACTGCAGCTGCCCATTGCGACCCGAGTCCTTGTCTGTGACTCTCACCAAAGCAATGACAGTCCCTGGGGTTGCTGCTTCACTAACTGCCCCCTGCCTCACTGCCACAAAGCCTATCGATGGCCAGTTGTCATTCCTATCAAGTATTTTAACGGTCACTTTACAATGGCCAGGAATTGGGTTTGGACCTTGATCCTTTGCCTGCACATCAATCTCTATAATTGGGTTTTCCTCGTAGTCGATTTTTCCCTGAATCTTTATGACACCTGTTCGGGGGTCTATTGAGAACAACTCTTTGATCCTATCAGGAACATAGCAGCTGAAAGCATAAGTGACCTGCCCGTTACTTCCCTCATCAGGGTCAGTGGCATTTAAATCTATCAACACTGTGCCAGGTGGAGAGTTCTCTGGGATCTCCACTACGTAAGAGGGCTGTTCAAACACAGGGCTATTGTCATTTGAATCAGTTACCTTCACATTAATCTGCATTGTGCCTGACTTGGGATATTCCCCTCCATCTGTGGCAGTGATGATCAGGGTATGGTGGCTGCGTTCCTCCCTGTCTAAAGACCTCTGGACAACTAACTCTGGGAATTTAGTCCCATCTCCTCTGGATTTCACATCCAATGAAAATATACTGTAATCATCTCGAGTGATTTGATATGTTTTAAGGCCATTTTCCCGAGTGTCTGGGTCATACGCGGCAGCCAGAGGGAAACGGGTGCCTGGGGCTGCATTCTCAGAAATGTCGATATCAATCTGGTCCGAGGGGAAGCTGGGTGGGTTGTCATTGATGTCCTGTATTTCCACCTTGATCATGCAGATTTCTTTGTCGTTGGCAAACACCTCCATCGAGAGCTGGCACCTGGGGTTCCGCTTGCACAGTGTTTCCCTGTCAATCCTCTGCTTGGTGTAGAGGAGCCCGCTCTCAGGGTCCACGTCGATGAGGTGCGGTGCAGAGTTCTCCAGCACCCTGAAGTTGGATTTCTTGCCCTGCTCCCCCAGCTCGAGCCCTGCATCCTTGGCAATGTTCCCTATCACACCCTGAATCTTCTCCTCTGGTATGGAGTAGTTGAGATTTTTCAGCGTGAGGGCTTGCGCCCACAGGAGCAGGAAAGGGAAAATGGAGTGATACATCCCTTTCGGCGTGGGCACCTCGCTCTCCAATGCGTCTTACGCTTCAGACCTGTTGATCAGCCTGGCGTTCTCGCGATTTATGCCTCGAAATCCAAACCTGTTCATGGCGAGAGCACCGCTGAAGTCATGGCGAGGTCCTCCTCTTCCAGCAGCGCTCCTCTCCCTCTTTTTATCCTGAGTTTTGACAGCACGGGCTGCGGCTCAGCATCTAATTGCTATTCTGCTGAATGCCTGGGCGCAGTGGACACACAGCCGTCCTGTGGCCTCTCCTGTGAAACACACAAACACACAGAACACAATCTTTTGATGTCTTTTCTTCAGGAAAGCAGCAGCTGTGTGGTCTGCATCACCTCTGAGCCAGGGTCATTTCTGCTGGGAAGGGAAGTCCTCGTGTCTTCTGGATGGTTTATAATGTGAGGTTCTGCTGTAATCAGACGCTCAGTCTGTCAAACCTCGGTCCAGAAGGAGCGACGTGGACAGCATGTCAATCATCTAACCTTGAGGAGGAAACCAGCAGCGTGTCCATCCTCAACCCCACCACCAACCCCACCACCACCACTATCCGTACTGCTGGTGTTCCGCAGGCTGGGGCTGCAGCTCGTCGTGGTGGGGCAGCAGTGTGAATACTAATGTGAGAGCCACAAAACAAACCCAGCCGCTTTAAGATGTTCAACACGTACAAACCCAACGGAGAGCCAACGACTCACTTACCCTGCTGCTGCCCCTCTCCTGCCCCTCCGCCGCCCCTCTCCTGCTCTTCTGCTGCCTGTTGCCCCTCTCTTGCCCCGCTGTTGCCCCTCCGCTGCTCCAAACGCCGCGCCGGAGCCGCGTCACATCCTCGGGGAGCCTCCGCGCCGCGGGGACCGTCCGAGTCCTCCTCACTCCGCGCAGCACACACGACGAGTCACCCGGTTCCTGTGGACCAACCTCACTCTCCCTCACTCACTATCACTCTCCCTCACTCTTGCGAGCGGCGCGCGCACTATAGATCCCCGGGCAGCAGTCCTGTATCCGGAGGGGACACAGCTGTCCCGTCCTGACCCCACAGCGTCCGTCCGCCCGAAACAGCGTTCAGTAAAGAAACACACCCGTCTTCTGAACTCCTCTGACACCCCGCGCGCACACTCCGTCTCCCTCCGTACGCTTCTCACTGACTAACTCACTCTTTCTCATAGTGCATTAAACACCCGTGCCCGTCCGCCGGCAACCAATCAGAGCCAAGGGGGGGGCGCGGCCCTAGAGCCCGTAACCAATCGGATCCCGCAGTCGGCCGTTGAAGGGCGTGACTGGCGGAGTGTAATCTGATCCTCCGCCACGGGCTCGAGCTTCAGCGACCCGGACAGGCTCGCGGCGTGATTCAAAATCTGACCGTTATTCCCGAGCCGTCTAACGTCTCCTAATAACAGTCTAATGTCTCCTTACGTCTCCTAACAACACAGTCCAACGTCTCCTAATAACAGTCGAACGTCTCCAGTTAACGTTTAACAACACAGTTTAACGTTTATTAACGTCTACTAACAACAGTCTAACGTCTAACAACACAGTCTAACGTCTCTTAATAACACAGTCTAACGTCTCCTAATAACACAGTCTAACGTCTCCTAACAGTCTAACGTCTAACAACACAGTCTAACGTCTCCTAATAACACAGTCTAACGTCTCCTAACAGTCTAACGTCTCCTAATAACACAGTCTAACGTCTCCTAAATTCTACTAACGGACAGAACAATACAGTCTAACGTATAACAACAATCAATCAATCAACAGACTAACGTCTCCTAACAATAGTCTAACGTCTACTGACGTCTACTAAAAGCACAGTCTAACGTCTCCTAAAGGGTTAACACTGTGACTGACGTTTAAGACCGGTCACACACAATAATAGAATATTTATTTAGATTTTTTTTTTATTATTATTAATTTTGTTGTTTTTATAATATGTTAATAAGTCTTTTTTTTTTTTTTTTGTTAAATCCCATTTATTCCCACAATAATGGAGAAGTATTTTAATTTTGGTCCATTTTTAGTTTTCTCCATGATTTACATATTATGCAAATATGTTCTGGATAAATAGACCAATCACAATGCTCTACAATAAGCTCTTATTTTACATTCACTTCCATTCAAAATTAAGACCACTATTGCCTTCTGTAAAGTCATCATTTTGGACTTGGCAGTGACAACATTAATGTGAGCAGGAGTGTCACAGTAATTCACACTGTTAACAGACAAATGCAACTTAGTATTCACCCAGCCAATACAGAACAGTAAACATGCCTGTTTTTCTCAGTCTTGCTGTTTTTATTGTGTCCAGCATTAAAAAAACGTAATCCATCTGAAGCAAGATCAAACTCTGTGGCTGAAAGCCTTCAAACCTGAATGAAGGAATCAGCTCCAACTGTTGCTCTGAGCTGCCTGGACCAAGAGCTGGAGCAGCAGCAGCAGCCAAAGGGCATCACAATTCATTCACCTCATCATTGCCCTCTAGTGGACACTTTTTCCAGTCCCCAGTCTGCAGCTCTCAACCTGCACCTCTGTAGCTGTAGGAGCACTAGCATTGAATATGTTTCACAGCTGCTGTACTAGTGTGAAGTATATATGCAGTATATTGGTTCACCCAAAAGATGAAATATCACTTCTCCCAGAGTCAGAGAATCTGTGATCTGAAAATTACACTCTCCGCAGATCCCGTCTCTCTTTCATCATGAAGCCTTTGCTGAATAAGCACTCCAGGGAGCACTCCAGCCTGAACGAGCTGGGGAGAAAACAAGCTCGAACCCCAAAGAGATCTGTTAAAGACACATCATATCCTCCCCCACTGATCCGTTGTCAACCACTGTTCCGCGGTCCTGTGGCCCATCTCAGCGTAGCGTCACATAACGCTGATGCTGCCTGTGTTCTAATGAACCAGCACGAGCCTGGTAGCTGAAGAAGAAGGAAGCGAGTCTAGGCCAGAGTAGGAATCAGGCAGCAGAGGAATTGTATGGAAGCACCAGAGCTCATTGTGTATTCCTGTGCGCCGTGCTTTAATATTCCTCAGCCGCTTTTGCCGTTGTCATATCATTACAAGGCTGTCTCTTTAATGCGGGCCGTTTGAAGCTCCTTATTCTCTAATGCTCTTTGATTATGCGGAGATGGAGGCATATTTAATAGAACTGCAATGGCTGAGCTGTGTCCTTGACCCTGTGGCTTGACCTTTGAACGGATTCTGAGTGAGCAGGAAAGGTGACAGTGCTGTCGTTTATTTATGAATAAATAAGTAAATCAATCAGAATGTGTAAGAAGGGTGTATGAGATGAGTTTGTGAATGAAGAGTCAAATTTATGCTGAAGCCTGAGGGCTGAGGCCCATTTGTCTGTTTCACTTATATGTCTTCTGCTGTGTCTCAGGGGGAGGGCAGTGGAGAACTAAAAGACAGCAGTTCTGGGAAAAAAAAAAACATGGTTTTGAGCCAACTATAGTTTCCAGAAGTTATTTATTTAACCACTTGGCCCCAATTTAACCTGTTTTTTAACCTGCTAATAATGTGACACATCTCTGTCATTGTTGCATTTACTTGTATTTACATGTAGTGACAGTATTTTAACCACACTGAACAATCAGATGTTGGCATAGTCTCTGTGTCTTCAAGGCAAGCTCTTGATATGGCAGCAGTATATGGGCAGGCATGGTCTTGTTGGAATAGGGTACCAGTAGAATAGGGTTCTTTTTGCCTTCTGAATATGTGACACATGACAACAAACCATCGACCTTGACGCTGACCATGGTACCATCACACACAGATTCACTGGTTGTCTCCACCAAGACAAAAGTGGGATTCATCACAGAAGAGGACCTGCTGCCATTTTGAGTGACCCCATGACAGTGTGGAATGCCACCTTTGCAGTTGTGCATCACAATCAGTTGAGTTCTTCTGGATTCAATATGATAATGATGTGTATTTTTTAATCATGCATGTATAGGAACATCACATATCAGTCATGTTTTATTATTACTTACTATTATTACTAAATTATGATTGTAAGAATAAAATTGACTTCCATAAATAAACTTGCATGCTCACTCAAAAAACAAACAAACAAACAAACAAACAAAAACAGTGTATCTAACAACACTGAAAGCATTATGTATAATTTATAGACCAATAAAAAACATGGTAGCACACAGAAAACACAGATTCTGTACTGGTCTTTGTATTATGCAGCTTTTAGGAAACAGGGCCTGACTATCTGGCTTCCATATTTCCATAAAAAAGGAAGTAAGTTTACCAGAGATTGGAGTAAACTGTGATTTGGAGATGCTTGACCCTGTCATCTAGTGATTACAGTTTGACTTTTGTCAAAGTGACTTTGGTGGCTTTGTACACTTGAAAATTTTTACAGCTTCCAACAAAATTCAGTTGCTGCCTAATAAGTATATCCCCATCCTTTAACAGGATGTGTTATCCACTTCATTGTAATGTTTTGATGCTTTAGCAGATCAGTGGAAGTGGTTGACGGTCAAGGAAAACTGACTATGTTTATTGTTATTGTGATAAATACTTTAAAGTATGTCACAATAAACTTTTCTGAATATGTTATGACGTCTAGAACACTAACCAACTAGTTCTCCTCATGGTTCTTAAAGAGAAAGTAGACATTTTGATAGTATGCTGTGAAATATGCCATTGCTGGTTTCATTTTTGTTTATTTCATCTGAATGTTTAGGTTTGTTTATTTTACAAAATAAGCACTGTGACACATTAAGAATGTTAAATGGCTTAAATGGCTGCAATTGCACTTGAAGTGAAGAATTTATAAATGAAATAACAGAAGATGGATCTGAGGAGATTCTTTAAGGGGGAGCATTATCACTTTGTAAGTCTGTTAGAGTGGTGTCTGAGAGTGTAGTCTAAAGTTGATTAGAATCAATCAAAATGTATTTGTATGGCGCTTTTTATCACTGATGTTGGCATAAAGCAGATTTACAGAAATCAAAAATAATATGATCAACACACAAAACAAAGGATAAAGACATAACGCCCACGGTAAGCAAGCCAAAGGGTGACAGTGACAAGGAAAAACTCCCTCAGAGCTGGAGGAAGAAACCTTGGGAGGAACCAGACTCACAAGGGATGACCAAATCTCCTCTGGTCAAACTACTCATACATTATTCATGTGGTCACTGGACCACCACATGTCTGCTGTAATGGATATAAAAGGTTATTTTATCTTTTAAAGGATTATCTAATGCTCAAGTGCTGTGTGTGTGTGTGTGTGTGTGTGTGTGTGTGTGTGTGTGTGCGTGTGTGTGTGTGTGTGTGTGTGTGCCACACAGATCCAGAGGTTTAAGTTTGTGGATTGTCAGCTTATGCTTTGGTCATTCTAAATTTGGTCACTGTCTATGAGTATGACCGGTTAGCTCTGATACTCTGACCCTAGAAGTGGATAAGAAGATGAGTGAATAACTATATAAACAAAATGGCTAAAATAGTTATATGCTGTAAATAGAGATATCATGGCATTTGGAGATATAACTAAAAGACTAGTTGTATTGACTGTAACAGCTGCACAGTCATTGAGAAATGTTATGTTGCACTGAAAAATCATGTTGATTTACTAGTATGTTGTCCAAGTGTGTACACTGTGGGGCCTCCGAGTGGCACAGGCATCCCAGACGTCCCAGAAACCATAACTAGCCTAATTTCCTATGGGTGGGTAGGATGGCCCTCCCGCTTCCCCATCACACAGTGTGATGGTAGCCAGTGTCTGACGTTACAGAATTGGCAGTTAGTGCTCTCCTCCAAACATGCTCCACTGTCCAATGGCATTGCATTAGCAGAAGCAAAAAGCGGTGGCTGGCTGGTTTTATGTGAATAGGAGGAAGTACACGCTTCTTGAAATATGAATGGGACCTCTCATAACATTGAATGTGGTGTCAGTTTCAGTTAACTTCAGCTTTGAGTCTTTTTTTCGCCCCATTCTTAAAGATTGAAGCCTGGATTGGGTGACTGGAAATAACTGGTGCCATTGCTAAGATGAACAGCCTTGCCAATAAGAACGTGAACACTTTCTATAGTGCAAACATCTTTGACATGGGAAACTTTTTCAGCCATCCTGAGTATCAGGGTTATACCTGGATAAAGTCAAATAAAAATGCAAGTGTAAACACCCCCGAGGTGCAATTAAAACAGGTAGAAATAGCTACACCATAACGGTGTAAATGCATCAGTCTCCCAGTTTTGTACTCTCCATGCAGGACAAAGCTGTTGGCTTCCCCTAAATTTGAAGAAATGCACAAAGGCATGTCCCACACCACAATCAGATTTTAGCCTGTGTATGTGGCTATCACATGAAGTGGTGTACAGGTGTAGGTTTAGTTTAGCTGGCTACCTCAAAATCTAGACTCTTGATTATTGTTCTGTCAACATCCAGTTTTACTTCAGAAATCAGGGGCATTAATAAGCTGTTTACTTCTCCTCTGCTGTAGTAAAGCTTTTAGGAAATCATTCTAGATTTTTGACCATTTCTGTCAGGATTTGATGGTATTCAATCACAGGAGGACTATTGATGTAGTTCGTTCTGCCATTAGTTCCACTCCAACTTATTACACGGGTCTCATTCTGGGCTGGACTGGCAACACAGTAAAAACTGTGTACTGATTTGTACACAAACCTGCCCACCTGTTTGGGTCTCTTGTTGACCAGGCCATAGCCATAGTGGCCCACCGGGATTTTTCCCAGTTATCCAAATGGCCAGCCCATCACTGGTCTCATTCCACAGAACAAAGATCTCCTAGTTCACAGTCCAATGTTGGGAGTCTTCATGTGCTTGGCATTGAATAATGGTGACTTTTGGGCAGCTAACCACATATTATTTCTGTTTTTTTAAGAAAAACTCAATTCCATCCTGTATAAAGTCCTCCTTTCAAGTTTTATAAGACATAGAATTAAATGTTTTTTAAATTTTTTTTACTAAAATGTTTTTTAGTTTTTTTTTTCTGCATGTTGGTGAAAATAATGACCTTTATGAAAATTTGCTCAATCACCTCAGTGACTGACACCCAAAGTTCACACCAGACATTTAATCGGTTAAAGGGTCTTTGCACCTCGTGATACAACAAGTGTCATCACACTTAGATACAGCTCATGAAATTTAGCAGGCAAAGACCGGAGAGGGGGGTTTAAAAAAGAGTACAAGAGATGACATACAGATGGAGGGAGAAAGATAGATAAACGGAGAGAAAAAAGGTAGAAAAGAGAAACAGAAATGATAAGAGCCAGAAAGAAAGAAGCTGAAGGAAAAGTGAAGGAAAGGCAAAGAAACAAAGAGAGAAGTCAGATCCAGAAGAACGAATGAGGCAGACAAAGAAAGAGTGAAAGAGGAAGAGAAAAAGAGGCAAAGCAAGAAAGAGTGAAACAAATAAGAGGATAGGTAAAGTGAGATGGAAATAAAGACAGAAAGAGTGAAATACAAATATGCATTTTTTTACACATTTCACAGCAACTTTTGTTTTCTGAATTTGGACTTTCGGGCTGAGGGTCTCTGTATCTGTCTGCAGCGGTGGTGCACAAGAAGTGGTCTTCATTTTGGTCAGCATACATGCTACAAACATTCATATATCACTTCATATATCACTTAAATAAATGGTGCAAAAGACTTCAGTGGCAGTGCAGCTGATATGAATTGGCATTGCCAGCTAATCCCCAGTTCACCTGCGTGCTACATTGGCAGTAGCTACAGGGGTTCAGCTTTAAGGCTATCATACATATATTCTGTGTTTGTTCAGTTTAGAAGTGTTGCCAGCTTTGCATTCAGCATGACTAATACTGCATCAACAAAATGTAACTACACTTGAGACTGCTTTCAGCTCACCACTGCCCACACTGTTACACTTGCACTGAAATTTGGCACTGATAGATTTAACGTAAATTTGTTCTCAGTAGTACCGACAAAATTCACACAGTGCCCTTAAAGATAGAAGATTTAGAATCAAATAGAGAGGGAAAGAGACAGGGAAATAGAGAGGGAGAACGGCTGGTAGTGTTAAAGGAGGAAGAGAGAAAGAGGTAGAGGATGCAAAAAGGATTGAGGCCTGTGACGCTCTCTTCCTCAACCAACCAACGCTGAATGAAGTGCCATCTGTTTTTACCTGCTCCATCAGCATGTTGTAGTGGCCCAGCCGTGATGAAAGAGTGTCGAAGTTGTACACTATAAGCCCTGTTATTAACAGGTTTCTCTATTAGCCCAATTAAATGTCCTTAGGACACACCAGCGACGGGAACCACATTTGGACGGATGGAAGCGAATAGCCACATTAAAACGCAATTTCGTAAATTAAATTTCAATTTAATGGCGACAGTCTTTCTTCAGGTAATGAGACTGAGCAAGCGGCTGCACCCTGGACAGGCTATTTAAAAACTCTCTCTCTCTCTCTCTCTCTCTCTCTCTCTCTCTGTCTGTTTCATGCTTTATATTGTACAAAACCTTTTTATATTTATTTTTGTCAAGACTGGTTCTCAGAGGAAGTTTTTCAGTGTGGCTGCCCTTTCCGGTAACATTTTCATCTGCCTCTCTCTCTCTCTCTCTCTCTCTCTCTCTCTCTCTCTCTCTGCCTCTCTCTCTCTTTCTCTCTCTCTCTCTCTCTCTCTCTCTCTTTCTCTCTCTCTCTTTCTCTCTCTCTCTCTCTCTCTCTCTTTCTCTCTATTTCTCTCTCTCTCTCTCTCTCTCTCTCTCTCTCTCTCTCTCTCTCTCTCTCTCTCTCTCTATTCTCTCTCTCTCTCTCTCTCTCTCTCTCTCTCTCTCTCTCTCTCTCTCTCTCTCTCTCTCTCTCTCTCTCTCTGCAGTTGATGTTTAGTAAACTAGTGAATCAATTTTTTCTATTTAATGAACATAAACATTTCAGACCTTCATTTGACTTATATTCTTGTACACTAAATGCTATATAAGACACATCCTCTGGGTGCTTTTTTATATGTTTTTATTGTTATATATGAAGCTTATTATATACCTTATGTAATATGTATGTAAAATGTGATACATTTTTCTACCTGTATGTATGTGAAAAGTAATGTCTGTATGTTTATACACCATTCTAATAGATTCATCCTCTGTAATGCTCCAAATTCTTCCTGGACAATAGTATGTTTATTTCATAAATTTAATTTCAGAATAAACAATAAATTAATTACTGAATTGGAATCTGATGTACATTCATCAGAAATTTAAACTTCATAACTCTATTAGAAATAATGCGAAATGACTCACAATAATATTTATTTATTATCTGTAAATGTTTGTCAAGGAAAATAATGAGTAAGTGATATAACTACTACTAATGCATTTTTTGATATGTATAAAATTTTTATCACAATTACATTGTAAGAGGTCTCATTTACACTTAAATATGTATGTTTTCTATATAAAGCTATATCAGATTTTACAGACAGAGATGTCAGCATAGAATTGATTACAGTCAAAAGCCTGACTTGCGTTCACATGACACACAAAACAAATTTCAATTTAAATATTAAAACAGTCCATCCTGTTTGGCTTGTGGACAAGAGTAGAGTGTTGACATAAATGCAATCTCTGGACAACAAAAGGACACACTTGACCACAGCCAAGCTCTGCTTTAGTCTGCTGCACACATTCATGCTAAATACCATGGCTGCATTCATTACACAGCATTGCATTCAGGTGGTCCACTCAATTACATGACTTACAAAACATCTCTCTTACAACATATAGTCTCTCTCTCTCTCTCTCTCTCTCTCTCTCTCTCTCTCTCTCTCTCTCTCTCTCTCTCCCCTTTTTCTTTCTGTGGCCTTTTCATTTTATCTTCTTTTTATGTGCCTTTGTAATATCCCCTTCAATCGCAGATATATTATTCAGTTCTAAGTCCCAAAGCAACATTTTCTAGGATTATTTATTTATTTTTACTTAAAATAAGCACTTGATGACTTGTATAAGATAAAAATAGCTCCTCTAGAGGTAAAAAATAGTTTATAGTTTTGAAATGTTTTGGAGAGGATTTGCACTCGCTTTATTACAAGAAACAAGAACAGAACGATGTTTATCTAAAATGTCTTAAAGCTTCTTTGTTTAAACAGAGGAATCAAAAATGAGCTAATAAACCTGAAGATACAAATAGAGGACACGATATTGTTTGGACAGTTGTTTGTGTTTTCTAGTCTGTGTTGCATTGGATTATAAAGCTTTAATTCTTAATTTCTGAATGATTTTCTGCATTTTCCAATGCTTCACTAAGTCCATGGTTCACAAACTGTGGTACATGTATCACTGGTGGTATGCAAAGCATCCCAAGGTGGTATGCCAGTGACCTCACCTTAATCTACACCTTCATTTATATGCAATAAAATATTAAGGATTAAAATCTACTACATTCATCAAAATCAGTCTCAAAGACCCTACAATAAAACCCAGTGGAACCCCACAGCTATTCACAATAGCTTCAGCGTTAGGATTAATACCTGAATAATTAATTAGATGCCATAGTTTTGCACAATCAGTCGAAAACCAATGGCAAGAGATGATGTAGAAAGAGTGTATGTGGCACATGTATTCCTGTGAAATGACTTGTATTATTTAGATATTTAGAAGTTTTTTTATGATCACGAATGGTTCATTATCTCAAATGTTTGAGAACCAACACAATCATTCCTGTTCATATTAAAATTAAAAAAAAAAAAAAGCTACAAAGATAGTGAACCTTTAGAACTGTAGGCTAAATTTGTGGGAAATGTTCATTGTTTGACATTCTTTTATTCACCAAAACATTTAAAAAGTGTTTCTAGGAGACTGTCACACATTGAGATGGCAAATGAACAGAGTTTATATATTTGTAGAATTTCAACATGTTAAAAAATAAAATACTAGTGTCTAAAAAAATTTTTCTTTATTATTTTTGTTGTTTATCAGTATTATCCCTTCTCAGGACATTTATTCTGAAATTATTCCCTTCTCTTTTTCCTCTATAACCAAATACCTGGGTCAGTGATGTCATTAACCCCACCCCTCTCGCTGATGAGTTGGAGTCTTCATGCAGGTTGAGCATGTACACATGGATAGTGCAGTAAGCCTACATGAAGCCTCATTTGGCATTTGAAACTGGGACTTAATTCAGTTGAAAATGAGTGAATATTAACTGTTTGGCTGCATTACTTGCTGATTTTTCTTGTAGTCTTGTAGTTTGTTATAATATCTGTATGACATCTGTATGGGTTATTCTGATTCCTTGAAAATGGCACATAACTGCCTGCAAAACAAGGCAAGAAAGAGATCTTATGTCATGAATCTGTAACAAAGTTGATCTCTAAATGAAAGAGACACCAAAGATCAACAAAGCAATAAAAGCAATAAAATTTTCCTCTTGGTTTGCTTCTGCAGTCTTACAGCAGAGCTTATTTCCTTGTTTTTTTTTCTCCCTTATTGACTCTCACACATTGCTAACCTGAGACCAGGGTGTCTGGCCACACATAGCCTTTGGCCGGCACCGCTCAGCGTGTGAAATTGTCTGAGCAGCTTTTTGAGTAGACATCACAGTGCTTTTGAGAGAGCTCCTGTGTGGACTCTCTCTCTCTCTCTCTCTCTCTCTCTCTCTCTCTCTCTCTCTCTCTCTTTTCTTTCTCTCTCTCTGGAGTCACAGACAAACCGCACCTCACTTATCACTCGCAATGCCTCCCACAGTGGGCTGTCTGGGTTGAGCACAGATGGGGCTGTACGTATGTAGAGGCCCTACCAAGCTGGACTCTGGGAGACCGTAATGAAGAAGCAGTAAGTATAGAGGTTGAATGGCTCTTTCACTCTGAGGGCATGGTAAACAGTGTCTGGCACAGCATCCAGGTCTGAACATCCCGCTGCCAGCAGACCACATGCATGCTGAGAGGCTGGACATTGTGTGTGGATTGGCTCAATTTTGTGATTGCATGTTGGGGTATAACCTATACAGAAGGGATCAATGCAAATTCGTTCTCAGACATTTTTTTTTTTCCAGTTCTAACAGAAAGTTATCAGTCTGGAACCAGCTTTATAGGAGTTAGTGGACTTGTTCATGGGCAGTCATGACTAACATTTCTTTTCTAAGGATCACCAACCCTTTTGCTGGAGAGCTACCTTCCTGGAGACTTTAGATTCAATTCTATTCCACCTTAAAAGTATTGGGACACCTTCCGAAATCAAGGGTAAAAAAATGTATCTGCTTTTGTGTAACTGTCTCTACTTCAGGGAAGACAATACTAGAATTTGTAACTTTGCTGTGAGGATTTGATTGCATTCATTGGTGAGTGTTAGTGAGGTCAGCATGTTGTATGATCATCACAGCACCTCATTCCTAACTCTCCAACTCATCCCAAAAGTATGGCACTATGGAGTGCCATAGTTTCTGAGAACACGGTTCTAATGCTCCGCAGCTCAACATTGGGGGGCTTCATCTCCTTCTACATCTGGCATTAGGCATGGAGCCAAAAGGTGTATGTTTATCTGCTGCAGAGAGTCATTTTCTATTAGCAACTACATCAACTGAGTGCATTTATGAGAGTAATAGCTGAAACATGTCTGAATGCATTAGTTCGAACAGGTGTTCCCAAATTTTTGGACATATGCTGAATATCATATGTAAATGCTAATATAATCATTTTTACATTATACTGAAAATGAAAGAATTCTGAAGAGTCTTCCTTTTGTCCAGTTTTTCATTTCTTTCTATTTCCCCATTTAGTCACTTCTCTGCCTCATCTAAATTAGGCATGTTATACAAAGCACCCTGATCTCTCAGCGAAAATGTCCACACCCTGTAAACCAATTTCTACATTCAGAGGAAATGCAACCCCTAGTAACAAAGACAGAACTACAGGGAAGTCCCCTTAGCCCACCCAACCTAACCTCAACCTACACCTAAACTAAACCTCAATCTACACCTTAATCTGCATCTAAACCTAAATGCACCCAAACTTAACCTGCACCTAAATCTAAACCTAACTAAACCTAATTCTACAAATTAATCTAAACTGAATCTAACCTAAATGAAGTTTATCTACATCTAAACTAAACCTTAATCTACACCTTGATCTGCACCTACAAGTAACCTTAACCTAAACTATACTTAAAGATTACCTTAACCTACATCTTAACCTACAAATATATCAACATCTAAACCTCATCTTAAACATTATTCTATTCTAACCTGAACCTCAGTTTAACCTTAGACTTAACCTAAATTTAACTGTACTGAAATGAGGACTCCTTACAATTTTGGGTTGGTAATTTTGGTTCATTCATTCATTCATTCATTCATTCATTCATTCATTCATTCATTCATTCATTCGTTTCTTTTTAAGATACCAACAACATCAGAATTATCCTGAACATCATCTCCCAGTGCTGTTTAATTCTTCTGCTTTGACTGCATGACAGGTAGGCTGTGTGTGTGTTTGTGTATTTCCCTCAAAGGCACTACCAGTCACTGGGTGCAAAAGCAGCAACAACTAACACAGTCAACCTAAATTAATGTTTTCACTGTGAGATCATGTTGATACAAGGAATTATATATTTTTTTCCTCCCCCTGCAGTTACATGGCTCCCCTTTTACTCCTTTTTCAATTCCATTTTACTCCAAATACCAATTAGACTTTTGTGCCTATTTCAGATCAATTAGCGTGGGTCTTCTTTGAGAAATGGTCAGTTGCTTGCTTGCTATGTACAGTACAGATCTGTCATGTCATTCTGTCCATGTACTTCACTTATGTCTTATTTGGATTGTTTCTGAGTTTCTCTTATAAATGTTTTTAACAAATTCAGTGTAGCCTTTTAGAGCTTTTCTTATTCCTCTGAAAAACTTTTAAAAAGGTGAAGTAAAACACACTAATTTTTCATTCATTTAATGTATCATCCACTTCTTCCTGGTCAGGGTCACAATGGGTCCAGAGGCTACTAGATTCATTGAGCACAAGGCAGGCATACTCCCTGGACATCACTACAGTCCATCACACACTAATTGAATAATACAAAAATACCACCAGTCGCTCCCACTACCACCCACCGGACCAAGTCTGTCCCAATCTACTCTAACACACTTCATCTCTCAGATGCCCTTGACTGACCACATGGACTACAAGGTCTGTTCAGGGACCCAGATTGTCCCTTCCACTCCCATTTGCCATCAATCCCCTTGCTCCCACTACGATGACCACTAATTTAGTAGTCACCAGTCTACACTGGGAAATGTATTTTCCTGAGTCTTTGTAAACTTTGAATTGAATTAGTTTTTCGGTTCATTGAATGAAGTTGTATTTGCAAACAAATCAACTTAATTATTAAACTCAGACTCAGTTAGACAATTGGACTTATCAGTTGCCCTTTATCAACCATTCATGACCACTCAAGTAATCACATGAGATTAATCTTTAACTTCACAAGTTGACAAGATCTGAATGCAGCATGTTTTTTTCACGTATTTCACAACAAATAAGGCAGCTGAGCAGTTGCCTGTAGCTGCTCTTTCCTGTTTTCTTGGAAGAAAATTGGGAAGGATATAGAAGCATTTTACTTGTGAGGACACAATGACAATGTTTTTGCATTTGATTTATCGTCAGAACAGTGGATAACATTTGTTGAAAAGTTTGGACATTTTAAATTTGGAAATTATGGTTTATCTTTCTGGTTGGTCTGTGTTACATTTAACAAAACAAAACTAACCATAACTCCTCCATAATACACAAAATGCCCCTTGTTATGCTGATATATCACTGGCAAATACAATTTATAATTACAAAAGTATATGACCAAATTCTGTATTTAAAGTATTGTGACATATGTGGTCTCAGGATGCTTTTGGGTGCTTTTGGGTTTTGTATTTAGAAACAATGGACTAGTTTATTAAGCATAGTCATTTTTTTAATGTTCTTAAATATGCCTTTTTCATACCTCTGCAAAGTGGGACATCACCATTCCTGAGAGTCTGTATGGGAATAACCTTTTTGTTTCTGAAATAGCTACAAAATTAAGCTAATTAATGTTTTTTTTTTTATCCTTAAAAGCAGATTGACCAGAGGATCACTCTCACAAAGATATGTGAATGTCCAGAATATTTTGCACTTTGTAACTGCTGTAAAGAAGGTGGGTCAATATGACAGTATGGCAGTTCTAAACTTGTAGGAATGCTGAGCAAACAAAAAAAATTACACAAAATACTTTTTTAATGTAGAGGCTGGTGCTTTGCACACACTCTCTAAAAGAGTGGCTTAGAAGAATCCAATTGAATTGGCATGAACATAAATCCTCCTGAGGATGCACTGGAAATGGTGCTGGAGAGACATAAAGATGTCCTCAATGAGGAAATAGGCACATTGAAGGGCACTGAATGTATTATCAACCACAGTTTTGTCAGGTCTAATGGATCACCGTGCACTAAAGGATGGAGTGGGTTACTGCTATACATATTTGCAGATGTCAAAGGAAAAACACTCACACCAGTATCTGACCATAACCAAAAGAAAGAGAATAATTTGTTGCAGTGATTTACCTTTTTGCATCTTATTGGCTCCTGCTATGTTCCAAAAAGCAACGTACCGGATACACATCTGCATTGCTAATTAGAAGACACAGAAGAACCATACAGACAGGGCAAAATGGCCAGCAAAATCCAAAAAAAAAAACAGATGCAGTACTTAACCCTTAGAACCCAAGAGCATCAATTTGCAGGCAGCTACATGCAATTTCCAGGCTTCAAATATCAGGATCAGAATAACCTACAAGCACGATACACATGATACTCATAACACACTACAATACTTACTCTAATCTTGTGTCAAGTGTTAGGTTAGGGGTTAAGTTTAGGATACAGTTAAGGTTAGATTAATGGTACAAATTAGGTGTAGGGTTAGGTAAAGCTTAGGTTGTAGTTAAGGTCAGGGTTGGGTTTAGAGTTGGGTGAGGTTAAGTGTAGATTGCATTTAATGTTAGAGTTAGTTTAAGCTTAATGTTAAGTTTAGGTGAAGGCCCAGGTATATCATTTTACTTATTGATTTGTAACATTCTCTGTTGAAATTCTTTGATTTCTGTGTCTGAGTTGCAGTAGTAAGTCATGCATATACATGAGGGTTGAACTATATTTAGTACACGTTGTATAAATTGTGTTTTAGTCCCAAATTCCTTTTGAGACCAGGCTGGTGGTACTTCAGGTGGATTCCATAACGTTCACATACAGTAATGGACATATAATGGCAGAGGTCAGTAGCTACAGCATTCCTACAGTGTTGATTAGTGACAATGGCCCAGACAAATCTGGAGACTAATAACACAGCATCAGGATGTGTTGTACCAATTCCATCCAGTCTCACAGAAGAACGATTTTGTAGAATGTATTGTACAAACGTTCAAACACTCCCTTCGGTGGTCTGAGGGAAGACTGTTGTCATCCGATAAAAACACCATATGTGCTACCAGTAATGAATCTCCATGCATGCTGTTCTTATGCCACAGGCTGCATTCTTTGTTCTTGATCTACTGAAGCCAATTATTACACTGGTAGGGGTCAACATACATGGTGCTGGCAGATGCGTACAAAGAGTGGGTGCAATAGGTAGTACAGTGGAGAAAAGAGGACATTGGGTGTTGTGTCAGTCCAGGCGAGTCCACAGTAAGTACACCGTTGAGTGCTGGATATGCAATCACTAATTAGATACTGGCTTGTCAGTCAAAGGTAGAGCCACGTCAGAGGACTGAAGAAGAGTTGATGGAGTTAAGACTTTTCCTGATGGAGTTACGTTAACCCCAGCTGAACAAATTTCAAATTTTCTTTGAAAATGAACAATGTCATGTTAGAACCAGTTGTTAATTAGATCTTCTGTTATATTCAAATAGACTGACATTTTCCATTGTTAACCGTTTTTATTCACTGTACAATACTGTGTTCATCACTTAAGTGTGATTATGTGCAAAATCACAGCAAATTACTGTTCATGTTGAGATGTGACACACAGCATTAAGATTTAGATTACATGTCAGACACTGTTTAATTGAGCTAATTAACTGTAGATTCTGTTGTGACCACAATAGTGTAAGGTTGTAAATAAGACTCTGTAACTGTGTTTTCCTGTTAGAGAGATTCTGCAGTGGAGTTCTTTCTGAGAAAAGAAAATTAAAAAGTAGATAAAAAAATAGAACTAAGGAAAATTATTGCTTTGAAATATTGAAGAGTTTATGGACTGATGAGTCTACAGTTGGATGACTTGGACCAACTTTGAGGAAGTGGATTTTTTTTTTTACAGCAGATTCCCACAACTGAAAAGAATTTTAACACAATATTAAAGTCAAAATGTAGACACGTGAAATACTGTCAGTAACATCTACTTAGCTCACTGAGGTCTAGACCTATTTCTAACTGTTTTCATGCTTAGTTTCATTTTATAGCTATTTTTCCTTTTCATTGTTGATGTAATATAGTGGAAAATGAAACTGTACACCTTTGTGTCATGAAATATCTTCTCCAAGGCCTTATATACAGGATATTCCTATTTTAAAAGGAACAAATTACATCTTACGAACAAAGAAAATTCTTCTTGGAAAACGGTATGTATACAAATGACACTTTGTGTTAAGTACCGGTCCAAGGCTATTGTTGAGAACATACGTAACAAATCTACACAATTTTATAGCAAACGTGGTGACATCTCTGTGAGCTAACTGCAATAAAATTATAAGTAAACTAAACTTCAGAATAAAAATCTGCTAAAGTCTGCTAAATGCCATGGATGAATAAAAATCCATGTCTTATATGCTGTAAATTTTTTATTTTACTCAACCATTTATCGCTGCTAGTTTACTAACAATGTTAATTTATGACAACAATTTATTCTTATATCAAAATTAAATGACATAAAAAACAAACAAACAAAAACATTTTATTTATAAATTGAGCATCCACACTTTAAAATGTATGAGTACAATCATGTCTAAAATGCAAAAAAAAAAAAAAAGTAATTAACAGGTTTGATTTGCAATGTAATGAATAAGGGATCGGATCAGACTTTTAAGTAATATAATACCAGCGGTGGCACTACTAGAATCTGCAATCATGTCCCTGTGGAATGAACAGATATAAGCTTTTTAGACAAATTTATGTGAATTCATTTTGAATCATGTTGATTCGTGGGTCCAACAGCAAACCCCAGAAACTCTCTTTACACACTATCTGAATTCTGCAGAATAATAATAATAAAAAACAATCAATGGACCAGGACCAATGGATCAAATTACAAAATAGACTAAATCTGGACACTTCTATATCTGTCGCTCCTTTCAAGGACTGCATAAAGAATAATGACATGGCATGTTTTTAATTTTATAACAAATTTTATAACCATCTTGGAGCAATTTTGCCAGGTATTGGCCACTGCATCCCATAAACACACAAAACCTAGTGCTCTGGAAACCCACTTGTCTTGCAATCATATTTTGATCCTTGCCAAAGTGACTCAGATCCCTATACATGACCCTTTTTACCACTTTTGACACAAGCTTTGAGAGTTGACTGTTTACTCGCTACCTAATATTACACTCTTGAAAGATACCAATGAAGAGAGTCAATGTTTTTCACTTCACACGCATGATTGCTGTATATGTTAATGATAAATCTCACATATTGCTCAGCTCTAGTTGAACTATGCTGGAAGGTACTTCTCCAGGACCAGGGGTTGATTTCCACTGGTCCAAATGCTAACTCTTCTACTTACACACCTCCCTCTCTCTCTCTCTCTCTCTCTCTCTCTCTCTCTCTCTCTCTCTCTCGCTCTCTCTCTCTCTTTGTTCTGCAGGTAAGAGATAAGCACGCAAAGGCATAATTCTAATTATTGTTTTGTCAGTTTGAAAAACCTTGGGAAATGAGAGATCGTTGCAGGACGCCAGTTCAGACTGACATGCGCTCGCACCTTTTCCCAACTGCAGCCCCACCTCAGACTTTTAATTAATGTTTAGGAGATTGAATTAAGAAACAAACAGTTAAAGTTTACCAAGCGATTAAACAGGAGCGACAGAGAAAGCTGTCGTCGTCACCAACAAAACAATTCATGGGAGACCGTGGGGATTAATTCTTCATTCATTTCGGCAATAGATGATTGATTCCATTTCCCGTCTGTCCCCCCTCCCCAACTCTCTCTCACTCTCTAAGCTTTCAGCAGACAAACAACTTAGCTGTAATTGCTGCTGTCTGAGGGAGTGGCATGAAGGGTCTCATGCTCCTTTTCAGTTACCAAAGGGACCTGCACTGACACTAATCGTCACCAAACTCCAAATTAGCTTTCAGAATTTACCTGTCACCATCTACCCCAATGAAAATTAAGCTGCTACTAACTAGCCAATGACATCAACTTGACACATCACAAAAATGCCATAATTAATCAAAGTCTTATTGCATGATTTCTTTCTGCACAAGGCCTGTCATCTTCCATCTTCACATAGAGCCCATCTAATAGGCCTCACAGTATTCTCACATGTAAGAGTTTGTGTTATTTTGCAGTTTTATATTAAAGGAACACTTCAGTGAAAAAAAGAGAGAAAAACTTTAAACAACAGCTAATAATGACTGCTAATAATTGTATTTTATAATGGTTGTATTTCAGTTGTTCAGCAGTAACACATGAACACCGCAGGCTGAATCTTTTTTAATGGCTTAGTCTCATCCACAAGTGATGCTTCTTACCCACAATGTGGTCAATCAGTCCAGACATGTTGTTATAGTGTCAAAAGGTTTTTTTGTTTTTTTACTGGAGCTGTAAGGCTGATGTAACTAAGAAGTAATGGATATCCCACCAATTAGCATTGTGGAAACAACAGGCATTAATTATCACTCACTTGCCTCAAATTACTGTGGATTGTTCAGTAATATCAATTAGACTTGTTTATGCTGGTCCTTGAAACTATACATCTTGCTGTTATCTATAAAAATGCATAGAAATATGAACCACATTCAGCTTTTAAGATGTTGTTACAACTGTTTTTGCAGTGTATGTTTGAGTGTTTGTAATATTTTGTGTCATACAATGTCTAACAGAACATAAACAAGTCTTTTTTTCATCTTGATGTGGATTAAAGCAGCCACTGTAGGCAAGAATCTTTTTCAACCAGGTAAACAACAATTTAAACAAACCCAAATGGTTCTTTATGCTGTCATGTTTGTAAGATTCATTTCAGTTATTCTTGCAATACATTACAGACATCCAGTTTAGCTTGAAATTGTTTAATACTATTTATATGAATATGAATTATATGAGTCATGTGAAAAAAATAGGACATTATTAACTCCTTTGACCTTTTTAGCATATCGGAATAGAAGGACATTTGATCTTTGTTTTAACTATAGTGAGAGATGAAGATGATATAAATAAACACATAAAACTGAAGAAATGTCTTTGAAAGTTAAAAAAAGTGCAATTTTCTTGTGAGGAAAAAGTTAGGACACCTTCTGCCCTAATAGCTAGTATTTCCTCCTTTGGCTGAAAAAAAAATGTCAGTTGGATGTTTCCTCTAATCATCTTCAGGATTTCATTTTTGCACACCTCCCATGAAAATCAAACTTGCTTGGTTCCTTTCTGATGGTAGATGCTGCACTTTGACATCAACTGTGGCAAGGTCTACCTACAGGTTCAGTGATGACATTTTAGAATGGTTGTGGGCTTCTTTGTGCATCTTGTGGTCAGACCTTCCTAGGACAGCCTGATCTGGCCATGAGGGCAGATCTTCTCCAATTTCTAAGTGTTTTGAAATCTTCACAGCTTGTTTGTAACAATAGGAAATTGTTGCAAACAATTTACAAGTCAGTTCTTTATTTTAACAGACAATTCAATTTCAATTCAAGAGGTCTGGAACAGGAAGAGTGTACACTCAAATCCACAAAAGCATCAGAAAACATGTTTCTGTGAATCATTAGCTTGTGTGACAGGTGGCTTACATGACGACACCTTGTAGCTCAATTTAATGCAGAATCAAATCTCATTTCATAAAAAACTTGGAGCTCAGGCTAAACAGGTGCATTGGCAGTAAGAAAATCATTGCTAAGATGCAAAAATAAGAAAAGCTGAAGTCTGGGCCATGCATCACTGCCATATATTGAATATTGAAACCAATGGGGGTGTTTTAAAACTTTTGACTGGTAGTGTGTATATATAAACAGGAAAATTCAAATGATCAGTGTGGCCTGTGCAAAGGTTTGGCACCCTAAGTACAGCAGTCTCAGTTCTGTTTGAGATGGTCTCAGCACCTAACTAACAAATCAAGCCTGAGGCATGTCACCAACTCCAATTAGGAAATATCAGATGAATTAAATTTCCAAGCTTGTTCTCTTACAAACCGTATACTAACACTCAGCAGTCATGGGCTCCTCCAAGCAACAGTCTGGTTGGTCTGAAAATAAAAGTAATCAATGCCCACAAGGTTGGAGACTTTAAGATAATAGCTTGTTTTTTTCAGCTTGCCATGTCTACAGTGCCAAGTATGGTTCAGGGGAACTGTGGAGGTCAGTATTAAATCTGGAAGACTAAGAAAAGTGTCAGAGCGAACTGTCTGTATGCTGATAAGAGAGGAAAATCAAAATCCCAATATTAATGCCAACAACCTCCTGGATGACTAAGCTGAGTCATAAGACTAGTGCAAAATTTTACACTGTGCAGCATTGCTTCAATAAACATAATCTTCATGGAAAAGGTATAAGAATGAACCTTTTCCTGTAACCTTAGAACTAGATGCCTTCAGGAAAAACCAAGAGTGAGGGAAAAAAGCAACTACCCAATGAATTTTCACTGGGTAAACAGGAATGTATATGTCTATATATATATATATATATATATATATATATATATAACCCTTTAAGTAGCATAGTCACCCTTGGGTTTAGGGGATACCTATCATTTCCTATCCCCTATTTCCACATCAAAGACTTTGAGGAGGCACTGAGTAAGGAGGCTCTCTGGCTCTCTTAATGGAAGCCCTGATAAGAGTCACGATGAGTTAGAGAAAGCTCAGCATCTTATTCCCCCAGCTCTGAGTCCACTGAAGTATAGCAGGCAGATCTGCAGTAATTTTAGCTTTTACACTGAAACTGTATTTCACAATGTAATCTATGCCCAAATTGAATGCAGTAGATCCTGGGAATTTATGTAAATTGCCATTGATGTATAAATGTACTGATGCGTCACTGTGTCTGGACAACGGGTGTTTTTTTTTGTTTGTTTTTTTACCACTGTCGACATCAATGCAAGCACCTGAGATATAGTATAGTGCACGTAAGATGCACTGTATTTACAATTTGCACCATATGCAATCTGTATTTGGGCTTTATAATCCATGGGTCCATTATTTTCAAGCCAGCAGAGTATAAAGAGAGAATACTGGGGGCCAAGTAGAATTGGCCTCCACTCTGCATCCTGTTCTTTCAGCCCTGGTCTTGGTAAATGACCCCTTGTCTATGTCTCTTTCAGTGGGAGAATAATAATGATAATTGTGTGCTAAATTGCAGCTTGAGAATGGAGTCGGCTGACAGTGGCTTCCTGAGTCTTCCTGAGGCTCTGTTCCCTCTATGGTCATCTATGTCACACTCAGGGCAAACACAGGCACATGTGTTTTTATACAATGTTAGGACCTGGGGTCATAAAGCAGGTATTGCACAGGTTCACTTAGCTAGAATATACATAATAATAAAGAATATAAATGTGCCAGTATGGCTTTAACGGCCTTGCTGTTTACCTTAGAGGTACATCACATTCACTTTCCTTTGAGAAAGGTAAATATTACCATATACCATATTAACATATATATTCCATAACTTCACCGTTAAATAGAAATATAAATAAAAACGGCTGGAAGGCTGGAGAGAGAGAGAGAGAGAGAGAGAGAGAGAGAGAGAGAGAGAGAGAGACTAAAATTATTGCAAAATTATGTTCCCTAAGTAAATGTACACATTTGAAAAATTTGATAGCTTTTGTCCTGAGAGTGTATACTGTTTTATTTGTATATTTTGTTCATAAAACACACACACACACACACACACACACACACACACACACACACACACACACACACACGTACGTATATACAAACCAATGCACTGATGCACAAATACATGCACTGTTCATTATTATTACCTACCTTCTCTAAAATGTAATCAGAATACCCTGCTGAAAAATCCAGTTCAAGACAAGATTGTGCATTACAGTAAAACCATTTACTACATTCATGAGATGCAGTGGTTCTCTGAAAGTTTGGGAGAAGGCCCCTCCCCTCTCCAAAATGAAAATTCACTCTGTCTCTGAGTTACATTTACCTTTAGAGCATTTAGCTGATACTTTTATCTAGAACGACTTACAAGGTTACTCGTATTACAGAGGTGGGTCAGTGTGTTATGAGGACTCTTATTGGTGAAGCCCAGCATAGTTTTCCAGACCAGGATTCAGACCCCAGTTTCCCGCTTGGTGTGGAAGCTCACTGGCAGTAAGTGGTGTTGTCTATTTTAAGCACAGTTTGACTCCCCGTTGTCCTGCCCCTTGCTAGAATAGACATTCTGATTGGTTCTGAGTTCTGTAACTCTGAGTTGGATTCCCAGCTGATGCAGCTATGTGACTGTTTCTCAATATATGTTCTTGCATCCTTGAGCTCTTGCCTGATATAATGTTCCACTGCCCAATTGCAAAACTTAAGAATGCAGTTACCTTGATTAGTTAAAGTTTCTTGCTCCACCTCAAAGATTTGAGAGTCTTAGTTGGTGACGTGCTTGCACAAATGAACAGAAATACCCAGAATTTGTGAAATACAGCTGATGTGATGGAGGAAGTTCTCATAGAAATTCCACTTGGTTCTTTTTTCAAAACATGAGGCAAGAAATAAGTAGTAAAACTGTCCAATCTTTGTTTATCTCCTGCATACAACAATTTTCTATTTTGTGTTGATGCTTGCATTAGCCTTAGCTAAGATGGTGCACAATACATCTCAATAATCCTCCATTCTCTTGTGGGCCTACAAGTTTATTCTTACAAGGTTTCTCAAGAACATTCTTCTCAAGTCCATTCTTTGCTTTCTTTGTATTGAGAAACACCCCCTGCACATGTACAACATTGGAGGTGACAAGAAGGCAGGACATAAACAGACTAAATAAAACTGCAACAAACAATTTTATTTTTATTATTTGTCCTGAAAATGTACAAAAACCAGTATACTCTCATGAGCACTCACAAAATAACACACATGGCCCTGTGGAGTTCACTGACACAGAATTCCCTCCCACCACCTTTATCATGCTTATGTGGTCATCTGTGTTATTTAGTGCTAAAGGCAAGGCACATAAAGGCAAAACACACACACACACACACACACACCTCCAACCCTAACCAGGCCATAAAACATTGTGGATTCTGATTTCTAATTATGAGGGTTTTTTTTTTTTTTTTTTTTTTGGTGGAGGAGGAACACGCAGAGCAGAACAAAAGGCAAAAAAGGCAATATGTGTGAATTAGTCAAGGTCAAACCTAAAAAAAGGAGAAGCGTTTTTATCCTTGATGGAGTCTTTGACCTTGTTAAAATTACTTTGTTGGTGGGGGAAAAAGAATTAGAATGTGTGATTCTGCTGAGAAACCTATGGGCCTGTCTGAATGTAGCTAGCAGATGAAAACAATTTTACTCGCCCTCATTTAATTATGTCTTTCACTGCACTAATTGCTGAGCAGCATGGAGGAAACATGCACTCTATTTGTCAGAGAGTGAGAAAGAGAGAGAGAGAGAGAGAGAGAGAGAGAGAGAGAGAGAGAGAGAGAGAGAGAGAGATTAAATAATGATTAAAGAAAAGGTGGAATGATTACAGACCGGTCCATTGTTATGTGTTCCAGTGTTTATGCAGATGTCAGCTCATCATTCCTTTGAAAACCATGGATGGGTGGCGTAATGGAAAATGTTTTATGACGGTTAAAAATGAAACGACTTCTGCAGGAACTGCACGCTAATTAAGATTGAGGTATTTCTTGTCATTCTTTGGTTTGCCTCCTTCATCTGCACTAACATCCCTTCCCTTTGCTCTCATTGCAGTTCAGAATCAGAAGCTTTATTAGCCATGAACGATAGTACATGGAAGCAAACTGCTTTGGGTGGAACTCCAGAAACACATAAAAATAAAAAATATAATAAGTACACAAAATCCATTAAAACAAGGAATGAAAAAGATTTAAAACTGGATCAATACTGGCTCAGAAAGAATAAATAGTGGGGTGGGGCTGTGGCTACATAGGTGGTACCATTAAATAAGTATTGCCACCCTCTCATCCTTACAAATATATCAAATATTAAATGTTATGTATTGCATTCATTAAATATTCTCTGTCTTCATGAAGCACCGTAGACTGAGGCCCAGTCCACATGTATCCATATATTTCTATATGGATATATTTAAGGTTTTAAACTCTCTTTGTCTACACAGTGATGTAAAGCAGTCCTACAACTCTTGGATAGGCATACACCACACAAGGTTTGATGCCAAATATCAAAAAGAAAATCCAGTTCTTAGTTTGCAACGCATAGAACTTTAATCGTTTTTAACAAGCTGCATTTTGCCAAATTTTTCCCTTTTTTCAATTATTTAAATCTTAACTGCAATTTTCTTGTGCAAAATGAAGCCACAATGCAGTAAAAAAAAAAATAATAATAAGTTAATAAAATAATAAGAACACACTCATATTTGTTACAACTTAAAATACCTACAATTACAATCAGGTGCAAGGCATCAGCTGCAAATGATTGGACCACCATTAATTAGAAAGATCTAATTAACATATCAGTCAAAGAAGTAAAATACCAGGGCATAGGGTGTTCTAACTTTTTCCTCACCAGAAAATTGCATTTCTATTATTGTACTGTTTACATTTCTGCAGTTTCATGTGTCAATTTCTCAATACAGTGAAGATCAAATGTGTCTGTGTTTAAATATGTTAAAAATTTTACTAAACTAACTAACTAACTAACTAACTAACTAACTAACTAACTAACTAAGAATGCCCTATAGGACAAAATGGACCGTTAATAGCTCACAGCAGATTCTAAATCTTTACTAAAACTAGAAGTTTAGAAATAAGTTGTAATGAAATTAAAGTAAAAATAGAGAAACTACTAAATCAGATTTCCAGATTAAATGAATTTCATGTATATTTTGCCATACAGGTGTGACTCTAATGAAATATATCACTTAACATATTATCAGTAAATGCAGCATTTATTTTTCAATGCACTGCTGAGTGTGAGGAAGTGAAGTGTGAGTTTTATTAATGCACATTCTGCAAATATATAGTTCATGAAAATCTCCAATTAGTAACAGGGTCAAATTACAGATATTTTTTTCCGACACATGATTTACATGGAAACAGACAAACTCTTTTCGTGGCATGAATCAAAACACATGGTCTGCATGTTATATCTCTCAGCAAGTTGCGTTTTTCATCAGTAAAACAAAGATAGAATCTCTATTAGGTCACCCAGATTCCATGGTTTTGGAGTTTCACTAACATATCACTACTCTCGCTCTTGTGCGCATTGCCTGAAATAATGCAATGACCCAACTCCGGTGATATCTCCTCCGTAAAAAATCGCCCTGACCCATTTTGATGTAAAGTAGCGCAGCATTCCATTCTCTCTATCCATTCTTTATGGATCAAATGAACAAATGAGAGTTAGGTGTGCGTCTCCCCCTCTGTCTATAAAGAGCGTTCTCTTGCACAAACCAATTTATTGCAATTCCCACAAGAAGCAAAATGGATTCGAGCCTGATGATAATGCACTGTTTTCATATAGACACTGATGGTCCCCATAGGGCTGGTGAAAGAGAAGCTGAGAGAGAGAGAGAGAGAGACATAGAGAGAGAGAGAGACGAGGGAGAACAGAAGCTTGCTGAGGTCTGCCGGTGCTGGAGGGCTTGTTGCTGGTAGAGGCTGTAAAATGTATGGGGTCTTGAATCAACACACCTGGCTGCTGTTTGCTGTGACGTGTGAGAGCTGGCCATGCTTCAGCTCTGATCAATAAGCACATATGTAGGGCATTAGGCTGTCTTGCCAAGGCCCTTTCCCAGAAATATACACCATCCTTGTAAAGCAGTCAGAGTGCATACGTCTCAACTGCAGCATACGCTCGCTGCTCCTTATGGTTTATGAGGAACAAGTATGTCACACATCCGCGGCTGCAAGACCAGCAACGAAGCTGTGGGTGTCTGGACTCATAATTGTGGTTCAGTGAAAAGTAATTTCAAGAAATCTCATTTACTGATGAATCTAAATTTGCCACAGCTAGGACGGCCATACTTTGAGAATTCCGATTCTGTGTAGTGTTACAGTGCTCTGAAAACCATTGCGTATTGGACGTAAAATGAGAAAGAATAAAATAAAACAATAAGAATAAAGTAAATAAACAAATAAAAAGAATAAAATAAATCATTAATTATACATTTAAACTGACCCAGGTTTGCCCCTGTTTTTAATGAATCCACTGGATTAGTTTTGAAAGAAATAATAATGTCAGACATTAAATCAACCAAAGCTAATTAAGTCAAATAAAAAGACGGAATTGTATAGTTCTGTAACTCAAGGCATTTCTGCCTGGTATTGCAAAATGCATTCACAAGTGAAAAGGTTATTTATTGTAATTGTGCACTATGCAGGTTTTTGACTTCACTCCTAAAAATAAATGTGCTTCAAAGGGTTCTTTTTAAGTAATGCCTTATAAGAGCCAAACTTGTCATTGATGTCAGGGATTTCTTGGTCAATGTAACCTTGTTGAGTGAAACATACAGCTTTCCCTTTGGCTTCAGGCTCCAATAATTTGCATATTGGATATGTCTTTTGCCAGTTAATGTTGCTGAGTATGGGGTTTTGAAGACTGGATTCATAAACCTCTGGCAGGATTATGAAAACTAGTTTAACTCTATTACATTAGGCGTAGAGCAACTCTAGGATATAAGGTGAATCAAGTAAATAAAATTATGAAGAGTTGAAGAGTTTGAAGAGTTGATCTGGAAATGTGATAACAGATATTTTTGTTGCTAATTATAGTAAATGATGTTTTCCAGTATCGACAAACCTGAATACATTCCTATGAGGGGAAATGCAAATTCATGATTTCAATCAAAAATCATAAATCATGAAACAACACTGCTTGTTCTATGATTCTGCCATATTTGGTGCTTGTAGCTCAAAAATTGTGAGCTGAGGAGAACTTTGGTTCTTTTGATTCAAAGGTTATAAACACTGCAATAAAGTCCTAAAGGAGTGTTTTGGCACAATTTATTTCTTCATTTATTTAGGGAAAATGAATTTATGAATACAGTTTGCACTAATCCAAAAGCTGTACATAAGCACACTATCTCACATCAGATGGATGTGTCAGAGCTGTCACCGTGTGGAATAATAATGAAGTGGGGAAAAAAGACAACTTAAGAACAATGGGGTGTGACATTGTGCAACACTAATTATACCTCATGCTGAGATTTCTACAAGTATAAAACACATCTGTTACTGGCTCTTTACCTCTGTGTTCAATTTGCTAATTTGAGTCAAATTAGTATACTCAATTTGATTTACTGATAAACTGAAAGGGAAAAAAACGAAACAGCCTTAAGGCCTGAAAAAAGGCCCTACATGTATGATTGACAAAAAATGCTTATTTGAATAAAAACGGTGTTTTTCTAAGAGTACTAAACTATCTGTCACATTACTGAAAAAAATCCTTTTCATATCTTGTGCATGTCTAACGTTGCCTTCAAGTCTCTTTTTATTATCTTGCATTAAAATTTATTTTATTCATATACAGGATATTGGTAACATACAATGATCTTTGAAGGATTCTATCTTTCAGTTGTTCCACAGGTGTGAGAAGAGTGACCTAAGTACAGCTTTTATGTGCAGTGTGATAAGAGGATGTGTGAATGTGATAGCCATCAATTTGACACCCAAAAAAGGATCAATACCTGTTTCCAGTGTAGTTTTTTTCTCTCTAAAACTACATCTGTTAACTCTGTGAGATAGATTTAAGATTGGCTGCTTTAAGACATAAAGATTTCATTTGTTCTGAAATATCTAGCAAAGAAGGTAAGGATTGTGAATAGATGGTCAATAATCTTGGGAGCGACAACTCTGCCCCACCCATCTTTGCAGCTCCCTTTGTTTTCTTGTCCCATGATCATTATTTACGAGCCTCTTATCTGACCACCCTTTGTAGTTTTTTTGAGAGTGCAGTGTAGAAATGTGTACATGCTGGTTCAGATTTTTCTCTGGTTTTAACTAAATCCAAAAGAGAGGAACGTTGGCTGGTGGTTGCTAAAATAGTATCAGAATCTCCCCATTTATGGGCTTATTCCACAGTCATTAGATACGTGTTGAAATTTCAAAAATAACCTTTTCAAAAATTTGTATTTATTTATTTCCCTCCCTTATCAGTCCTCAACACTGCGTATACCTGGTGTGCCCCCACACACCACTAATCACTAATAACCTAGATGATATCCCAAAAATTACATATACAACTATATATATATATATAAGTATATACATAAACATATTTGTACATAAAAATATCTGTACTGGAAGAAGAATTGAGAATAGAGTGTCACCACAGTGTGATGCTTTGCTCAGTTATGGAGTTTCTAAAACAGAAGTCATTGAACAGTACACATTTAACATTATATTATGGTCTTGGTTAGGGTTAGGTTATATTTAGGCTTAGGTTGAGGTGTCGATTCAGGTAATGAAATGTTCTGGTACTGGTTGCTTTGTAACATTCTCCGTCTCATGTATGTGTTTGGTTTGTGTCTGTAAAAGGAGGATCCCACTATATTTAGTACAAACTGTATGAACTCTGGGATATTTCAGTCATTTATGTATGAATTCCTCTTGAGACCAAGCTGCTAATACCTGAAAAAAGACAACACAACAAAACAAATAAACACGATAGTTAAAGTTTAGGGGTTTTTTTTTAAGCCAAACCACACCATAATGCAAAGAAGAAACATTCCACACAGAGATTTGAGAATAAATAACAATTAAATAACATTGAAAACTGTAGTTGAAACAATAAACACATTCAATTTCATTTAATCATTTGTCTGATGTTCTTTTATCAGGTCAATTTAACTGTATGACATTTTTCACAAACTAATTATGTTGCAAATCAGCTTTACAGAAATCCAGAAAGATGACACACGGAAACAAAAGAATCGAACACCAGAGTGAGCAAATCGAACCAACGGCAACAGAGGCAAGACAAAACTCCCTATTAAGGGTTGACAAGTGATCTTGGGCAGGTAGCAGAAGAAGAGTGAAAAATAAAGATCAAACAAATGGGATTTATTCTGAATGGAGCTAATGATGACATTTGCATGGGACTGTCTTGATTTTTCTGAGCCAGCTTGAGCTTCCAGGTTTTCCTTGGGGGCCTGGTCTTCAAAAGCCCTTGTGTACTGTGTCTACTGGCCCAATCAGTTACTACTGCCTTTTCATGATTGTTGGACCAAAGTGAAATAAACATATATCTCCAATAAAGATCTTATATGATAATTATTTTCTTCAGTAATTATTCTTTATTTCACATCTCTACTATAATTATCAATGCATTAATATAAATATTATTATATGTTTATGAATAAACATGGTCATATGTTAATGCGGATATAAAATTGATTCTCCTACATTTTCAACTCAGTAGTTGAGCTATTTTTGTCCACTGTCACTGAAATGACTTTATGTGAAATGATAAATCTACATATTATCAGTCTTCCATAATCAAGGGTAGAGTTTATCCTGATTTTGCTGGAGTAGCGGTCTCTACACACCACAGAAGCCTTTTTACTAGATTTTGGAGCACTGCTGTGAGGATTTGATTGCATTCAGTGTCAAGAGCTTTAGTGACATTAGCATGTTGGAGGATTACCACCTTCCCTCGTTCCCAAATTTTCAATGCATTCCAAAACTGGTAAATGGAGTGCCAACATTCCAGAGAACACAGTTCCACTGCTCCACTAGCCCATGTCTGGCCAACAGGTTCATGTTTATCTTCTCTAACAAGTCCTATTCTTTTGGCAGTACTTTACTTTAAAGGAGCTTCATGTGTGTGCACATCTGCGCACATCTGTGTCAGCAATGGGTGCAACTTAAAACAGCTGAATGCCTTCATTGGAAGCTGTGTTCACAAACAAGAAAGATAGTGCTGTCGGAGTGCTGATTATGAAGCTGCATACTCTGTCTTGCTGGACGTCCCAAACGGTCACTAATCTCAACGTCTTATACCTGCTTTACATGGCATTTGACCAGAGAGTGATCAGATACCTTTTAGTCAAATGAGCTTCAGGATAGAACCAGTTTGAGGAGTGTTGGTTTCCTCCACCCATCTTTCAGTGAAAGATTACTAAAGAAAAGCTTGACTATTAGACATAGTTGTGTCCAACTAATGGAGGGTTAAGACTGAGGGTCCAGAGTGATGTACAGACAGATATACAGAACAGCAGCTCGTTTGGAATTTTAGCACCACCTAGTGGACCCTCCTAATTGGACGAGCGTAATTACTGATACTTTTCTCATCCTTCAAGAAGAGATTGAGATGTGAAGTGTGGATGAGAGAGAGAGAGAGAGAGAGAGAGAGAGAGAGAGAGAGAGAGAGAGAGAGAGAGAGAGAGAGAGAGAGAGAATGTAATCCACAAGTGCTGCTTGTTTTTTGTACATTTAAAGTAACAGAGACCTTTAACACAAGAATCCTGCACTGAGCAACATGTATGTTTCTTTTTTAAAGATTTATCTCTAATTCAGTTACAATCAGTTCACTTCAGAGAGTTTAATATGACACACACAATAACAACAACAACAACAACAACAACGATGATGATAATAATGATAATAATAATACAATAATAATTAATAATAATAATAACAATAATAATGATAATAATAATAATAATAATAATAATAATAATAATGATAATAATAATAATAATAATAATAATAATATCTAATAATAATAATAATAACAATAATACAACAACAACAACGATGATGATGATGATGATAATAATAATAATAATAATAATAATAATAAGAAGAAGAAGAATAAAGTAAGAAGAAGAAGGAACAGGAGAAGAAGAGGGAAGAGGAGGAAGAAGAAGAAGAAGAGGAAGAAGAGGAGGAGGAAGAAGAAAAGGAAGAAGTAAAGGAAGAAGAAGAGGAAGAAGAGGAAGAAGAAGAGGAAGAAGAAGAAGAGGAAGAAGAGGAGGAGGAAGAAGAAAAGGAAGAAGTAAAGGAAGAAGAAGAGGAAGAAGAGGAAGAAGAAGAGGAAGAAGAAGAAGAGGAAGAAGAGGAGGAGGAAGAAGAAAAGGAAGAAGTAAAGGAAGAAGAAGAGGAAGAAGAGGAAGAAGAAGAGGAAGAAGAAGAAGAGGAAGAAGAGGAGGAGGAAGAAGAAAAGGAAGAAGTAAAGGAAGAAGAAGAGGAAGAAGAGGAAGAAGAAGAGGAAGAAGAAGAAGAGGAAGAAGAGGAGGAGGAAGAAGAAAAGGAAGAAGTAAAGGAAGAAGAAGAGGAAGAAGAGGAAGAAGAAGAGGAAGAAGAAGAAGAGGAAGAAGAGGAGGAGGAAGAAGTAAAGGAAGAAGAGGAAGAAGAAGGAGAATAGTAAATCCATATATGAAAATGGATATTAAATTGTGTGAGATATAATAATTAATGTTCGTTGTAATTTTGATGGGTTTTATGGGGGTGTGGTTAGTGAGCTGTAAGTGGAATAACTGGACCCGTGTTTCCTGCGGCTGATCCGCTTCAGGGTCACCTCTGTTTAATGGAAACAGAACTGATCCGGTTCATAAATCGAACAGTCTGTGCTGAGCTGCATGAACCGGATCTCGGACGGATCGATTCGGGACTCAATGAGCCGAGTGAAGCCGGAGCTCCATTTAAACTCTGACTCCTGTCACTCTGATCCTGAGTTCAGACCATTCTGCTGATTATTGTTCATCATTTCATTTCTATCTCTGTTTATACTCATCCTTTATGAACAGCACTATAAGTGCTTTTGGCCATTGTATTAAATACATTCATTACAATACAAGAAGTGTGTTTTCCTGCTTCCTGAAAAGCAGACATTTTAAGACTGTGGTTTAATCAATTATAAAGGTCGCTATTAGAGTTCGTGAAATGTATATATCAACAGGTAATAACAAGTAATGAGGGATTTTTTTGTACCAGAAGCTTGTTTCTTTCCCTTGAAAATTCTGAACATGCTTATTTTCACATTCTAATCTGTTATTGTTGAACTAAACGGTGCTAATGAGAAAATACTGTGACCTGTTCTGCAGATTCCTGCTATATTTGAAACCACAGACCATCAATCCAAAAAAAGGCGAGTTAGTGTTGTAATCTGTGGTTGACGTGCATTAATTGAACACTTCCAACAATTTCAAGGGTATTAATAGGGAGTCCAGGAATTTCCACCTACACCCAAACTTTGGATTCAAGAAGTTAATTAATTACACAACAGCATAGTTGCACCCACTGCTGACACAGAAGTGCAAATGTACACACAGGTTGTGTAGTCCCTGTAGAAAAGTACTGCCAATAGAATAAGGCTCTCTGGAGAAGATAAACAAACATGAAAAGTTGGCATCATGACTAATGCCAGGCATGGGTTAGAGGGGCATAAAGCCCCCCCAGCATTGAGCTGTGGAACAGGGGAACTGTGTTCTCTGGAATGATGGAGCTCCATCCAGTTCTTTTGGGATGAGATGGGGATAAATGAGGTGGGGTAGTGATCATCCAACATTCTGACTTCACTAATGCTTGTCACTGAAGGCAATCAGTTCCACACCACAGTGCTCCAAAATCTAGTAGAAAGACTTCCATGGACAATAGAAACAAGATGTTTTTGCGAGGATTAAAACGTGTGTGTGTGTATTGTTGTCATTATAAAAATGTGTTGTACTAATTTATACTGTAATACAGGAGACATTTATATTCTAAAGGCATTGACCAATCTAATAAATGGACCTCCTCGAGTGGGTTTTACCATTAACCATATGTAGACATTAGATATTGCTTGGTTTATGCTGCTTTTTAAATAGCATTACCTTTGTCTCAGTTATGGACAGCATGTCTGATCAATGGCTATTAGACTGTCGGGCTAAAATACTGTCTCAGTATTTTGAAAAAAATGTATCAAGGGACTAATTAAATATTCTGTTTAATCTCAGCAGAGATTCATAGACAGCTGTAGAAGCAACCAACAAATGACTGTGCAGCGTGTTTTTATTTCATCTGTCTGTAATAATATATTAAAGTACATTTACTTACAATTTTTCTGGTGTTTGATTGATGCTATAAACATGACTACTAATCATAAGATTATTACATTATGCTTCATTTTATTTATTAACATTTTTATTAAACATTGATTTGGTGATTTGTTTCATTTCTGAAGGAGTTTTGTATTTCAGAGTTTACCTGCTCTGGTCCTGGACCTGTGCGCTGCATATGTTACTGTTTTTCTTTATTTACTTGATGCCTGGTGCAGTTAATATAATTAAATTGGGTGCCATTAAAAACACACATGTATGAAATAAGCAGAGCAGAGTGACTTCAGGATGAAAGTGGGTTAAAAGTGTGTTTAAACGGAGACACACAGTTAACCAACTAGCTTGTTATTCTTAGGACAGATTGTGTGAAGGAAATACTGTTGTCTTAATATAAGTTACTAATTATCTCAATTTTAATATAATATTTAAAGAGTTTTGCTATCTGGAATATTATTAGTGTGTCATGCTGTTGCTACACAGAAAACTCACCAGTGTGAAATTACCACACTCAGCGTTAATTTAACACTACCAGTATTGATTTAACACTGGTGAGTTTGGCAGCTGGAGCAATGTTAGACGGCAAGGTACAACAGTGCAAGACCTGACTGGAGCTGGACCAGACATTTTACTATCTGTGATAAGATGAGGGTTCCTCACTGTCCTTCAGGTGGTGGGATGTTGCCACCTATTTGGCAATAAGAGGCAAAGAGGGTTTTTCCTTCGTCAAGTTCTTATTTTTTGATTTTTCATATTCACTCTAAATCTCTAGGTTTATGTGGATTTTTTTAATTATTTGAGTGGAAGGCTTTTGATGCCAAATGCCAATGCTAACTGTCAAGGAGACTTCCAGTGCATGTTTGCATGCTGATCAGCAAGAGTGGATGTGACTAATGATGTTACTGACCCAAATATTGAGATAAAGAGGAAAATGAGAAGGAAGAGGCTGTTTGCTATTTCTTGTGCTCACACAGTGCGCATATTTCAGACGTCCTGAAAAGGACTAATACTGATACATAAATAATAATCAAAAAGTGGACAACTGTCAAGTACTTTGAACAGCATATTATTATAAATCTCCTTTTCAATCTAATCATTACAAATAATTCATCAAACTTATTGCCTGTTTAGCACAAAAACACTCAGACGATCGATTTCCAACAGGAAAGTATAAATTGTAGGTACAAACATGGTCAAATTCATACAAAAATATCACTTTCTGTTGTTTGTTGAGTTGCGAGTGAACAGCACTCTCTGTGTTCCGTAAAAGGCATTCCTCTGGATCAGAGAGGCTGGCGAATATGCTATTTGCTATATTTGTTGTTGAATTTTGTGTAGAATTGTGTTCTGTTTAAATTCTGTTTTTAGTTGGCACTGGTAGCATATTCTGTTTTCCTAAGGAATCCAGGATCTCTTGTGCCTGCTGGTCAGATTGTGCTGATGGAGATTGTAGTTCGTCAGTGTGGTCTTCAGTTGTGAATCAGTCACGCTGATGTGGTCAGGTGGTCAGTGTACTGTCATTTTAGGAACAGAACACTGAATTTTACTCTAATTCTCTAATTCTCCCTCTAACTACCCACAGAAAAGAATGAAAAGAGAGAGATAGAGCAATGAGACAGAGAAAAATAAGAAAGTGAGTGGGTGAAAGATAAAAATGAGAGAGAGAGAGAGAGAGAGAGAGAGAGAGAGATGGGGAATGAAAGAAATGTGAGGAAATAGAGAACAAGAGAGAAGAGTAAGAAAACAGAGAGCGAGAGAGAGAGAGAGAGAGAGAGAGAGAGAGAGAGAGAGAGAGAGAGAGCAGTGAGAACCACAGAGAGAACAGTGTGAGAGATCAGTGACAGGCAGAGAGAGAACAGTGGGTAAGAGAACAGAGAGAAAAAGAGAGAATAGTGAGAAACAGAGAGAGAGCAGTGGGAGAAAACAGAGAGAACAGAAAGAAACAGAGAGAGACAGCAGTAGATGAGAGGACAGTGAGAGGGCAGAGAGAAACAGAAAGAACATTAAGAGGACACAGAGACACACACACACAGAGAGAGAGAGAGAGAGAGAGAGAGAGAGAGATAGGGATGTATGTTACCTGATTGTTGCAGTAATAACAGTAATGACTGGTGATATTTGAAAGTATGCAAAAGTTGTAGAGAAATCATCTTAAATAATACATTGTTTTCTTTTTCATTTTAAATATGAAACACATTGTAAAATACTATCGCTTAGAAACTTTAGAAAAATGGAAATCATAATGATATTAGTGGATTGGATTTTGGGGCTTCAATACATATTATTTTTAATGCCAAAGTTATTTATTTTGTAATAAAGTATTTATAACATGAATTTATAACCTGGGGACATAAATGTCCCCCCCCCCCAATTGAAGAGTCACCCAGATACAGAAAGAAAAACAGAGGGACTAATAAGAAAGAGAGACAGAGAATGAGACATAGAGACACAAAGGCTCGTATGCCTGGTGCTGGAGGAGGGGGAGTGTAGGTAGAAATACAGTCACTTCTTTGGCGAGAAGGCAGTTTTTGTAATTGCAGTAATCTCGTTGTGGCCTCTTGAGGAGGGAGGCATGAAATGAGGGAGAAAAACGAGAAACATAAGAAGGAGTGCTCTCAAGAACAATTACAGTACCATTGGAAAAAGAACATGAAACAATTGAAGCTGAAGCCCTACTGATGAACAAATATATTGTGAAGCTTCAGGCTAATGCTACCACTCAACCTCTTTGATAAGTGCTGCCTAGACCGCCACATCTGAGAAAAGTGGAAAACGAGACACATTTCAGAGGATTATAAACCTGTACTTTTTGACATGGGGGTACATTTACTCCCACTGGTCACTTTCTCAGATAGAGATGAGTCGATCACAGATTCTGACATGAAGGCACACCAACCAATAGAAATGAAGATGGGTGGACATGGGCAGACAAAAAAACAACAACAAAATAACAATATGGAGAATCTAGGTTAATCAGTGCTGTGTATTATCTTCCGGTTCTGTATGATTCACTTCGCTATGAGGCAGCTTTGCACACTGCAACACTGTGTTCTGATTTGTCAGTTTAGTTTTGTACTAACTAACCTTAAGTCATAATGTCATGCTAGTTTAAACACATGCTGAGAACAATTTAGTCTTTTTAGTCAACATGATTACTGTGTATGCTATTGAGTATGTCTCCGTGTGTTGCCATAACAGATCTGACCATTCAAAGCATGAGATCCACAGGTGTCCTCTGGTATCTAGTACCAAGACTTTAATAGACCATTTAAGTCCCGTTAGGTATGAGGTGGGGCCTACATGGATCACATAACTGTGCCTGTATCCTGTTCACCTGTTATCCTGGTAAGTACTAACCACTACACTGTAGGAAACCCCATAAGACTTGTCACTGAAGATGAAAGTAATTAGTGTTTTTCATTTCACCTGGTGATAAAATGGTGTATTTCACTTAAATAAAATAAAATGTTTCTTTTATGAGATGTAATCAGCTGCTGGAATGTTTTAACTAGTTTAAAGAGTGAAAGTCCAAAATTTACTCACTAAACATGTGAATTTACTCAAACAGTGCAGTGTAGAAAAAGAAAATAGCCAAAAATGATCCAAAAAGGGATTCATATGTCTCAGTGTAAATATAACAATTTCATTTATAATATAAAAATATCAATGAACAGCTGTGTAATAGTATGCAACACTGAACATGGTGAAATCAAGGTAATTATGTTTTCTAATAGCAATAATTTGTCTCAGAACTACAGTCAAGCAATGTCTCAGACATCAGACAATATGTTGATGACCTTTTATTTTGAAAGGTAATTTTTAAAGGCATTATACACCTGCTGACAAATCCTGACTCTCTGCAACAGGGTATTTCTCATCAGGACACTCATTGTTGACACTCAAAATGTCCTTTTAAAGTGAAGCAGATTTTAAAGAAAATATATTTAATTGTCATCAGCAGCAGTATAGCAGTACCAAGATACACTTAATGGCAATGTCCAATTGCTATCTTTTAGAAAGACAACAATAAATGATTAATTTTTAGACTAATATGGGCAATATGTATTGTGCTAAACATACAGAAGTAGTGTCTCTCAGTATAACATATAATGTTAGATGCCAGATATCTTGGTGTGGAGAGGTTCCTAAAGATATCCTGCAATAATCCATGCCATGGAGCTTAAATATTCTCACTCAGTTCCTGCAGATTGTGCAGTAGGTGGCGAGTATTGATAGTGTGTCCAATAGCATCCTACACATTTAAAATTGGGCATAGGTATGATGATGCAACTTGCCATGGCATAGTATCTGTGTCAACTTAAGCTCTTGAGTTGGCAGCAGTATGTGGTCCTGTTGGAATAGTGCACCAGAGTGTGCGTTCAGAAAAGGTAGAGCCACTGGCACAGGATTTCATTAACATAACAGCCTGTCAAAGAGCCCGTAATGCACCTCACTCTGTCAAATGTGACAGCAAAGTGTTCATTTTGGTGCTGACCATGGAGCCTCCACACACAGATCTTTAGCTGTTTTAACCAAGATAAAAGTGACTCCTTGACAGTCTACTGCACTCCTTCAGTCTACTGCACACTTCTGAATGCAACAACTGGTGTATTTCATGATCATTGTGTTAAATCAAGTTATTGTGATAAACAACGTTCTTGGTGATTTTAAGCATGGCAAAAATGATTGGTTCCAAAATGAGTTTGGTTTGATAAATCTCAATTTCTGTGGCCAGACTTTGGCTCCAGCATCATGAATCTATGGACCCATATTGCATTGTTAGCCCAGGTGGGTGTATGTTTCTTGGCACACTTTGGGCATGTTGATAGCAATCAACCCTCATCACAGCTTATCTGAGCATTGTTACTGACCATGTGCATCCCTTCATGGCCACTATTTACTTTTTTTTTAATGGCTACTTCCATCATGATGTTGCTTCATGTCACAAAAAAAGACATCTCAATTGATGTGAGATCTCATCTCAGTTGTTTCAAGAAGATGACAATATGTCACAGGATCTCAGTGGAATCACACAGATCACCTTTTGGTGAGGTACAGGAGATCTGCACCCCGCAACTGCTCCTGAAAATTGGGACACAATCATGTCAATGTGGACGAGAATCTCAATGGAATGTTTCCAACAACTTGTGGAATCGATGCCTTAAAGCAATTGTTCACTTCTTGGACCATGTGCCAGTTGTTTTAGTACATATATATTCAAAGTTAAGCAATAAATACAAATAAATGTAATGTTGTGAAAGTTACAGGTGAAAATCTGTCATTTGGCATACCACCGCTTTGAGATTTGAGAACACAAGTGGGCCCTGACCGCTAATAGCAACTTTTAGAGCTTGTTATCTTAAAATTAATTAATTAAAATGGGCATCTGCACTCAGAAATGACACATAAACTTGCAGATATGTATTAGCAGACAATATTGGACTGAAGTGTTGGGATGAAAACTGTATAAAGCCAGATGAGAAGAGTGGTTTCATCTGCTGCTTGCTCCTGCACCAGCACTTTGACGGACAACAGACAGTACAATTTGATCTCATCCAGGCAGTTCCTTAGCAACCAAACACATGCATTACTCTCTCTCTCTCTCTCTCTCTCTCTCTCTCTCTCTTGCACTCTCTCTCCCTCTCTCTAACTCATATTCCCTTCTGAAATCTGCCACTTTGTGGTATTTCCCCAGGTGTCTTTGAAAAAGGAAAGCTGAAAATGATCACTACATGCACCAAAGGACAAGTCAGTGCGTATGTTATTGCATGTGTGTGTGCACAAGAGAGAAAAAGAGATGTGACCATTTTCCCTTAGCTTCTCTCATCCACTCATTCTTCATCATCTGATAAGGAAACCCCCACCACACCCCCACCACACACAACAGCAAACACATGAGCAAGACCTCTGCGAGTGTTTCAGTGTTTCCTGGCCGATGGTGTGGACATTCTGCTGCCGAGCAAGTGGAGGAGACTTGCAGAGAGGTGTCGTCATGTTCTTGTTGCTCCTGAGCTGAATAATTTCATCAGGCCGTTGGAAGGACAGATGGATTGAGGAGGTCAGGCAGTGAGGACTCGGACACTGCCAGCCTGAAGAAACACCTGGGACTGAGCATGGCCATCTGATTTCACTCTTCATCTCACATTCCCTCTTTTTACACTGCCCATTGTGGGCAGGGGTTGAGAGAATAGGGCTATGAAAGGTTACTTCCCTTGCATTTATGTGGGTGCAAATCTCTGACCTCACAACAACTCAGTTGATTCATATGGTCATTTTCAAAACATGACAGAATTTGAATGAAATGGCATCAAATATACATGAAATAGAATAGAATTTGACAAAGAACATATTTATTCAGTATTTTCTCCAGAATAAAAACAAAACACTAAACATTCTGTAGATTTTATTTTAATATTAAATTAATAGCAAACATTCTGCTATGCTTAGTTGCTACTGTTATTGCTGTGCTCAGAATGCCTGTTTAATATCCATAGCACATGTTCAACAGCACAATGGAATCTTTGAAACCTCTGAATTTTTTCTCTTCCATAAAAATGAACTTGAACTGTGTGTTAAAGCTCTGGAGGAGATTTGAGGTAAGAAAACTCGGAATAGCTAATGGCAGAGCTAATTCTAAAGCTTTTTGATACAAATGCTTCTGGTCTTTGAGTCTCTGAGTACTAAAAGTGCTGTACAAAATGTTTTAACAACCTGAGATCCACACTTTATGGGCAGTTACATACTGTTTTCTAGGCTTAACTCCGAATCAGAGTAACCTATAGATATAAGACACACAAACTACGAGATTAAACTACGAGCTGCTAAAATTCCCTCATTTCCAACTGATTTAAATTCCAGTTTAAATGCCATGTTTGGTGCTCTGTCCACATGTATGTGCTCAACCTGCATGCAGAGCTGAACCTGCATGCTGACTGATCAGATAGAGTGGGTGGGGTTAATGATGTCATTGACCCAAATATTGGGTTATAGAGGAAAATGAAAAGGCACAGGCTGTTTGCTCTCTTTTTTTGCTCACACAGTGTTCAAATTTCAGAATTAAAGTCCTTAGAATGGACAGTACTGATACATACATTTATTTTATTTTACTACTATCAAATATTATGAATAACCTATTATTATAAATATCCTTATAAATCTTACAAATAACTTATTGTCTTGTATTTTATTCAATTTTCAACAGGATTTCTGAGATTCTTATGAGAAAAAATCCAAATATTTTGGGCAAACATGGTCAAGATCCATACAAATATCTAAATTCTCTTAGCTTCTCTCAACTTTTACACAAAGACAACTTTGAGTAGCTTAGGGTCTCTTGAAAATCACAATACATTACATGATTTTTCTAGTGAATAAAAGTACAGACTCTGAAAACATCCCACAATTTGGCCTCAATTTCTAAATGTTAATATGATTTTAAAGGTTAACTCTCAGTAGATAAGTTAAGCTAAGTTAAGCAGCAGGAAAACTAACATGGTAACCCTGGTAAATGTCTCCACAGTAATGGGTGTAAGTTCCCAGTTTAATATCATTTACCATTCAAGTACCATTTAATATATATCTCAAATAATTCAAACCAATTTACTAGTGTTTATTAGTGTTAAGGGATAGTTATGATTGAGTCAGAGGCATATCAACCATTATTTTCCAATTAAATGGTCAACTCTTGAGTCACTAGCCAGTTTGTCTATGTGTGTTTGTGTATCACTAAAGTTCACAATACTACTAATGCGCAACCCAGGAACTATGTAACTTATTTTGCACAGGTCATATATACTTATGATTCACAAGGATTCAAAATCATCTATGTTCAACTGATGGTGCTGTTTTCCAAATGGGTAAATGTGACATTACATTTAGGTTATGGTTAAAGTTAGGGTGAGGTTAAGGGTTATGTTACACTTAGGTATGATTAACACTTAGTTCCAGCCATGCAAGCAGATTGTTTGAAAAGTATGTCATATTGATGTAATAGACACTAATAACTTCATTAACATAAATGCCCAGAGAAAATAAAAAAAGAATGACCAAAAACAAAATTAAAACAATTGAGACACTATAATATGACAACAAATAACAAATGGACAAGAAAAACTGTGTTTAAACAGAGTTTAATGTGTTGATCTGGAGGAGGAGTTGCATGCTGTGAAGTGTGGAATTCATTGCTGTAATGTAGCAACAAGTTGCTAGTTAAGGAAATATAATTATAATAATAATACTATATTAATACATTAAAAGCTACTTTCACAGCTTCATTAATTTACTTTTTACTTTTTTTCTGAACTAATGTATAAGAACCATTAAAGCATTCAAATTGTTCCAGTAAGAGTTGTCTTGACTCAGTACTACATATAAACCATTTATCTGCCTTTACTACAGAAACCTTGAAAAGCTAAATGAAACAAATAAATAGAACCATGTTCAAGCAACAACAAAAACAACAACAACAACAACAACAACAACAACAACAACAACATTAAGGAAACTTTATTGTTTAGAATGTTTTCTGGATGGGACACCTAGAGTTTTGTCACTGACAGACTTGTTGTCTGCGCAGAAAAAGGTCAGCAGTCCTTTAGAATCTTAATGTCCTTTATAAAACAAAAGAGGTAGCACTTTCTTATAAGTGGGACATTATAATGCCCTTGTAATGCACTTTTGTAAATTAAATTACAAATCTGTAGTTGATTATTAACTTACTACTCTTCACTACATTATTAAAAAATGAAGACAAATATCCAGAACATTATTTTTCACTCTCAATCTCAATCATACTTTATTAAAGAATAATGATTAGGGTGAACTGAGTATTGTCGAAAGCACAGAACTTATTAAGTTGTCCCCGGCCAGTAGTTGGTACATACTATATTAAGCCAATAACTTCTACCTGACTTGCCGCTTATTATGATGTTAATAATGAGTAATATTTATGGTGAGCATTTTCCAGAGCACGTCTAACAGTTTTATTATGCATTTTCAAGTCAGAAGTTATTGTATTAATTTCTTGAAAACTTGTATTGTATTAAGGAAATAACTTTTTGGGGGAGAATCTAGTTTTTACAGCCCACTCTTAATGGCCTTATTGCATTTTATCAAGTCAATCATTGGCTGGCTGATCAGTACATTTTTTTAAGCAGTAATTAATCTGTAATATAATAATAATTTAATAAATATAAATAAAAACAATAATTTTACTGAGCACTTCTATCTATAATTTAGTATTTTCTATAATGCATTGCTATAGCTGTCTATTCCTATTGGGGTAAACATGACCTTTGAGAGCAGTCAAGGCTTTATTTTTTCCATTTTACAACAAGGACAGGTAACTTCTACAATGCTACATATTATGACGTAAAATATACAAATATAAATGCCCTGGAAAATACTTAAATAACCCTAGTCATATGCTTCATAAGGCAGTAATTAGAAGCCTGATAATTACAAACTAAGTCCTGCTATCTTAAGGCTTAATTAGCACATTACAAGTGTGTTCTCAAAAAAAACCAAAAAAAAAAAAAAAAAAAAAAAAAAACTTGTCACACACTTAGCTGTGCACTTTCTACTTCAGAATGAACTAAACTGCTGGTGTATCAGTATGTGTGTGTGTGTGTGTGTGTGTGTGTGTGTGTGTGTACGTGTAGGTGTGCACCATTGTGTCCGCACACCTTGAGAAGACTCCCGGCTGAATGTGTGACATTTTGCAATGAGTGGGTGGTGAAAGCGCGGGGGATAAAAGGTGCTCGGTCAGTTTGGTTTCTTGTGCAGTGACAATGGCTGCTCTCAGTCAGACAGCCCTGAGCCAGAGAACAATTCCATTTAAAACCTGCAAGGGCACCGACCTGGACTCGGACAGAGAAAAAGACAAGAATTAAAAAGAAAAGTGACTCTTCTGTCCCTCCTTTACCTTTCAATTTAGGGTGCTCAGACATACTACTGGAGCTTTATAACAGATTATTATTTATCTTTAAGCTGTATGGACACTGGAAGACAACACAGCCTAAACTATAAAACAATGTGAAGATGAAGGCTTATGAGGACCCTTTGATTCCATTTCTAGTTACACTGCCAATTCATGCACATTGCAATGAGTTTTGGCAATTGTAAACCCAATATTATATTATGAAATATCAAATATCATTTCAGAAATATACCATAGCCGCTCTTTATATACTGCTGTTTTTATCCCTCTATTTGTACATGTATTTTATAATATAATTATAAAATATATATAATATAATTGACCGGACTGATTGTTTATGCCACTTAATTATGAATTCTTTGGTTCTGATCGCTCATTCCATAGATCTACCACTGGCAAAAAGTACAGGTTTCTGTCACCAGCAGAAGTGGAGATATTAGGAGGTACGATTATGTGCAGCTACTGGTCTGCTCATAAAAAAAAAAAAACATATACAGTGTCACATTATGCAATTGGTAAAATAAAGTAAAAAAAAACAAAAAAGGGGACCAAAGTAATACAAGGTTCAGATAATAGATTCCAATACAAGGTTTAATCTTGGTCATGTTGCTTGCCATCAGCTGTCTGAGTTTGAGAGAGCAAAATTGCCCATGCTCTCTCTGGGTGGGTAGATGGTGCTCTCTCCCCACATTAACCCAATGCACAGGTGTCAGTTAACTATGGTAATGAAGCTGGGGACCTGGCACTTTCCTCAAATACTGCCTCAAATGTACTCCTAGTACACTCACCAAAGGTAAGATCAATGAAGATAAAAGCAAACCAATGACAATGTTTAATACTTTGTGAGCTTATATTAAAAATTCTATGTACACACATATATTCATTGATCACCCACAACCGCCCACCAGTGTCATTTATTTTCAATGTTATGATTACTGTCATTGTCATTTGCACTGGAATACACACCTGACTATTATAGAGCTGAGGAACAGTCAATACCTCCTTCCACACACTGCACACTGAGCATCTACCTAACCACTGTGAGTCGGACAGGCCTATGGCACAGCCTGCAGGTACCTGCTGACTTCCTGCATGAACAACTTTTGTACAAACTGCAGCAGGTGAAGTTAAATTGTATAATATATGGATAAATGCAAAAATTGTAGCACTCTTTAAGCAGGATGTCATTTGTGTTTATATACACAGACTAGTTATCTTGCAGGTGTTTCTTCTTGCATGAGGTTTATTAATGAACTGGTGAATTTGAACAGGTTGAACCAAGCTGATTGAAACAAGCAGATTATAACCAACTAACATTCATTAAGTGCCATTATGCAATGGCCACCCCACATCAACTCTGTTTCACCTTGACCACTCCTGTCAAATTGTCCTGGATCACCTCAGTGCCTTAATCTGGAGAGGATCCAGACACATTCATCTTTCTGCAGAGTAAAATTAAGAAATACACTTCCAAACAGGCAATTCTAGGCAGACACCACCGTGACAATCATGAAGCACGTGTGCAGCCACTACACTGTCTACTATGGGTGGTAATGCTTCCTATGACATATTCTTGATACACACATGAGACTGTGTATCAAGGAATGTTAAATATCCACAAAGCATCAGAAATGGAATGTTTAATCCATCTGGCTCCTACTATCACACCTTAAACTCCTTAATAATACTGCCATCCCATGACTTTTGACATATCACATTGTCTGTTTTTGGGACATGAAGTTGCAGGACAACTGATACACTGAACTGAGAGTGGCTGACTGTCAACAGAAGACAGGTCAGGTCTTCTAAGCACAAAAATTAAAGAAATCAAGGTGCCTTCTCTGTAATTTGCTTGCTGCATCTGTCATTCAAGGAGCTGTTACCAATATGCAGGAGACATCTCCAGGATCCAGGAGAGGTGGGATGTCTGGAGAGGCTTGCTCATGCTATAAGGGTTCAGTATGTGTGAAGCTGTTTGGGTGCAGGAGACATTATTTTAAGACCTACATGGAGCACTGCACAATGCATTTGTGTGCCATCCCACTTTTGAAAAGATTTATAGACTAACAAGGCTGACTAACAAACTAAACTAAGGTCTCACAGGTTCTGAACTCTCTTCTCTCTGATTTCCAAATCAAAACATATGGTTTAATGTGTTTCTCAGTCTTGTTCTGTTATCTTCTTTGCTCTTTCAGTGGCCGCACAATGACATTCATAATTTTCCCAGTTCTACTGATGGCCAGTATATTCCCGTCTCCACAGAATCTCAAACACTTAGGTTAACTGTGCTAAGCTCTTAGTACACATGTCAGTTTGAGCACACACACCCATACACACACACACACACATGTGCGCACACACAGATTCATCTCTCACACTCACAGTCTGCCGCTTTCTCATAGCCAGACACTTTAAATCTGTCGCTCTCTCACTCACACTCTCTTTCTCTCCCACACACACACACACACACACACACAAAATAATGGAGTTGCTATTTCGACATGGTTTCTCTCTCTCTCTCTCTCTCTCTCTCTCTCTCGTTCATGAGTGACAGATTTCCTGCTGCTGCTCTAAACGCGGGAGTGTAGCTCCAACTCGTCCATTTCACACACTCTTATTCCTTGCTCTCTCCTTCTCTCTCTCTCTTTCATTTTCTCCTCATCATTGCTGAGAGGAGCAAGCTGCTCTCCACTCACAAAGAACCACCCAGAAGTGTGGAACAAATTGGGAAATAAGAAAAAAAAATCCACTGGTTGGATTCAGTGGGAATCCTTTGGCAAATGGACTTACAGGATAAAATTCCAGGATCAATGGAAAGAACCCAAGGGTGGTAAGAAAAATGAATCTAAAGCTGAAACCACACACACACACACACACGCACACACACAAAGCATATTCACAATTCTCACATCTACCAACCCTCCTCAGCTTACAGTATACCCCTACAAGACAGCGTACTGTCCTCTACATAGCCAACTGGTGCTAGACAAGCACACCATACAGTAAGAGTCCCTGGATAAGACAGTTAACATTACATTCAACCAAATGCTGCTAATGCCAATGTAAGCCATGATCAGCTTAGTTTAGACTAGCATAAGATACATTAATATTTTAATTTGATGGTTTATTTGAGTTTGATGGTTTATAAGCACTTGACAAAGCTTAACAAGATAGACAGCCAAGCTTGATTGTGGTTGTTCACCAGCAGGACCAGCATGACCAAGCTGGTCAAACAGCAGGACCAAGATGGGTGACCAGCATGAGCAAGACTGTCAGCCAGCAGAATCAGCAGGAACAGCAAGACCAAGCTTGTCATCCAGCATGAACAAGCTGGCTGACCACCATGACCAATCTTGTTGACCTGCAGGACCAGCACGACCAGCATGACCAAGCTTGTCAACCAGCGAGACCAAGCTGGCTGACCACCATGACCAATCCTGTTGACCTGCAGGACCAGCATGACCAAGCTAGTCGATCAGCAAGACCAAGAAGGCTGACCAGCAAGACCAATCTAGTCGATCAGCGAGACCAGCCTGATCAAGTTGATTGATTAGCATGACCACCATGACAAAGCTGGTTAACCAGAGCAGCATTACCAAGATGGCTAACCAGTATGAGCAGCACGACCGAGCTAGTCAACCAACATGTCCAAAATCACATCAAACATGAACCATCAAGAGCTGGTTACCCAGCTAGTTTGACAAGCTTTGAATCACTCTGACTCTCAAAGACCAGTTAAGACTACTGGAAACCAATTACCAGCAAAAACTGGTCTTGAGGTGGATTTTTCAAGGATAAACAGTATATCTTTACATACATTCAAACACTAGCCTCTACACTGGCCTACACACAAAAACAGCTTTTGCCTTAATTTGTCAGCTGCCTTCATACAACACATTTGCATTCATTAATGCACACCTACAACTTCTCGCAATATTACTGCACCTATACTCATCAACGTCTTACATTATACTTGCACCCACACACACTCTTATGTTCATATCTTCATAAACACTCACCAAGCTTTTATTTAGGAGGACCTGTATACCTTTTCATTCATGCAGTTATCTAATCAGCCAATCATGTGGCAGCAATGCAATGTGTAAAATGCACCTATGAACCAGCAGCTTCAGGTAACTCTCACACCAACCTTCAGAATGGTCATGAATGTGATATTAGTGATTCTGAGCTTGACATGACCAGACAAGCTAGTAGCACAACAGTCTGTAAAGTTTACTCAGAAAGGTGTAAGGAAGACTAAACTTGCAGTGAACGGCAAATCTGCAGAATTAATGACAAATTGATGAACAAAGATGTCAGTGAAGAATAGTCCAGCTGGTCTGAGCTAATGAAAAGGTTAAAGTAACTCAAATAACAACGGTGTACAATTATAGTGAGCAGAAAAGGATAGTGCAAAACAAAATGAACATAACACCAACATTAAGATAATTTTACCATGTCATGCTCTAAAAATAGGTTTGCCAAAACTGGAGAGTTCAGTACTGGAAAAATATTCTGGTCTGATGAATTTCAATTTCTGCTGAGGCACACAGATGGTAGGGTCAGAAATGGCATCAACAGCTTGGATCCATGGTTACAACCTGCCTTATGTCAACAGTGCAGGCGGCAAAGGTTGTGTAATGGTATAGGGAATGTTTTCTTAGCACAATTTGGGCCTGTTAATACCATTCAATTATTATTTGAACACCACAGGTGCTTTGAGTACTGTCTCTGACTGTATGCATCCCTTCAGTTCAATGTTCTTTCCAGTTACAGGACTAAATCCAATAGAACACCATGCAATCATGTCAACATGCACTATTATCTGAAAGAAAGGTTTCTAGTATTTTATGGAATCCATGCCACGGAAAACTGAGAACCAAGGGAGGCTCTATTCGGTAACAGTATGATACTGTAGATCAAAACTTATACTCATTAGGTTTATGAATGCACGCAGAATATACTCATAAGCTGCACACACACTAACTTGTTATATACATTCATACACAATGGATTTGTCCAGAAAACATGTTTATGTTTGTGAGCATGGACTCCCAAGAGACTTTTTGTACCTGTGTGAGGATCAGTGATTGGACCTAAAGACAAACAGCTGCACCACAACTATATTCCACAAACTGAAAGCTGAGATAAAACCTGCAGCTCATTTTTGATTCACCTTCAGATATTTCCTCTAATATGCACACAAACAAAAATGAAATTCTTACTTAAAGCACTCGTCTTGGAACCGAAAACTGTACTGAAGATACAGCTTATTTATGATGTTGAATATGTGCAGAAGAATATACACCCAGAGAGGAAGCTCTTTTACTTCCAAAAACTGTGGAGGAATTCATCTCATTCCTTCATGCATATCCTACATCACATATACTGTAGGAAAACCGACTGAATAGCTTAATCACCCTACAAACAGAACAGGAGGAAGATACAAACACCAATGTCAATTAATAACTGTCCACTTTGCAGGTCCAACTTGCTGAAGTACTGTCAGTACTGTCAGGGCTAAGTTTCAATGTTACCACAAAAATGTCTTTCTGTGCCTAATAGTAGACTTTTGTATTGGAGATTGTACACAATCAATGCTGATCTGCAGCTATGTGCTGTAATATGTTGAACCTTGTGACGTCTAAAGAAGGTCTATATTTTGGCAAATATTTGACCTAAAACCTCATCAGATTGTCCTAAATGTAGATAAGGAAAACTAAGTAAAAAAAAAAGAGACAAAAATATTTCACTTGGTCATTTACTTAATAGAAAAAGATTCAATAGTACATATATGTGAGTGGCAAAAGTATGTGAACCTTAATGATAAGTGTCAGGGCTGTGAACATAGCTGAACAGATGAGATGGCAAAGCGGAAGTTCTTGCAGGGGTTGAGGACTTAATAATAAGAAAACAAATGCATGGAAACATACCAATAAACTGACAGAAACTGGGAACAGCAACACAACCACCACAACAAGAACTACTACTAATGCTAATACTAAGGACTGACAAACACAGACTGAGACAAAGGGCCTTATATACATGAGAACATTAGAAAAGACTGGAACACGATAATGGGCAGGGTTACAAATCAGACACAGATGGGAATGGGCAGAGACAAGTCCAAAACAAAACATTTGCTCAGAAGCACGTGGGGAAATATACAGAACAAAGATGAGAGAGGAGATGACCAGGACAGATACATGACAATTAGAATATAACATGAAGGTGAAATTTGAGTTTTCAGTTAATGCAATGACAATCACATGTGCGTTTTATTTAAAGAACAGGGATCTATTAAAGTCGGACCTTCACAAAAACCTTTGTGGAAATGTATCATGACACAATGGAAATTTCTGTGAGCCTCCGTGGAAGAGTTATTACAAATCAAGGTTACAAATCATCTCTAAAGACTTTGGATTTCAGCAATCCACAGTCAGACAGATTGTGAATTTCCAATTGGAAATTCAAGACCATTACTACCCACCTTGTAATGGTCAGCCAACAAAGATCACACCAAGACATGTAATAGTTTGCAAGGTCACACAGCAACCAAAGATAACATCTAAGCAACGAAAGGCTTTCCTATTCACTAATGTTAATGTTCACGAGTTTACCATTCTGAGAACATTGAAAAACTGAATGGTGTTCATAGAAGGGTTGCAAGGAGAAATCTGCTGCTCTCCAAAAAGAGCAGTGCAGTTTGTTACAGATGCACAAAGAAGGGTAATAGAACAAAGATTTATGAATCAAGATAAATACTTTTATGCTTGAATGCAGCTTATCCCATCCCATGAAACTCTAAGTCTGCATTCCCACAGGTCTCGGCAGGACTCAGAGGTCCCTACATGATATTGAAGCATGAGACTAAACTTCTGTGTCATGTCCGTGAGTGGGTGGTTAACCAGTGCAGTCAGAGTGGAAGTGGGACAACATATACATGTACAAAAATTATGCAATAACTACTTTGCATAATTATCACAAGAGAAGCAGCCAAATCTTTGGAAAGCAATAAATGTATTTTAAAGATTTGTAGTACAACCAATCACATCACACATGAATTGTACATTACCGCATGTTATTGTGCAGATTGAGGACTTACAGATGATCAGTTGGCCTCAGCTGTGGAAAACGATTTTGGTTCTCCTTATCTACATTTAGGACTTGAAATCTAACGAGATTTTAAGCTAAATAAATACATTTCCTGCACAGTGCAGATCTTATTTTTTTTTTATGGATTCTTTTGAAAAAGTTCTGGGAGACCAAACTCTCAGCACAATGTTTCTAGGAAAAACAGTTATTATTTGATTTACTTAACTTGAAAAATCATTTTAACATTCATCCTTTACCTTACTCACTCATTCCTAGTCCAGAGCCTACTTGGAATCATTGGAATGTCTCCTGGACAGAGCACCACACACACACATCCACCATGAAGGCATGTGAAGAACATGCCAAGCTCCTGACAAACAGTGACCTAATTATGTATCACTCAGGCCCCTGGAGCTCTGCAACCCACACACCACCAATGGCACCAGCCTCTTCATTTTAACATGCCTAACAATAAACATCATTAGTCAGTTAATAATGTAAATCATTAAACAGTACTGAGGTATTAACAATATGTGCACTCCTAAATGGAAAAGCCTCTCACTTTGTGGTGATGTTAAAGTCAACCACGCAAATAATTTGCCCAACAGTGGTATTATAGTCAGAAACAGACCAGCACTGAATGAGTACAAGGCCAGGTCTGACAGATCAGATGTATAATTGACGATTCACAGAGCGCATATTTGAAATTGATCTGTAAAATAGGTGAAAGTCTTAAAGAAGTTAAACGTTTCAAATAAGGTAGACACGGATCGTGTAAAAAAAAAGCAATTTCAGAGTGCAGAGGGTCACGGAGGTTTTAGACAGTTTGGTCCAGATCTTTCACAACATGTTCTGAAGTGGAAGAAAAAACAAAATAAAGAGTGTGCACAGGGCTGGTCAGAACGTAAGATATCCTAGCCATACACATATAATATATGCTGCTATGCTGCTGTTTGTACAGAGCTTTTTAAAGTGGTTTGTGAAATCACACTGACTGTACACATTTTTCTGGGTTGAATTCTGATGGATGTGAGCACAGATGGTTGTTAATGTGGCTAATGTTTGGATTTGTGTGTGTGTGTGTGTGTGTGTGTGTGTGTGTGTGTGTGTGTGTGTGCGCATGTGTGTGTGTGTGTGCGCATGTATGTGTGTGTGTGTGTGTGTGTGTGTGTGTGTGTGTGTGTGTGCGCATGTGTGTGTGTGTGTGTGTGTGCGCATGTATGTGTGTGTGTGTGTGTGTGTGTGTGTGTGTGTTTTTGTGTGTGTGCATGCGTGTGTGTGTTTGTGTTCATTCAGAATAATGAAATGCTGTGCAGACTGAATTTGTCTGCATTGCACTTTTCATTGTTCACACTGTCTTTGTATTCTACGTCTATCTATGTAATATTCTCTTTCTATTGTGTAGAATTATCCATATGTCTATACTTGTCACCAGTCAGCTATACATTTAAAGCCACTGGGAACAAACATTTTTTCCTGGTTACAATGGCAGCCAACAGGCAAAATCCAAGCAACATTTCTGTAGTCAATGCCACTAGATAGCATGCAAATGCTGCAATACTGTTATTGGACCATGACTTGGACCAGACCCATAGCTGAGCATAGCATGCCTGCGCACTAAAGGCATGGTAACACTGCAGTAGCAATGTTGGACAAATCCCATGACCAGCATTAGTTGACACTCTAATAGTGTGGTAGCAAGATCGGTCAAGGTCAGTAGCCGCAATGGATGAGGCCTATATCTGGTGCACTAACACCACAGTAGTGATGTTGCATGAAGGTCCAAAGCCTGCATGTTGGAAACCTGAGGTGTAACACTAAACAACAACACTAAACAATCAACATCCAGGTTTTCAAAAAAGCCACTTAAACTTCTGTCACTGAAAAGGAACACAATTCTTGCTAAGTTAACAATTGTAATGCTGTTTGGGTAGCATCTTTCCATCTCTCCATTCCATCTCTCCATGAGGAGTCAGGTGATTGATAACATTAATTTCAGTCATAGAAAGAATGCATTTAGTACTGTAAAAAAGCACTCTGGTCACTTTAAAATAAATCTTATGATTGACAAAAAAAAACTAAAAAACACTGAACAGTTTATGATCTGACCCTGGAGCAGGTCAGGCATGCAGTGCAACACAAGTTGCCATGGAGATGTATCTTGGTAGAAAAAGTCATCCAATGCTTTTAGAGTTCAACCTAATCTTCAAGATAACTGACAACGATCCTGCGTCATCAGACAGAGCCCCGATCTATTGATATAATATTGTGTGTGTCTGTGTGTGCTGGCAACAAGTATTAATTCCCAAGCATTTGATCTCACAGAGCTGTATATGATGTGTGTGTGTGTGTGTGTGTGTGTGTGTGTGTGTGTGTGTGTGTGTGTGTGTGTGTGTGTGTGTGTGTGTGTCCATATGTGTTCATGTGTGTTTGTGTGTGTGTCTGTGTGTGTGTATGTGTGCATGAACATTTGGTCTTGAATCTCTCCCTGTACCCCTGGCTCGGACATCATCATGGCTTAATTGGACAGTGTTGGCCCTGTGGGCCATTTCAACTCCCAGGCCAGCCCTCTACTCTACTGCTTCTTCGCTGTCCCCCCATCCCTCCATCCCTCCCCTCTCATCCCTCCTTCTGTCCTGAGCAGTGCCGGGTACAGATGGGTGGATTACAGGAGAGGGCTGTGTAATACATTCTGTCATGCAGTCAATATCAAGCAAATCACACACACACACACACACACACACACACACACACACACACACACACACACACACACACACACACACACACACACACACACACACAGCCCACACACACACACAGCCCACATTGTCCACTATAAGAAATCAATAGGGAAATATTATACTGTCCCACAAATAATAAATAGATCAAGCTTTGAACAAGAAACCCCTTTTCTCTGGTGTTTGAATCTATTAGTATGTAGCCTAGTAACATTAATTATTTCACCACAAAAAAATTAAGTCTCAGTGGTGTTCCCATTAGATTCCCATTGATGTTTTATTTTCATGTCAATTATTAAGCAAAGGACACTTCAGAAAATATCACTCCAGAGCTATTGACGTCAGTTGAAGTCGTGACTCCTTGTGACCCTGACCTGAACAAAGATGAATGAATGAAAAGATGAAAGATGGATTGATGGATTTTGCTGTTAAATATTGACATAATTTTTTTCCCCCACTGCTGTGAAAGCAGATGTTGGGAAAACTGAACTCTTGACTGCTGATAGTTGAATTTTCCATCACTGCTCTGTTGGAAAATAGGCAATGTGAGGTGGGTCGTCTGTCTATCATCATAATTTAAACGCAGCATTGTTTTTTAATTCCATCATTTGCTTTGAGACATTTTTTTTCTGGTTCACATTCATGTTGCAAATGTCCTTTGATCTGAAGTTAATCCAGTAGGTTGCTTTTTATGCTGCCGGTATGGATGACGAAAACAGTAACCGAGTCACGACTCCATTAGCCACCACTTTTTGCTTCCACCTTAAATGGTATCAGTTACTGGTGCACTGATGCTGCAGAATAACTGTTTTGCATTTAAGGTGTGACAGAAAATTTGAGTAAGAAGGCAGCAGATTATTATAGGTAAAATTATTCTACAAAGTTTTGTGAACATTTGTCACACTTCTTGTTATGCTCAGCTGTCATGTCTTTGTTCTTTTCACCACATGGCTCTGTTTTGTCTTGGTCTTATCTGTGCCATTGCTCCACCCTGTCTTTCGTGTGTTCCACCTGTGTCTCATGGTTAGCCCTGTCCATGTATAATCTGTCCCAGGTGTTTCCAGTCCTGTCAGTGTGCCTATATAGTCCTTTGTCTAAGTCTGTCCTTGCTGGCTTTTGTGTCTGTTAATCAAATCAAAAATGTATTTGTATAGTACTTTTCACAACTGATGTCAGCTTTGATGAGCAGCTTTCCAGAAATCAGCACATGAACAAAGGATAAAGACATAAACCCCCTGTTGAGCAAAACAAAGGGTGACAGTGGCAAGGAAAACTCCCTCAGAGCTGGAGGAAGAAACCTTGGGAGGAACCAGGCTCGCAAGGGGAGGACCATCATGGTAACTTATACATAGTTAGTTAGGGGACACTGGACCTGCCATACTTCTGTTCCAATACTCTGCTGAAATAATGCTAGTTTGATGGTGGACATAATGGTAATTAGGGTCCCAATAATAAGAAGCTAATTAGGGTTTGTGTAAATTTCTACAGCTGGGCAACTAGTCCAGGGCAGGGGGCAAAACTCGTCCAGGTTCAGTAGCCAGAAGGTGGGCAGTCAATGTGAAGTGGTGGCTGGGGAGCTGGGGGTATTTCTCAGATGGGGTAGGGGAGCTCAAGGTTAACGTTTCATCAGCCCAGGCCGGTGGGTCATCATTGACTCGGAAAAGGTAGAGAGATGTAATTAGTTTGGTGTTTAGATTTATGGAGAACAGAGAATGTAAACATTACCAGGGTGTAGCGCGTGAACATGGGAGCGTGCCATGCTCTGGTCTGGCTTGTTCCTTTAGTAAATGATCTTATATATATGTCCTCCTGTTTGCCTTCAATTCCTTGTAATATAGTGTACAACTCTGATTTGTTAATCTTTTGGAAGATATAGGGTTTTGTATTTCCCAGCAGGAACACTGTAGAAGAGTTTTAGCGAACCTGTCAACCTCTCATTTGAAATTTCTTCATGAAAGGATCAAAGTCAAACAAGCAATTTAACTTGATTAATTTGAGTCTCCAATTTTTGTATTGAGAAATCTGAATTGTACAAGGGTCAATTTGGGCCACTTGGGCCACTGCTAATCCCATTTAATGGTCTTTGTTGATATTTCTAGATGAATATTCCTATTTCTTATTAACATTAATCTAAGTTATCAACTAAGTTGCTTCCAGTCACAAGGTTGCTTCCCTAACCACCAGGTCACGGCTGCCCCATGGCTGGCCATGGTTACATTGCTTTACATCAGTTTCTGAGTACAAACATGTTTTGCTGCATGTAAATTATTATTGGCTTGTACGTCAGTTAGGCTGAATACAAAATCAACTAAGGAGTTAATTGTTTGTCCAAAGGAAACATACATTAGGGTAATTCTTAGAACCCAGTCTGGTGGGTTATTTTTATGACCTACCTACAGCAATGCTGAATAGTGGCCAAACTGGGTTGTTCTGAACCTAACATGTGCATAGTAAATTGAAACCATTTAGGCAGACAGACATCAAAACTGGACCTGAATAATCAATACCCATTAATTGTGCACACTGCTCAGAAAAAAAAAAATCTGAGAAAACAAAAAAACCCCAACCTTTTACCAGTTAATGTGAATGTCTCTCACTAGAAGTGTTCAGCTCATCAGTAGAACGCTAATAATGTGAATGCAACCTTTCAAAGTCAGCCTACGTTCGCCATTATTAGCAGAGGGGGAGGTGAAGTAGCATCCCTATCATTCACAGCTGCTGCTGCTGAGCTCTGGCCGCTCCCTCTGTTTCCAGCACTGCATGAGGAATTACTGAAAGCATTAGGCCTGGCGCACCTGCACTACGTGCCAAACTGTGCCTTTCCCTCAGAGGCATCAGCCTTTATTTGTTACCAGCAATTCGTTTGCGTTCCTTTGATTAAGCAGCCCCATCAGTCATTGTAACGGCTGCGTGCAGAAACGGGCCGATAATGACTAATGATAATAACTAGTCACCTTGGGGAGATGGAACTGATAGCACCTTCTCAGTCAAGGTCGTGTGAACAACGAAATGCTGATTCATATGCTGCTTGACTGACAGGCCTCACCCCCATGGCTCAGGTTCAGGCCTGTGCTGGCCATTGGAGCTGCTCATTATGCGCAAGCGACCGTATTTGCATGCCCATCAGAATGGGGAATGCGCGCTGCTATTTGCATGCCCATATTGAAACCAGAGCTGTTTTCATTGGCATAGGTGAAATAAGACATAACCCAAACCCCTTGACCGAGGACACAATTCTCTTTAGAAGGACTGTGTGTTACAGTGAGCATGACTAAACCGCATAAAAGGACAGATAGGGTAAATAAATCCGGTCTATTATAGATAAAGGGAAGGTGACACGCTGTAACGGGCCGAAACAATTGAACTAAAAAATATGAGAAACATAAAGATGAATGACGCACAGCAATGACCTTCCATGAATAACGACAGTAAACCCGTAATACCAGTCAGTAGCTAAAACATGTTTGGTGCCCAGAGTGTCAGTCTTAAGTTTTGCACTGAAGCAACAAGGCTAAAGTAGATTAGCATTATGCAAACTGCATCCTTAAATCATTGCCCACTTTTCTCAAACCATAGGGACCCTAAATGAATTCCAGGTAAACTTGAGGGCAAGCACTACACATGTGCAAAGGATGTCCTTTGAATAACTTTCCATTAATGAACACATGACATTATATTAGGGGTAAACAAAAGTTAAGTATTCTTTACACACACACACGCACACGCACACACACACACACACACACACACACACACACACACACACACACACACAGAAAAATCAAAAACTGACATCTCTTCTAAATTTTATTTTATATTCAGTCATTTCCAATTTGAGAAAAATGAGAAATAAAGAGATAGAAACAAGTCTCGGAGTCACAGAGTCAGGTGTGGAGGAAAAAAAAAAAACACTTTATGACTATAAGAGGAGCTCAGGAGCAAGAAATACCAATAATGTAACTAGAAAAACCAATTAAGTTGAATAAATATCAAAGTAAAAGTAAAAATGCTGCACAATATACTGCAGTAGCAACAGCTTAAGTTGTAGATGAGTTGTAAAGTGTGGTAGTGCTGTTAGAAAAAAAAATCTGATTGATCAAGACTGTGTGGCCATTTCAAACTGCATAGTGACTGACAGAGTTGAACCTACAGTAACAATCAGATGTCAGAATTATTTCTGAGTCTGCAAAAAATCTCTCAGTTCAAATGTCCCACACTGTTCACCTTTTTACAGTCAATAGTAGCCTGTGTTCATGTAGCCTTTCGCTAAAATAACAAACAGATTTAAAGAAAGATGATGCCCAAGCCTTTTGATTTGGGTTGCTACAGCTCAGTGTTGGGAAGGACAAAGAGCCTCATCTACAAAATAATAGGTTTATATAAGTACACTTTAACACTAGAGTTTGTAACAGTACATTGCTGTGTGGATTTGATTGCATTCAGAGATTAGAGATTATTCTTCTTTTGAGAGTTCTTAGTATCCTGTGTTCATACAGGGGCCTATAGTTATAACTATCAAAAGATATTGTAAACATTTTATAAATAATATACATTTTAGAGGCAAATAATACTGGAATAATGTTGTATGACATGTTCTGTTATAAGGTCTGAATAACTTTGGCCCCGTTCACACCAGGCCATTTCAATATGTTTAAAGCTTTACATGTTTATGGTATTACTTTCTGCATTTGTTTTTAGAATGAATCCTTGTGTTGCTGTACAGGTTTGCTCTCATTTCCAATTGTGTGCCCTTTTAGAAACGGTTAGAAAATGCAGAACATACTCTAACAGTAGTGAAAATCATACTTTAAAAAAAAAATATAACTGTTTTTAGAAGCTCCTGTTATTAAAATCTAATATAACAAAGCAGGTTTTATTACCTGAGAGGTTGGTCAAGTTGGCCAAGTTGAATATGAAGTCTTCACATTCAAAAATTAGTAAAAAAAAAAAAAAAGAAAAATTTTTTGATAACAACTTTCCTCACTTTCATCAAGATATTAAACTTCTGATAGTATGTACACATCAAGTAATTACATATTTAAGAAGCCAAAGGCCTTCCATGAAGATATCATCATATGCCATGTGACTATCTCATGTAATTACTGTGTTATTACAAAAAAACAAAAAAAAAAACAAAACACAAAACACACAACTTGTGTAGCTATGGCTCTAAGGGCTAATGAACTTATGAATGAGCTGTGGAGAACATGCTGAAAGAAACTAAGAATAACAGCTGTCACAAAACCCCTCTGATTGCTGTGTTTATGCACATGAAGTGCAAATACGTAGGAACAGGTCATTGGGGCAGTCACAGATAAACAGTGGCTCAAGGATTTTCATATGTGTCTTGGAGGTTTGATATGCCCAGAAGGTCTTTGATTTACCAGCAGCAGACACATATATGCCCATCCATGTAGCTGGAAAAGGATTGCAGTTTCTCTTTGGGAGTTTCCAGCTCAGTTGAGATGTGGCATTTTGTTTTCATAGATGAACCAGCAATGAGAATCACCTTCATCCATTAGTTTAGAAGGCCTAACCTTGACAGCATATGATTACTGCATTACCCATTTACTTATACCATTAAGATGCTTTAGTATCCACACTACAAATGTTACATGGTCTTATGTGTCCCTGATCACCTTCACAATTGGCTTGTGTGGTTGCATTGCAGTGTATCATTGTGCCATTCACACTTCATGCCACTCGTGATCAGATCACATGAGATGCAGCATGGTATTTTTACCTAACAATAACAACTTCAAAATCATGTTCATACCCCATTGATCTGTAATTGGGCGAATAGCTCCTCTATCTATGCTCTTCTGTATTTAACATGCCAGATAATGCATTCATTTACTCTGGTGACGTTGGCAGGACAGCGTTCATTAGAACTGTGTAACAGTGAGTAACCCAAGTCATAATCATGTAAAATCCTGTAACATGTAACAGGTCACATTTCACTTTCAGTATTAGTACTTGTCCAGAAAGGTGTCTTAAAGTATGAATTACACTTTCTGTCTATAGGTAGAACACTGGAGCAAGAAATATCACTTCGCTTTGAATGTGTCAACCAGGTCCATCTGGGAGGCCTAAACAAACATCATCAGATATTCGCAGGCCAAAAAGTGTTTCTCACTCAACACAATTCATGTCAGGAACGTGACACTTAACAGACAGGTTGGGGAAGCAGAAGTACTCATAGGGGTTCAACAACATATTAACAGGATGAACAGAATATAGATAACATAACAAAACTGAAAGCACTCACTGGACCATACCAGATAACAAACCAGTAGACCCATGACACCAGACTGACCCAATGGGAGTATATATACACACATGAGAACATTAAACACGGCTGGGGCAGAATTATGAAGGGGCAGGGTTACCAATCAAACACAGCTGGGAATTGGCGGAGAGAAAACCAAAACAAAACACAAGTGCTAGGAGCACGTGGGAACCACACAGGACTGGATACGTGATAATTAATGAATTTCAACTTTGAGGTTTCTCCACTTCAAAGTGTGGTCATGTTATTTTTTCAGTAAGAAGAATAAACTGAGGATTTGGCACAGGAAAACTTAGCATGGGTGTTCTTTTCATGCTGTCATTTCTAAAGACAGCAGGTAGGGGGTAGGGTGGCAGGGGTACCAGTGCATTTCTCTATGTGCATCTTTTCTCTCCCCTGAGGCTCAAGCAGAAAATAACGGTGCCTCGCTCCGGCTTACACATTTCTTGCAGCCGCACCTTTCTCACCTCGCAAAAGCTGACTAACCAAACTGCTTCCAGTACACGCTTTGGATCAGGCTCGTGGTTGCCATGGTTATGGGTCTGCCTCGAGGCCGCTCTCAAACAGGTACCTTCTGCAAGGCTCTTCTTTTTGTTTGACAGGAGGTAAATTAGGTGCCTTGTCCATGACATTTATTCTCTTTCCATGTTGTTCTTTAAAATAGGGAGAAAATTACCAGTTGGTGACAAACTCTGGATTTCAGCCTCAATACAACAGAAAAAACAGAAACTAAATATGTATTAAGATTTGTATGTAAGAGCAAGGAATTTTAGAAGTACATACATTTCAACAGGTTTCAGCAAATGCAGCTATCACCATTGACAGTGCCCTTAAAAAGATAAATCCATGCTCATTAAAAGTAGGCAGCTCTCTCTCTCTCTCTCTCTCTCTCTCTCTCTCTCTCTCTCTCTCTCTCTCTCTCTCTCCTCTCTCTCTCTCTCTCTCTCTCTCTCTCTCTCTCTCTCTCTCTCTCTCTTTCTGTTGGAAATAGTCCATAGGCAAAGACCGAGGGATGGATATACAGTATGTGCTGGTCACTCATAACATTCAAACTACACACAGTGAATTGAGTAGCACTGATTATCCGTGGCATCATTAGCTCTAGTCTCAGAGTTTAGTTATTTAGTTAGTTAGTATTTATTTTTCTACTCATTGCACATATTTATTCTGTTTATTCTGTTTCTCTCCCCACCTTCTCCCTTCTCCCCATTGATCAGTGGGTGCAGGCAGTAGTAAAGAAGCATTTCACTGCATGTTGTACTGCGTATAACTGTGTACGTGACAAATAAATCGAAACCTTGAACTTTGAACCATTCATATGAAAACGTAAGGACACACCATGCAAACCTTTTGTCTCTTTAACATGTTTAAACAAATGGACATTTGATCTGTATTATATCAACACTAAGAAATGAAAATATTTCAACTAATATAATAAATAATGTGATTTTCCTGAGAGGAAAAAATAGATGTATCCACATTTATTATTACCTAAAATGGCTGGATTTTTGAGGAGCCTGTCTTATTTAGGCCTCAAACATAAAACTGTGAAATATTATTTTTTGGACAATTAATGTTCCCAGAAATGCGCCCTTATAAAGAGCAGGGGACATTTGATGATATCGGATATTCATACATTGAAATTGCAATAAAAATGCTTTAATATCATACAGAAATAAAACATACAGGAAATAAAGCCACTGTTTTGAATCTAACCAGCTCTTCCACATTAATTGACTTTGCTTAGATCACAAAACTCACTCTCTACTCTCTACTAAAACTTTGCTCTCTACTGATACACCAGAGTGATGCCACTTGTTGTTGATGTATTACTATTGTTATATAAAATGAGGTAAGTTTGCTTGGTACATTATTTTTGTACTGTGTTCTGATACTCACTATACTAGGCTGAGTGATGTTCTCTCTGTTTATCATCACAGTAGTGATGATAATATATATTAGATATAAGATATCCCTTGCTGTCCGTTTGTTACTGTAATAATGTGAATTTCCCCACTGCAGGACTAATAGAGGATTATCTTATCATATCTTATCTTAAAAGCCTTTACTCTGTTACCAAAGAGGCCTATTAGTTTTACACATTTTACTGTAGCTTTGGCTGAGTTTGAGTCAAATATATTAAAGATGATGATGATGATGATGCACGGGAAAATCGATGTAGCAAAATCCAACACGGGGTTCCGCAGTTGCTTGCAGGGTCAGGCTTGGCATGCATGAAAGCCTGTAACCCTTCTTTTACATTGCATTGGAATACAAGCTTAAACATCTCTGTATTTCCTTGCCAGTCTTTGTCTGTTTCAGTTTGTTCTGTGTGAAGAGATATTATTGAAGCTATTGAGTTATTATTGAAGCCCTGATCATTGCACACACTGCACTCTTTGCCAACACAATGTTGCTGTCTGCTGAAAGACTCAAGCCCTGCATCTAACAGAGAGCAGATGAGAGAACAGAATCCAAATATATGCAAGTAGCACAATGGGTAATATTGAAGTCAGCAAAGGATGTGAAGTTCATGCCTATATATTGTACGATAAGTAAGTAATGTAATTACTGTGACAGGCTTGCTCAGTCATTTAGTTTGGTTTGCTCTTGATTGTTGAAGTGAATGATATGAGCATACTGTGATCCAGATGGTGTTCTGAATCATTCAGAAAGAATCTGGGAAGGAATTTTAAAAGTCAAATAGAAATCAGATTTTCTACTATCCACTAAATAGCTTACAAGTGAAACAAATGTCAGTATGGCTAAGTTCAAGTTCAGCTCAAGAGCAGATCGTCAGAAGTGTAAAGTGCTATAATGTCACCAAACATGGTCTGAATGCCCCTTAATCCTCCCCTGCTCATTGTAGAGCTTACATGAAAAATGGGAATAAGCAAAAAACAAGTTCAAGCAAACATTTTACCTGTTGGTAAATCTTAATTGCTATTGTGGATTACATTATTTTGTATGCATGTCAGTTCACATGCCTGCTCCATTATCACAGTCTGACAGTACTTGTCTCTAGTTTATAGTCTAATCGGGCACATTATGACTTTGACAATTAAACTCACACATAAAAATCAGTAAAATCCAAAAACAGCACAGAAGATTGGTGGTTGTGACCTCCGGTTCTGTTTCATAGGAGGATTCCTGCAGACAGTCTGTGATGCTCGCATACAGCAATGCCACTGTGTTTAAGTCCATGCATTCTGTCACCAGAGATTTACTGCACCATGCACACCTATAAAATAGTCCAGATTTACAAGAAAACAAAATCAATCTTTATGCTATTGGAATTCTATCTGGGGTTGGAGATGCAGTGAATGGGATGCTTATTCCTGCACATACTGCCAGACTCCTGAATCTCTATACGCATGTGGAAAATGGGTCTCTGCAATGAATGTACAGGTTAAATTAACTCACCAAGGACAGTTAACTTACATAGTGGCCAAGTGATCTAGGACTATGACGCATTTATATGGACAAACTCTGGTCGGTGATAGTGGGTATCTTCTATCTTCTAGTGGGTTTCCTGCTCCTGTGCTGAACCCCAAAACTACAGGTGAGTTAACAGCACACACCAGCAAAAATGAAGAGTTGTGGAGCACAGTGCTCTAGGCATCCTGAAGATGCTCAACGGTGTGATGGAGGTTAGCATTTGCCTTCTCAATGATACAGAGGAAAGTTATGAATTGGACAGAGAAGAATGTTATTGAACTGCCTGGAGAACGACAGGTGGGTTTGAATGCCAGAAATATTAGTAGAAATTTGTTTTGTTGATCACTTTTATTTTTAATAAAAATACTTTACAGAAATAATGACAAACATACAAATGAAAAACACAAAATTAACAAGAATAAAGAAACAAAAACTATATAAAATTAGAATTTTGTGCTTCTGTCTGGAAAACATTTATAGTTGATCATATGTGTGTTTCTGAGTATTTCACAATGCTTAAGAACATCCTTCTGCCAAACTGATTTCAGAATGTGTGAGAAGACAATGATTGGAACACATTCCTACATTTTCAAGTGAAATAGGACAAAAAATACTGTATATTTCACTGAGTTAAATTGATGTTTGCGGTTTGACTGAGAGCACTGTTTGGGGGGAGGAGTCAACAAATACATTCTTTGAATTCAATCATTAAGTTTTGGTTTGCAAGGCTATTTGGGAAGTTACTCATTCTTTTCCTTCTTTAAGTTAAGGGCAAAAGTTAAGGGATGGGGTAAGTTTAGGTTAAGGTTAGGGTAAGGTTATGGTTAAGGTTTGATAAAGTTAGGGTCAGGTCGGGTTTAAGTTATGGTCAGTGTTAGGATCTTGGTATGGTTAAGTTTAGCTTCTGATAATAAAATTACACTGGTTGGTTTGTAACATTATCTGTTCATGTCATTTTATTTTTGTGTGTCTGGGTTGTGTCAGTAAACTGTACATATGCCAAGGGGCATACAGTAGTTAGAACACATTTTATGATTTCTGAAAAGGTCTTTTTGTCACATATTTACAAATTCCTCTTGATAGTAGGCTGTTATATTAGCTTTAGTCTGTGTCACATGGCTTAGTATTCCTACCATATAGATATATCACAGTATTTGGTTTTCTGAAATCCCACTCATGATTAGGTCTGGCTCCAGCCTTGGCATAGTTAATGATATTTTGACTTCACACTTCTGTAAAGCACACATTATTGCTAATAATGTAGATTCTCTCTGAGCTATTAGGAATTTATCCAACAGACAGCAAGAGGAGTTATAGCAACAAGAGAACACTGTGATAAAACACAAAATCCAAAAATCTCAACAATCAGGTGCTAAATTAAGGTGAATATTCCAAAATGAGTTACATTGTGTTTTCTCTATACAGTTAATTCAAGCAGTGCAAGTAAAATAGCTCAACTATCATTAGGATACACTTTAAGGTTGATAATATTAAACTAGTTTAAATATAAAAATGGTCAGTAATGGATTTTCTCTGTTCTACACCAGCTTCATGCTCAGGTACAAAACATTCACCTCAAAGAGTTCATCTCATTGTTAAGCTCAATCCAACCAGTTTCATGCTGTATTTTTAGATCAAGGCATGTCATGTTATAACAAATTAATAATGAAAATCAACCTACTGTAACCTAGCTGTAATTCAGTTAAGTTAAAAGAGGTCAACTTTCCTGACCATTACTGTGGTTTCAATGCATGCACATATGTATTGTGGTTAATGCTGTGAGATCAAGAGACAGTGTAACACTGTAAGTTCTGTATTTTCTTTTAAAATAGTGATATAATGAGGTTTTAGTCCTGTTAGCAGAAGACAATTTGGAAGACAAATTTAAAAAAAAAGTGATGACTTAATGGCTTGTCATGTATTTGACAGCAGCATTAGAGATTATTTACTGTTCAATATTCAGCATCCTCGCTGAGGAGCAACAGGGACTTCAGCAGACATCCAGAGATGTAGGAACTGCTCCAGTGATGGGTAAGACATGTATGAATCAGAGCAATTGTCTAAAGAACACTATAACCACTGTGTTAAAATCAGGTGGCTGTATATCCGTGACTGATATTTACCACCATTTCATTTCTTTGCCTTAAAAGCTCTTGGGATGCTTTTTGTGGTATCAATAAATAAATCAAAGTTTATGTAGTGCTTCTTACATTAGAAGCAGCTTTGCATCCAAGCAAACATGAAAAGGCGACAGTGGCAAGGAAAAACACCCTCATGGTGTGGTTGGGTCATTATCCAGCTGTACTTTGAAGTGCCATCCTATTAGCTTTGCAGCTTTTGGCTGAATCTGAGCAGAAAGCATAGCTTCAGATACACTTCAGAATTCATCCTGCTTCCTCCCAATACTCCCATGCCATCAATAGACACCAGTGTATCAGTTACATTATCGTACATGCCCATACAATAATGGTAGCTGCACCTTGGATCCAGAACCCTTCTTTTCCTTCTCCATACTCAAGTTAATCTCACCTTCTTCTGTCCATTGAAGCTTGTTTCAGCTTTTACATGGTTTCTATCAGTCTAATCTATCCTTTCTGTTCCAGAGTGTTCCAACATTGGCACATTGAGGCAAACTCTTTGCATTTACATTCCCAACAATGATATCCCTGTCTCCTCGAGAGTCTTCTGGAGTTCAGTAGGCCTCCATCAGAATAGGGACAGAATTGGGGATTTGAGGCATAGAACGAACTTTAGGTTTAAAATGTAAATATGCAAAACAAGGTTTAATCCAAAAATCAATTCTAGTACCCAATAGAATGAATCTGACCGTATACTGAAGAAAATTCTTTGTATATTTTATGCTCATATTGTGATTTTATTCACTACAGTTCTTTCAGTTTGAACGACACATTCGTAATTAATCTTGATGAGATAAAGATGAATTACATCAGTAGGGTTTAGCGGAGCATTCTTGCACTAAATGGCCCCCTGACACTGGCTCTGAGCTATGTAAAAACTCCAATTCCCAGCTAAGTTTAAACAGGTGTTTTTGTCTTGCTTACTGACTGCATAGCTAGATAACGTTCCTATTAGACTCAGCCTCTGTCAGCCAGTTCACTGCCTGTCATCTGCTGCATTCGCATTCAGGGCTCGTACATTTAAATATGTCTCAGTGTCTCAATGAATCCTCAGTAGCATGTTGTTTGTAGTGCAAAGTGGATCAGTGTAGCTGCAGTACAATAGAAAAGCATTAGAACTGCTTGTGATCTGGTGGAAAGCAATAAGAAAGCCGAGGTGAGGGCTGCAGCATACCTACAAATTTACCATGCATTCAAACTCAGTTCAAGATTTTTCAGGATCAAGATCTTTCATGCCACATATTCCTCCACAAGCTCCTGCCCTCCAGTACCTAATTACAAAAGATTATAATCAGATTTGGTACCCTTTATTACCCTTGACCTACTAATATTCCTTTTCCTATTTGATACTTTTGGACAACTGTTGTTTGAAACCTTTCACCTTATGTGATTTATGCACTCGAGCTATTCAGAACAAGTCAAAATACAAGACAATTACAGTGCATGCTTGTCAAGTTAAGGTCATTCAAGTTCAAGGCTGGTAACAAACACACACAAAGCCCCTCTGAATAACATAAGTCACTACAGATCTTGTAGTAAACCTACTACGGGTTTCTAATAGTGTATGGGTTTCTTGTAGGTTTCTAAACAACAAAATATTAAAAATATGTACATATAATGCACCCCAAGATTTTCATATTGTGTGCATGATTTTCACAAACTATTTTGGATATATATTTTGAATCACAATAAGCTCTCACTTGTACTGTTTCGCAATGAAGACGAAGCCACGGCAGTGCCTAAGCTTGCTGCATGTCCAATAAAAATGAATTTAAAAATATTTCTCCTGCAGAAACAGTAAGAATGATATGTTCTACACTGAGGTAATGGTCATGGCTAGGATAAGGGTTGAGGTTTAGCTTCCGTTTTCATTAGGATAATGTTAAAGTTAAGTTTAGGTGAACTTTACATTAATTTCAGATTACATTTAGAATTCAATTCTGGTTCAGGTTAGGTTTACAAAAAGGCTTAGGTTTAAATGTTATGCTAAAGGAGACTGTGTTGTCTCACCTCTTGCCTGGATACAAGACGAGTTATGGTTGGTCATGGAGGGAAACAGGTTCTGTATGGTATCCTGTTGCACATTTGCCCCCAGATATAGTAGCTGGGCTGCTGGATCCTGCACACTTGTAGATTGCCAATGGGTTCACCTCAGCTGGTCCATAAATGCTCAATTGGTGATAAATCTGGCTCTCAGGCAGGCCAAGTAAGTGTTGCAATCTGGTGGAGACAATCCTGGCAAAGCCTCACTGTGAATATCTTGCTGAAAAATTCCAGAAACCCTGCCATGAGAGGCAGCACATGTGGCTGCAGGATGTCTTGCACATGTTGCTGAGCTGAGTGTCTCATATCTCTTCTAGGGATGACCGATTGTCATATGTGATGGCTCCCCAGAATAACACGCTCACCACAAAGTCCCATACTCAAACACAACCATTGTCAGGTCCCAAACAGAACCAAACAGATGATTTGTTACTAAAGCTAATATGGTTCCACTCCTGTTGGATAACAGGTTGGTTAGAAAGGCCTAGATGTTGGTCAAATCAACTATCCTGCTTTCTCAGTCTAATGATTTACTCAAAATGTCTTCAAGTATGTTGTAGAGGTATGTCTAACAGCCAACAATCGCTCACCAAGAGGTACACTATCCAAAAGAAGCAGTTTGAGAGCCTATTATTAAGCCATTGGGTGAAAACACTTTTATGTACTCTTGTGCCAAGACCCAGTGCATAATCAGACCACACCTGTAATCATTTACATGCATACTTAGACATAACTACATGCCAGTCTGATATGTTTATCTGTGTGCATGTTTTTGCAACAAATGTAACAGCTTTGAAAGCATTATGATGCTTCACTACCAGGTAATATGACAAATTGCATCCCTATCACTGCTTCTTTGGGTTTGGCATAGTGCTAAATGCACTATATAACTTGGGTGAACAATCACAAAAACTGCATTTTCTGGAAATATTACTATACCACATCAGTCTATTGTAGGAGCCCAAGCCCAATTCTCACAAAATGTTGCTTTAAAGGTAAAAAAAAGGGTGTGAAAAACCCTCACATGATATAATAGTTTCTTAAAGATCACATCTATACCCAGCATGAGTGGGTATTTCACACATTTGAAAAATGAAAAAGAAAGAAGGCAGTTCAAGGGTTCTTTACTCAAAGTGTTACATGTAGAGATTTTTTTCTAATTAAATAAGTTTTTGACACATTTCATTAAAAACAGTTCTTTAAAAAATTATATCAATTAAAAGACCATCAAAATGTAGTTGGTTTATCACACAAATTAAAATTTCATATTAGAAAGTGTTAGATGAGAACACATTACACTAATTATACTAATATTACACTAATACACTAATTATAAATTAGATCCAACAACTTCAAGCTCATTTAATGTTTAAACTCTCTGGTCTGTTTGGCCATGGCTGTGGACGAGCAAAAAAAGAGAATGGAATGAGTTACAGATGGGCTTTGATTAAGAGACTATAGGATATGATAGAATTTCAGCCAAAAGGCTTATTAATACAATTACATGCTTAAACTGTATATTAAACTGTATTTAATTATATCTGAATTACATTCTATATAATTCCAATCTGCTAACAGATGCCTTGTCTATTTATTTATTTCTATAGTTAGGGGTCAAAGCACAGTATGATATATATATGAGCGGTGTCATCCGATCACTTTTCACACAAACTACTACTACTATAGTATACTACTACTACTACTACTACTACTACTACTACTGCTACTATACAGTGTAGTTTGAAAAGGTCATATATTGATGTACTGGTTTTGATTGGGCTTGAACCCTGATGACCCGTGACCCACTAACGGCTATATTATGTCTTATTATATTTTGTATAAGGCACATCTTTGTCTACTTACTGCTCTTTATCACCTTACTGTGTATTCTGCTGTAACAATGCAAATTTCCCCTAGTGGGATTATAAAAGTCTATCTTATCTTATCAACACCTTCACATGGTGATTTCACATGGTGAAGTCAAGCTTGCAAGTGGTGGTCATGACCTGCATGAGAAAAGCAAGCTCTGTCCTTTACTCTTAACTGTAAACAAACTCTATTCCTGGACCAAAGCCAGAGTGAAGGACACAAATTCTGAGGGAACAATCTATGATGTTCAAAAAGTTTTATTTGAGGAAAATATCCAAGATGTCAGACTAAATGGTTGTTGCCTGGCATGTATGGTTAAAAAAAAACAAAAAAAAACACAAAAATGTTCTCTAAACTTTTGAAAAGGTTCTTTTAGGTATTTAATCTCATTTATAATTTAAGTTCACTTAAGAATAATCCATTGAACCTAGATATATCCAAAAGTAGGTCTTCTAAGGTAGCTGTGGGATTCACAGAACACATGTTAATCTCACATGGCGGTTATGTTGCTAATTGCCCTGTATCTAGTACACCAAGGACTTCAAAGGAATTTTATATCAAAGAATGTTCAGGAACAGAACAGAACATGATAAATAGTTTCCAATAGTGCCAATAACAGAGGGATGTTTTGGAAAGAAATCTGGATCATCTTCACCTTTAAAAAGATTAAATTCCACTTAAAGTCCACTTATGGAGTACACTACACCGCAACAAGGACTATGTTTCAGAATTGCATTTAGTTACTGAGAGTGGTGGGAGAGACATCATTGCAATTAAAAAATACATTGACTGGCTAACTGCAAATATGTCATCATTGACTGCAATGGCATTTTATATTTACCTCATGTACCTCTGTTGACTCTGTTATGCTGATCAGCCATAACATTAATACCCCTTCCTTGTTTCTATGATCATTGTCCATTTTGCCATCCTCACTTACAATATATGAGCATTTTGTAGTAGATGTTTGCATTACTGTTGGACTCAGGGGTCCCTTTACAATATCTTGCAGCACAGGACTAAATTTCAGTGTCATAAATAATAAAAATATTAGTGAAGCATCCAATCACAGTATTAACAGATAGAAAAAAGCCAGATCTTCTCACCTAATTAAAGTGCTCTAAAGAAAGACAACTACACCACCGTAAGGCCAAGTGAAGCCCAGTCTCTGGGACTGTGGGTGGGACCAGGCCAAAATGTTTACATTGTGGATGGGAGTGGGACATATGCTGTCAATTCTTGGCAGAATCAGGAGGGAGCAGGTGGGACCCACATTTTTTAATTTTTGTAATTGTTCAGTTACAGACTGTAGTCCGTTGGTTTCTCTGCATTTGCTAACCTCCTTTTATCCTGTTCTTTAATGGTCAGGACCCCACAAGACCACCTTAGAGCATGTGTTATTTGGATGGTGGATCATTATCAGGACTGCAGTGACACTCATATGGTGGTAGTGTGCTACTTAGTGAGAGTGACCCACAACCCAAAGTGGTCTGTGGTAGTCCTGTAGGGACCTGTCTATTGACAAACTGGCTAAAACGAGTCTAACAAAGTATGTAGAGAAAGAGTAATTTTAGAACTACAGAGCTGTGCTCCTATATGGTAAATTAGCAAGTGAACAGTGACTGTAGAGACAAGGAGGGACTGGTATTGTTATGACTGACTGCTTTCAGTGTAATTAGGCCAGACATTTTCCTGTTTAAGGTGATTTGACAACTTTGATGAAATTATTCCCTTTCTATTCTTCCCCAACTCACCAATGACATACTTCATTTTCAGTAGAGGAACAAATAGTCCTAGAGTCTAGATCACGTCAGCCATTCACCTCAGCAGTCCTTTGTGACCCTGCGGTCCTCTGCACGCTGTGGGAATAAGAATGCCTGCAGGGTCGCCTCTCCATACCTGGCCTGTTTTGGGATTCTGTTCAGGCCTTGCCAGGCTGCTTGTTCGGAAGTTGCATGGATACAGAGGCAGTACTAGAACAATCTGAAACAGCATCATCAATCAGGGTCTTCCAGGAGTTTTGTGCAGAGCCTAGATTAGATCTTAGGTTTGTGAGCCATGGACAATCTTGACCTGCACGACAGAAAATATGACTTTAAACTTGCTGGATTGAACAACTGCCGTCTTTTTAGTGCTGCACTCTCTCTCTCTCTCTCTCTCTCTCTCTCTCTCTCTCTCTCTCTCTCTCTCTGTTGTGGAAGATAAGAACAGAGTCTTGAATGTTCAACTAATCAAACCTGAGCTTGACATGTTATATAACTAATATGGATGTTACAGTGTAATTATGCTCAGGATTGACTCCCTTGGTCATAAATGCGGGCCTGTGCCAAACCCAATTAGTGAACTCCACTCTTTATTGAAAAATAGTTGCACCCACAAAGAAGTGTTGGATTCCAGTGCTATTCAGAGGGAAGATACATGTTATCAGGAACAATGTCATTAACACTTTACACTGCTATGGGCAATATTTACACATACAGAAGTAGTATCTCTCAGTATAGTGTCAGGTATAGCACAACATGCCAGACATCCTGAAATGGAGTTGTAGAGGCTCCTAATGGTGTCTTGCTATATTCTCACTCAGTTACTGCAAATGTTGTGGTCGGGATCGAGTGTTAATTTCATGTCCAATAACATCTCACAAATTTTCAATCAGGGATAGGACTAGTAGGTCTTTATACGACTGATGACAAGGCAAGCTCTTGAAGTGCAACAGTACTTTTCTTTTGAAAAAGTGAAACAAAATGTCCACTGGTTGCAGGAGTTCATTAACATAAAGTTGAGCTGTCAAAGTGCCTGTAATGAAGACCAAAGGTCATCAGGCATTGTATGAAATTGCTCCCCACACCATGACACCAGACCTTCGGGATGTGTGATGCATGATAACAAACCATTGAACTTGGCGCTGACCTCAGATACACAGGTTTGTTAGTCGACTATGCTGAGACAAAAGCGTGACTTGTCACAGAAGATGACATGCCGCCCGACTCCATGGCAGCCTGGCATGACACCATTGTATTTGTGCACTGCAATTGGTTGATTCCTTCTGGGTGCAACTGTTTTATGATGATTGGTGTTTGTACTTCTGTGTAAGTTTATGATGTTATTGTTGTTGTATGTCTGTCCAATATTAATTCAATGAATATTAAACAAGGCGGGGATTAAGCTGTGAAAGTAGACAGACTATGCTAAACCAAACATTGCTTGTGAAGCTGTGAAAGGTTACTCTACTCCTCCCAGCAGCAATACACGCCAGCAGAAACAGCAGAACATTCTGTCAAGTTAAAAATTAAATTTCCCAGATTCTGCCGTCTGCTACAGTGGTGGAACAGACCAGATGTTGATTTCTTTTTTTTTTGTTTGTTTCAGAATCACAGGCACTGAACTCTTGTTGTTGATCTCCCACAAACTCCCACAACACAAAAACACGCATCAGAAATATTAGTGCATATTCAAACTCTTTTCAAAGCTTAAATAGTAGCCAACACCCTAACACCACTGCCCAGGAATGACACAGCTATCCCAGTAATGTTATCACCATAGTAACATGCATACCGCCATCGGTCACATACCGTTATGCTTCCCTTTTTTGATAATAGGTTTAGTGCAGGAGTGGCCAAAACTCCAGCTGGTGGTCTATTCACCCTGCAGAGTTCAGAGCTAAAGCCTGATCATGAAGGTGAGGAGCATGTGAACACACAGAGGTAGGTCAGGGTTGGAGCTAAATCCTCTGCAAGACAGCGGAAAGGGGCTGTTAACTCATGTGGCACTTTGGACTGGCAACGACAGCCTTCTGAAAGACTGCAGGAGAGCGTGCAAAGTAACTAGTCTGTCACTGCCTATCCATGAGCACCTTGTTCTTTTTCTAAGAGCCATGTGTCCTTACTGCCTTTGCTGCTGTAACCTTTTGTTTCATTAAAAGGGCTTTAATGAGCAGATCTGCCTAAGCTCTCCCGCTAATCACTAGAATATTGTCATTGTCCTGCAAAGACGCTTGTGTGCAAAATCACTGCTCAAAACGGTTCTGAAGGCAGCTCTACCTGTAAGGCAGAACAAATACAATTGATTCAGAGAATTACCAGTTAGAATTATCAGTAGGCAGAGTTTTAGAAACATATCTGACCATGGGATCTTTATATGTGGTTGCATGAAAGTTATTAAATTAGAGAATTGTTTGTTTTTAACAAATTCTTTTCATTTGGTGTTGTTTTCTAAATGGCCTGGAAAAATAGCCAGCAACCGTCTACGTATTTTGCATTGGACACTGTCACATGAAACATCATGAATTTTCATGTAATGCATGCACATGTACAGCTCGGAGGAGCAGATACACACTTCTAAAGCTTTCTAAAGGCTATTCACCAGTTTTTCTGTTTGTTCTGTCTCAGAGGTTGAACTGCCTATTTTGGGTAGTAATTTTGCACATATGCTGCAGTTGTTGTTGTTTTTTTTTTCATTTAAATTGGCATAAACAATATGGGCTGGTTTCCCACACATATATTAAGGCTAGGTTTGGATTACAGAGCATTGTAATTGAAAGTGTAATTTACTAAAAGCCTAGGCTTAATTTTTGTCTTTGTGGACAACTCTTCTAAAGAATGTCCTGTATTTTAAAATATGTATTTTGTCATGTGGCAGATGTCCATATGGATATGTCAAATGATGGAAAATTAAAAGTAAATAACATATTCAGTGAACTAAATGAAATAAGCTCTGTTAAACTCACTTTTCTTTCAAGCTAAACAGTAACCAATGCTAAAAGTAAGTGGTTTCATTTTTCCTACATTCTCTCTCTCAAAAGCAACCATGTGATAAATGTTACAGCAATGCTGGTGGCTGTTAGGAGACTTTTATCTGGGCTGTATTATATATCCTCTATAAATAGTCTATATTCTACATACCCTCGTTAAAGTAGACTATGGTAGTTAGCTATTTTTTTAAGCAATTGACAACTTATAGTTTCTTTTATAAATTTTTCATACTCATCTTTAAACTCATGTTTCACCTTATTTACTACTGGATGTCTCTTTCTTATTGTCACGTTCCAAGTTGTTGTCAAGCATGAAAATATATCTCCAAGCCATTTTTATTCTGCTCATATTTGGAGCTTGGACAGTCTCTGGAAATTAATGAGGCTACTACACTCCTTTCAAGCGATCCTGTTGCCAAAGGTTGTGGTAACAAAGTAGTCAACATCGGGATAACACTCAGAAGACTCAGAAGTACATATCCAAACATGACCAGCAGGCTTGTAGAGCCAAGGCCCAGGCCAGGCTCCACTGCCAATGGTGTGTGTGTGTGTGTGTGGTGTGTGTGTGTGTGTGAGAGAGAGAGAGAGCAAGAGTGAGAGAAAGAGAGAGAGAGAGAGAGAGAGAGAGAGAGAGAGAGAGAGAGAGAGAGAGAGAGAGAGAGGCTTGGCTCCTAAAGTGTGGTAAATGGGAATGAGGTTGGACTGCTTTAGTGAATTGGGCCATGACGGAAGTCTTACTTTATAAACGTTAAGTGTTGTCTATACTAAACTTTTCAGACTTATCATTTTAAGGTGCTCAGTTTAGATAGAGAGATAGGAGATAGAGATAGATAGATAGATAGATAGATAGATAGATAGATAGATAGATAGATAGATAGATAGATAAATTTCTCTGAATTTTCCTCCTTTAAAAATTAGTGCTGCTCTGTTTTCCCTCCTTTAAAAAAGAAGGAGAACTTCTTAACCTTTCCTCCATTAAAGAGAAGCCCCTCACTGGTTTCCCTCCTTAAAAGCAGGAGTGGTTTTCTGTTCCCCTTTGTCCTCCTTTAGAAGGAGAGGTTTTGGTTTTTCACATTTTCCCTTCTCACTGGGGAGTGGTTTTCAGTTGGCCCCTCTAGACTCCAGCCAGGCTCATAAGTTGTGTTGCTCACTTCATTTCTAGGGTGACACCTTGGCTCCCTCAGTAGTGAATTTTTGGTTTGTTTATCCATTTCTTCCTTTTCTTTTCAGAGCACTGGTTAATCCTCCACCAGTGCTCTGCTCATTAAACCCTTGCCATTTAACCATGTGAAACACAAGCACCTTTCTTTACTGATGGGCTGATAAGCCCAGATACCCATTCACCGCTCCTGCCAACAGAGTAGTGGATTAAGCTCTGGCTAAGCATCTCAGTCGCCAGGGTTCAAATCCCAATCTGACCAGCCCAGCTTTCCGCTTTTGAGTTCACCCAGTTTTGACTGGGAGTTAAATACATGTAAGGTCTCAACCCTGGTGGGTTTACGTTCCATTTCCCACCTGGGTTGCAGCCCCGTTAACAGTAGAAGTGTGTACTGGTATGTAATATGTAAATGCATAAACATTGTGCACATAACAACCATGATGATACGGTACGCATGAAGACTCAGTAATCCTGTCTGTTGTGTACATGCACAGGTAAAGTGTCAGTGCAAAGATATGAATAGAAGATCTGAATATTGTCTGTGCAAAGAAATATGACTGGAAGAGCAGCGATGTCCATCACTTCAGTGAGTCTGCCTGTTATGTAAATATGCAGATAAAGTGTCAGCGCAATGATTGGATAGAAGGAGTAATAGTATCCAGCTATATTCATTGAGCATGTTCTGTTAGTGGCTCAGTGAAGAGGAGCTGTATAGTGTGACCACTGTTGGTACAAATGACCTCCTGTACTGCTCCTGCTACAGCGGATTTGAATGAGTCTATCGCTGAAAGCGCTCCGCTGCTTGTCTAGGATCTCGGTCAGTTTGTTGAGGGTTCTCTTTTCCACCACCATCTCAAAGCTCTCCAGTCAGCATCCAAGAGCAGAGCCAGCCTTCTTGACCAGTTTGTTGATCCTCTTGGCATCTCCCCCTTTGATGCAGCCTCCCCACCAGACTGCTGAGAAGAAGACAGCACCTGCAAGAACAGACTGGCAGAAAATGGAGAACGTTTTGCTGCACACATAGAAGGATCTGAGCTTCCTCAGGAAGTAGAGTCTGCTCATCTCTTTCTTGTACACAGCATCAGTGTTGGCCCTCTAGTCCAATTTGCTGTCCAGCAGGACACTCAGATATCCCTTTGCATGCTTTATTATGTGGGGAAGACCAAAGAACTGGTGGTAGATTTCCACAGGTGCTGACACACCCCTCCATCAGGTAACATCCAGGGAATGGACATCGAGAGAGTAAATAACGCAAGCTGGCATCCGTGCTGGTGAATGATTCCTACCCCTTGCACGAGACTCTGGCAGTACGGGTGAGCTCCTTCAGTTACAGGCTGCTTCTCCCCGAATGTGTGAAGGAGCAGCATCCTCCCTGCTACTGTTAGATTGTAAGACCAGCATTACTTTCAGTAGATCATGGACACACACACCTAATGTCCACTCCATGCATGTGTTGAGTATTATCTTATCTTATCTTATCTTATCTTATCTTATCTTATCTTATCTTATCTTATCTTATCTTATCTTATCTTAAGGGAATGGTGAAGGATAGGCATGTTTGTGGCTAGCCATGACATTATTCAGCAAATGGGAAGGTCATGACCTCATGGCAAATTATTTGTGTCTGTTCAGAGCTAGGTAGAAGAGCTTAAAGAACTCTGACCTGCAGCACACATTTATTTAAAAAAAATAAATAAATCAACAACAAAACAACGTGTGGGCATATTTAAATGCATGTTCACCCACACAAAACCAGAAGAGCAAAGGAAGAACAAAGGTTAACCTGTCAATTAAGAGATGGAAGGAAGAAAACACAACTTTTTTATTCTCTGAAAGACATAACACATTGGAAAGGGGGGAATCCTTTCGGCTGCATCAGGCTGCTAATGGAGTGCAGTGTGTGTGTGTGTGTGTGTGTGTGTGTGTGTGTTAGGATTGGCAAGATTCTTAGCACATCTCCTACTACTGTAACTACAGACTTATATATACAATGACCTCACATCAACATCAAAGGCCACATTATTTGTATTTTATATGAACCAGCTTTTAAATGACAGAAACACAAAACACATTTTCTGTAGGATGGGTTCAGTGTTTGTTGTCCAGAAAGGCTAAAACATTGAACAAAGTGGAATAAGTAGTAATAGGCCCATATTCTTCATTTTTCATGTATTTTTTCTTTGTGGTCCACTCTGATGTATCATTTCTGTTACAGTGATAGTATATTTTTACATCACTATTTTTATCCCTAAGAATTAAATACACTGCTTTCTTTGTATATAAGCATATGTGTGTACTGATTGGGAACTGTATAGCCAGTCATTTAGAAAGCATAGATTCTGAAGAGAACCTTAGTCTAGATCATTTTACCTGGTAGACAGAGTGTTCAGTGGGTAGATGCCTAGTAACACTGCAATATTTACACTAATAATGCAAACAATAGTGTAAAAAGAATGATATTATTATTAGGAATTCACTGAATATTTGGGAACCAATATTAAATGCAAAGACTGCATAATGTATACAGAGAAATGACTCTTTGATAAGATGATAAAATATTTTCCCATTTTCATAAAGTGGTGACACTTCATAACATCATTTCATATATTCATTGAATCTGACTGGTTTGCCAAAGTTTGCCAATATTATGAAGTTGCCATGCACTTATGTTATATCAGTCATGTATCCTGTCCTGTTACCCTCCTGTCTTCCCATCTTTGTTTTGTCTTTCCCCCATGTGCTTCTGAGCACATGTATTTTGTTTTGTTTTGGTCCTGTCTCCTCCCTTTGTCCACCCTTTCCCACCTGTGTCTCATGATTAACCCTGCCCCTTCATTTCCCAGCTCCAGCTGTGTGTAATGTTGTCCCTCTGTTTAAGAACCTTTGTTTCAGTCTGTCCTTGTCAGTACAGATCACACCAGTTGGTTTGTTTGTGGGAATCAGGTACCATGTGGAACCTTTGTTTCTGTCTAGGTTGTCAGTGTTAGTGTTTCTTGTTAGTTGGAGTAGCGGTTTCTGTTTCTATCTACAGTTTGTTTTCCTTTATTTGATTAATCCTCAACCCCAGCACATTTATCACCTTCCTTGTTTTTTTGTATTTGTCTGCTCAGCACATGCAACTGTTGCAACCTTGCAGCATGCAACTGAAATTCCACCTTAAAATATTCTGGCACCCATAGCTTCTGCACCATAGGAGCTGGAACAGAAAAATTCCTGACACCAGAGTAACTTCTTGAGTGCAGCCACGTTTGCTCACAGAATGTTCTGCATGTTCTGAATTTAATGCCAGAAATGTTATTCTGAAAATGTGAGACGATTGATTAGATGTTTAGATGGACTCATAGCTGATTGTTGCATCATGTTCAATATTGAATGTTTTATGCTGAACATTGCAAGCTCATGTAAGACCATGCCAGCCAGGGACCAGCTAGAGAAAGGCCCACTGGTGAAAACCTACTTAAAAAAGGGTTTATACAGGGCATCTGTACTCCCTGTACAAACTACTTAATTAGAAGTTCTAATATATTAGTCTTAAGAACCATGACAGATCCAAGAACAATATAAATGCTTAAAATGTATCTTACATGATTAAATTATGCTTATTTATATTCTAGATTAAGGGGAAACCTTGTGCATATCTGTAGCCTGTAGAACCTTATACAGAACATATTAGTATGTAGAACCCTTATATCACCAGGTAAACTATTACTATGCACACTGCAGTTACTCCATTTCCACATAACATGCGTTGTCAGTGCATGGATTGGATCATATTAAACTATATTCTTGGAGGAGCACATGTCTTGCAGGACATCTCTTGAGGCACATCTCTTGAAACACATCTCTCAAAACACATCTTGAAGCACATCTCTCAAAGCACATCACAAAGCAATATCTTGAAGCACATCTCTCAAAGCACATCTCTTGAAGTACATCTCTTGAAGTAAATCTTTCAAAGCACATTTCTTGAAGCACATCTCTTGAGCCACATCTCTCAAAACACATCTCAAAGCATATCACAAAGCACATTTCTTGAAGCACATCTCTCAAAGCACATCTCTTGAAGTACATCTCTTGAGGCACATCTCTCGAAGTAAATCTCTCAAAGCACATCTCTTGAGCCACATCTCTTGAAGCACATCTCTTGAGGCACATCTCTCAAAACACATCTCAAAGCATATCACAAAGCACATTTCTTGAAGCACATCTCTCAAAGCACATCTCTCGAAGCACATCTCTTGAGGCACATCTCTCGAAGTAAATCTCTCAAAGCACATCTCTTGAGCCACATCTCTTGAAGCACATCTCTTGAGGCACATCTCTTGAAGCACATCTCTTGAAGCACATCTCTCAAAGCACATCTCTTGAGGCACATCTCTTCAACCACATCTTTCGAAACACATCTCTCAAAGAACATCACAAAGCACATCTCTAGAAGCACATATCTTGAAGCCATCACCAGATATCTCTAGTCCCTTGAGCCACAACATTGTGGGCAAAGAGAAATGGCATTTGGTTTGATCATATGGACCCTTTAAAGCCAACTGAGAAAAGCAAGAAAGAAACAGAGGGAGAGAGAAAGAGAGACATCCAAATACTGTGTTTATCCTTCATCAGTTATTTGGAAGGGACCTCTCTTTCTAATTGAATTGTTCTGGTGCACAAAAAGCAACCATGCCTGGATAGGCTCACACAGCACAGTTCAAATTGTGTTTGTATATACACACGCCTGTGGGACCCAATAGAAAAACTGACCATCTGGAAAAAGAAAGGCTTTTTAATGGTGATATGGCAGGAGTTTTATGGACTGGCAGACTGCAAACGAACATTATCTATGCATATGCCACGCTCCAAAGGAGGACCTCTAATAGACAGCGTGTTTACAAACACGCCACACACACTCCCCACTCCTCATCTGATACAAGGACACACTCTCACACACTCCTCTCGACCTTTCTGCACCATTACGCCCCAGAGATGCAAGTTTGGTTAGCACACATGCACACACACACACACACACACACACACACACACACAAACACATACACACACAGAGCACACACAAGCCAAATCAAACACTTCATAAGGTCTTCCTCTGCCATTATTCTAGGCAGACAGAAGTTCAACACTAAGCTAATGCAAACACATTCTCTCTAACACACATACAGTGCATATGCATGTGTAGTTTGCAGTAAATTACATTCAAAAGGAAAAGGCTATGTGTGCATGTCAAATACCTTGCCTAAGATGTGTATGCACACACGCACACTCATACCCATCCACGCACCCACACAGAGAAAGCCAGCGTGTTAGAGCACTGCTACCCCTGCATTCTTACATGACCAGAATCCAGATTTTCACTCATGTCCTTTTTTAATAGACCCCTTGTTATTTATTCAAAATAATTATGATTGTGCATTTTGAGAGGCGGTAACCTGGCAACCATCACTTCAGCAGAGTATCACCACCACTGCAGTGCAAGGCAAAGAACGACACAGAAAGGGTGTGTGTGGGGAGGTCTCTGTCTGTCATTAATGCTCCATTAAATTGGATTTCTACATTGGAATCTGTGGTCATCTTTATTCCTGCACCAGAGCTGGGCAACAGTCAGAAAGGAATTAAGAAGGCCTTTTCAGTGCATGTTATTAGGATTTGGAAAATGGATGTTCATTTTTGAACTTGAAGTTTAGAAATCTGAGTAAAAAAGTCCTATTTGGCAACACTGCCCTGGTAATATGTATATTTCAAGTCTTAACACTGGGAATTCACAGTTTCATGAGTGTATAAACTGAAAAAAGCTTTATCTAGATCACTTTTATTTGTGTATCACACTTTAATGTTTAGCTAAGAATTAATGCTCTTATAAAGCCTTATAAATCAATTAGCTGGTAACTACTGTATCAAGCCAATAAATACTAATACTAATATTTTCTGCTCATTTCTTCATTTTTAACCAAAGGTTGTTAATGAACCAATGTTCAAAGAGCTTATATTTGTGTGTTATACTTCATTATCTGTTCATACTTTGAGTGTAAAATATTATGCTCTTTTTAAAACTTTCCAAGCCAATAACTGGTAACGAACATGTCCACCTAACAACTGCTACTTTACTGGCTGCTGTTGACTGTATTTCTAATGAGTAACTAGGGTTAATTAATCATTTTTCTAAGCACTTTTATTTGTGCATTATACATCATTATCTTTCAAACAATGCTTTAGGTATCCAATACTCATTAAAACATTAAGCCCAAGGTAAAAAGCCTATAATTGCTAATTAACTGGCTTCTGATTATGATATTATTAAAACCTCAGGTCAATGGATCAGATCATTCTGCACAGCAACTTTATTTGTGTATTGTATAGTGTTGTACAAGTTGAGCCAATTTCTGGGCCAGTCTGAACCCCTCATATTGTCTGAAGCTGCTCTAGACATCTATTACACACTTCTATACCCCACAAATAAGCCAATAAGCCACACATAATGAAGGATTAATTGACAATTAACAAGTATTGAAGTGTGGAAGTATTACCTGAAATAAATATCAACAACAATATACATCGTGCCATACATACAACAGTACAGACTAGAATTACAGCACTTCTAATTGAAGATGGTGCCAAAGTCAGTTCTTTTGGTGATTATTCTCATAAAGTGTAAGAGTTCAGTTTTAAATAAAACACAATGATTTTTCCTCATGAGGAACAAACAAACAAACCAAAAGTTAAGCTTTGCTGTAATTGGCCGGTTTCCCATCATACTGTATTAAAACTATTGCTTAATAAATGTATAGAGTAAGTTCAATTTATATAGCACCTTTCTAGATATCCATGCTTTGCAATCAGCACTCGTCATAATCACACTCAGCCAACATAAACCAATGAGAATCAGCAGCCAACTGTGCACACTGTATTCTTCACCAGAATGCTATGCAGACACTAGGAGAACATTGACACCGCACTCAGAACCTTGTACCTAAGGTGAAGATACTAACCACCAGGTCGGAACCATTCATAAGTCTTGCTGGGCAGTGTTGCTATCCTTTCAGTGTAGCATGATGTACTGTTAGACAGCTGAAGAGATTGTAGCCAGTTAGGCAAAAAAAAGACACTGTTTTTTTCATGATGTGTGTTTAGCTCAACCCAACCAGCATAACACTACGTTCAGCTGCAGGGAATATGGTTGCTCTTTCTTACAGCCAACAACATAGAGGCCAGGTGGTTTAACCAGCATACAAATCACAGGTGTACACCCGGGGGAAGGCAGGCTAGGCGAATGACAATAAACTGATGGTGAATAAAGATGGTGAAAGACATACCTGGTATATAAATAAGTTGGTGTTGGAAGCAAATGGGAAAGATGTGTATTTTACTTCACAATAATGGATTGCCCAGGAAAAAATCAGCAAAAATCTTAAAAACAATAAAATAAAAATAAATGTCCTGAGATGGGATAATACTGATACATACATAAAGAATAAAAAAGGACATTGAAGTTGTGTTTTTTTGACTACTGTTAAGTATTCTGAAAAATCTATTATTGAATATTAAATTAAATATTCTTGTGAATCTAATCATTACAAATAACCCATTCTTGCATTTTCAGCTCAAAATCACTCTGGATAATCAATTTCCAACAGAATATCTGAGATGCAAAGTATTTTTAAGTAAATAAGTTTTTTTAGTAAATTTCTGACCAAAACATGCTCAAATACATACAATAATCTAAAGTCTCTTAATATTTACATCTGAGATGAAGGTACCTGAAAGTAACAATATCTGGTATGTGTGAGTGTCTCCTATAAATGCTTTCAGTATGTCAGACTACAAAAACATCTGGTTAAATTGCCCTAAAATAGGTTTCTAGGTTTCTAAAAGTTAAATTTTAGTTGGTACCTATTTCATTGAAACCTCCAACCTTCTACGTTTAGCTACAACAAACATAGTCCAGCTACATCTCAAGTTGTAGCAAATAAATGGTTGCATTTTTGCTGACACTTTGTAAAGCCTGTCCAAACTAGCAGATTAGTAAGAAGGAGGACATTTTTGTAGGTAGAGCATTGAAAGTTCAGTGTAGTTCTTACTGTGAATTTTGCTCAGCACTGTCCTGCTCTGTGGATATGGGTGATCCCTGTAGTTTTGCTGGACACCAGCAAGGCAAAGAGGCAAACGGCCATGTCACATGTCACATGTCACAAGTCACTGTCTACCCTCCAGATGTCCCTCATCTGTACTCATAGGATGGACAGACTAAACCAGACTGACATAAGCCCAGGGGCTGCATGCCCCATCCATCCATCCATCCATCCATCCATCCATCCATCCATCCATCCATCCATCCATCCATCCATCCATCCATCCATCCATCCATCCACCACCCCCCCCCCCTCTCTCTCTCTCTCTCTCTCTCTCTTTCTCTCTCCAACTCTCTGCCACTGTTCCTTGCTTTATCCTCTTTGCCTCCCATCTCTATTTATTCCTTCTAGCCTGCAGCTGGTAGCTCTCTTTTCACTGCTCCATTTCTTACTCATGTATTCTGCTTCTCCAATGCTTCCCGCACTTCTCCTCACACCTCCAGCTAATCTCCTCTGTATCGATGAATGAGCTCTCTCACAAGCTAATGCTGAAGTCTGGAACATAAAAACTGAGCACATCCTTTAGACAGTTTCATCACTTGAATTTCATTACTAGTTTCTGCCCCACATATAACATTCATGTAAAATGAAATACTGTATTTGTTTTTTTTTTCAGTGATTCTATTTGAATATGAAAGCATAGTAAAAACCTGTTATTTTCTCTTCATGTGATTAAACCTTTTCTTGAAAAATGCTTATCACTGCTGTCCAATGAACACAATGTCTCAGTTTTTGTCCATTTTTAGTTTTCTCCATAATATGAATCTGATAGGTGATATTTACATTTCATGATGAATGGACCAATAGAAAGGCTCCAAAATTACTCATTTTTGCTTTTTCCTGTAAAGTCTTCATTTTAGAGATACATATTTTTAATTGGTCTGGGATGTTATTCTTTGCTGAGTAAGCCATAACATTTTTTTAGTAATTTTACAAGCAAATCATATATTTTTTTATACAAAAAAAAAAATCACCCAGAAAGAATCATCAAGACTGGAATGAAACTTGGTGGAAAATTCTGACTGACAAATGCTAAGTTTAACACTTGGCCATGCATGTATCTTGCGAAGACTGGCCTATTGTGCTACTGGAGTGTTCAAACACTTCAGTTTGTCTGAAAATAGTCCCCCAGTCAGACTGGGCAGAGTCTTATGGGCAGAGTCCTGTGGGCAGCATCTTGTGAGCATTGATTTAGGACTACAGGATGACCAACACAAACTGTGCAGCAACATTTGAGCTTGTCTCTCTCCGACGTTACCTTTAAACACTTTACAGAGTGTTTCAAAAACACTCCAGCACCACTGCTGTGTCTGATCTAATCATACCAGTGCAAGACTCACCACCACCATGTCAGTGTCACTGCAGTGCTGAGAATGACCCACCACTCAAATAATACCTGCTGGACTACGAGGAGCGATAAAGGGGAGTTTATTAAAATGTGTGCAATGTGTAGAAGCAAGGAGATTTTAATATTTTAAACACAAAGTGGAAACAGTCATTTTCAGCATGGGGATGTAAATGGTTAACACCACTGAAAAAGATCAGAATTAGGAGCTAACATTTATGGCATGAAAGAGTGATGGAAATACATTTTCTATTCACAACTGTGATCTCTAGTCATAACTATGATTGTTATGTGGAATTGTCTACCCAAGGGCCTTAGCATCTGGCTTTACTATTAGGGCTCTAATGAGCTGTTTCTTTGCAATTGGCACATTAGAACCCATTAAGTGCTCGTGATTCTGGACCCAAATGGCTAAAATACAAACATACATGACATTAAAGGAAGAAATCCACAGACACATGCGCATATGCACATCTGTTGGTAATGATCCCAGCATGGCCATGACATGCTAAGAGCATATAAAACACAACTCCAAGGGCCACAGATGAGTGCCAGTGTCAGTTCAACTGCCCCATTCCAATGCGTCCATTTTCCTGGCCATCAAGGCTATGGGGAGCCTATAAAATACAAGCTTTAAGCCTCAAGCCTCAATAGCAGCTGAACCAAGAGAGGTGAAGGTGACATTGACAGTGGGTGGTGCTGTGTTGATGACATCATCTTTGGCACTTGTACTGGAGGGTGTCCGTGCATGTGTCTGTAAGTGTGTGTGTGTGTGTGTGTGTTTGAAACCCCATTTGTTATGGTGTTACATGGCTGCGTGTCCAATGCAGCAGTAGGTGTACTAAGGCTGATGCATCATTGCTGAAAGACTGCAGGTACAGGAAGAGATTTGTTGGCCTGGTCTCAGCAATGGTACCTGAAGATTCCTGCAGGCCCATCAGTCTCTCTCTCACATACATCAGCCCTCCCCACCCTCACCCCCAATCTCTCTCTCACACTCTCTCTCACACACACACACACAGACACACACACACACACACACACACACACACACACACACACACACACACACACACACAGATAAGGTTAAAGGCACAGTGTTACAAATGGCCCTTGCTATGGTCTGAAAGCGCCCTGTGTTTTTTTCAGGAGGCTTCTTTAATACTAAGCCCAAAAGTGTCATAGAAATGACAGTTAGCATTACATCCATTAACATAAAAACACTCCTACTCCCACAACAAGAACCATAGGTGGCATTGTAGCTCACTAGACTGGTGTCTTATTTGCTGCCAACCTAATGTAAATCATCTGTTAAAATGTTGTGGAAAAAGGCAGAGTTCTTATTAATCCCAAACGTACTTTTCATGAAAGGTAATGTGTTTTAGACGGCCATCATTGTGGCTAATTCACTCACTTCATTAGAGCTCTTATGAGATGACCAGCTATAACAGTGTGACCTTTTCTAGCTGGAAACTCAGAAAGCCGTTTTTCCATTTGCACATTGTTCTCATGCAGAAAAAAAAAACAAAAAACATCTTTCATTCTGAATAATCTGTTGTAACGTCAATTCTTTTTACTGCTTTCAACTCTCTCTCTCTCTCTCTCTCTCTCTCTCTCTCTATATATATATATATATATATATATATATATATATGTTTGGGTTTACAGGGAATAATCAAAACCTAATAATCATGATTGGGGTGAAAGATCACTTCCAGGGCTCACAGGCTAATGCCAGTATAACTTTGTGGATTTATTTAGGATATTTGTGGAAAAGTTTCATGTTAATGCGATTAATTATTCTAGTTCAGCTCAACATGTATCTGTTTTGAACAGTCTTTTTCCCACTAAATACCCAAGACACTAAGAAGAAAAAAAGGTGTATATTTTCATTGCCTTAGAATATGCTTGCTTGCACTAGCATATGTCTGAGAGCTCTGACCATGACCTTTTACATAAATTAATTGTAGGCATTTATTTATTCAGAGATCATTTAATTTAATCGTAAAATATGCAGTGTCCCTCTGAAAAGAGCTTTATGCACCTACACCTTACTGAAGCAATAGCACCTCACTTATGAACACAGCTTGTGCTAATCAAATGTGAAACATGAAGACCTTTAGGAAAAAAAAGTAACATTTTATGTTAAAAAAGCACTCTCATTTATTAACTCTTTCAACCTGAGGTCTGCACATCACAGGCAGTTACATGCCAGTATTGAAAGCTTCATATTTCAGAATCAAAGTAACCTACATGAAACACATAACATAGCAAACTACAAGGCTTACTTTATCCAACCATTGTCTTGTTGTGTGATGAATTATCAGTGAGTAGTTCAGCTCAGAAAACAGCAAAAATTCACTCATTTCCAACTAAATTAATTTTATCTGCCTAAAGAGCTCCCAGTGCATGTTTACTGCTCTGTTCATATATACATGCTCAACCTATATGCAGACTCTGACTGTATCTGTGACAGGGGGTGGGGCTAATGACATCACTGACCCGGATATTGGTTTATAGAGGAAAATAAGGAGGGACTGCTTGCTCTCTTTTTTGCCCATACAGTGTTCAAATTTCAGACAAAAGTCCTGAGAAGGGATCATACAGATACATATGTAATAATAAAAATAATGAAGGACATTCATTCATTAATTTTTTGACGACTAAATATTTTAATTAATATATTATAGTAAATGTCCTTTCAGTCTAATCCTTAAAAATAATTCATCAAAATCATTGCATTTTTAGCTCAAAAACACTCTGGATGAACAATTTCCAACACGATTTCTGAAATATAATATTAAGTACTTTTATTCCCCATAAGCAAAAATATAAATGAAAAACACAAAAAAATGTTTGCACTATTTTTATTAATTGCATAGGTACAAACTATGAAAACATCCTACAGAAATGGTCTAGAGTTCTAAAGGTTAAATGAAAGAAAACCAAAATCTAACCTTAAGCATTGAAATGGCCAGGGTCCTAGAGGACCACTACAGAGTGGGTATTATAGAGTAAATACCAACACTCTCCTTGTGGAAGCCCAGTATTTACAGTTATCACATACCTAATTTGGCTAATTAATTCAGTTATCTCACATAAGAAAACATCTTTTAAAATTTCCTATTATAGATACTGTTTCATAGCAAGCATGCTGCTGTAAGATGTTGTAGATTCTGAAGCTCTAATTAAAATCAACATAGGTGTTGTTTTTCTTTTAGTTATAGACAGTAATGACAGGCATTGCGAAGCAATATTTCAATAAGTTAACTGCATTGATTTAGAGAGCAAAATGCTTTTTAGTGTGTCGGTATTCAGGGGTGCCTGAGGGTAAAATCGGTGCATACACAATATGCGTCTGTACATATGGAGCCTATATCATCACAGATGGCTTTTGGGAAAACATGGAATTACTTACATCTCTATATTTGTCCTAGTGTTTGTATTGCAAATAAAGTGGCTCTGAGGCCATTTCACCTCCCTTCTTCAATTAAAAACATCATCTGCACCTAAAATAAATCCCATTGAGGGTGTCGGGAATGCATGACGGGGAGTGTTTTACTGCTGGGAACTGGGAACAACAACAACAAAAATGAAACTGTCCTTCTTCGGAGAATTCCCTTTCTGCTTCTGAGTGCACCAGCTTCACTCTCTGAAAACAGAACTGAAATGTAATTTCACCTTCAAACATGTATCTGCCATTCTTTTGTTTGCACAGTCCTTTTTATTCCATGCCACATAATGCCAAAGCTTTTTTTAAAGAATTATATTGTCCATTACTTTTCAATATTTTAAATGGGAGAGAAAACACATATTTTGTGTGAATGGAGGTGGGAGGAATTGTTTCATGCAGATCTCTATGATATCATCCATTTCGTGAGACCTGTGACCTACTCAGACCTCCCCACCATCCCCAAGCTGGGAAAAAAAGACTTTTCACATGCTGTACAAAGTCGTAGCTAATGGCTAGTACTTTATACAAAGTCATGGTTAATGGAGTTTAGACCCGATATAACACCTGATTACCAGAAGGTGATGCCTGGCTTGCCTTGTGTCAATCAAAAAACACACCCAACAAAAGGAACATATTATAACCACTCACACTGTAATCATCTTAGAGGACTTTCCTGATTAGGTGTAATTGGACACCTAAGTAGCTATATGCGGACCACTGGTGGAAATAATTGTCCTAGTTTGTTTTCTTATTATTCTGTGGGGTGAATTTAGGTAAAGTAGGTCATTTTGCCTTTGTGATTCTGATCTACAAAATATACCAGCAGCAATACTGCTTTCATTTCATTATAATAAGTATTATAAGATTCAGCAAATGTTTACAAATATAGTGCTCTGGCCAGGAAGCCAAACTACATCTTTATAAGCTCACTGGATGAAAATGTAGCACCTTGCATGTTTAAAGTGGTCATAACTTCAGGGATCGTTTGCCAAATCACTACTCAAAACAGTTTTGATGGCAGCTGTACTTCTGAGGCAGAACAAACACAATTGCTTTAGGGAGAAGAAGTGTGGAAATAGGTGGTAGGCAGAGCTTTAGAACGCCCTCTGCCCTCTGAGCTTTATATGTGGATGTAATATGTGTGTTTGATTAGATTATTCTAAGATGGTGTTGAGCATTTTTCAGATGGTAAAAAACTAGCCAGCTAGCTTATAAGGGCAGTATTTTCTTTGGTTGCTTGCTTATAAACTTGCTGGTTAGGTAATGTTGGGCAGGAAAACTGTCAAGAATGCCAACTTAGCTATGGAACATGAGCATCAGCATTTCCTGAGCAAATGCTGTGTTTCCATGATGGAATTGAAGGTGTAGGATAGGATAGGATAGAACTTTATTGATCCCTTGGGAGCTACTGGAAAGGCAGCCGTCTTGCACAGCCTTAGGTAAGGAATGACTCGTAGTGTGACACTATCACATGAAAACAGCATGGTACTGAGCTGGCATGTGCTGGCATACAGTAAAGAAATGATTGGACAGAAGCTGCCTTAGAAGCTAGCTAACTTGTTTTTCATGCAGTTTTCTGAGAAACCATGTTCATATGGAAATCATGTCCATATGACATGGCTGATCAATTTCCAACAATAAAAGTACGTCAAACTATGAGAACATCCTACAAAGTTTGCCTAGGCTTCTAAAGATTAAAGTTTGGTGAGATTAAAACCACTAAAATATCAATATTTAACCAGTTGATTTCCACTCCTTGGAGCCCTATCCATGGGGAATTCTTGCTTTCTGCCCAGTGATTCCAGGGAGGCTTTGGATATAGCATGAATTATTCCAGGTTAGCCCCAGACCTGCACCTGATCAAAATAAAGAAAGATGGATGGATGGATGGATGGATGGATGGATGGATGGATGGATGGATAGAAGGAAGGATAAATGGATTCCCATTCTGGAACAGCCATTTGGAGGTCTGATGTCTAAGATGTTAATACGTACACAACTACAGGAGAATTCTTAAGATCATAATCCCTAAACTGGGAATGTGACACAGACAGATTCCAGGTGTAGATTTTATTGCTGTGTCGATTAAGCCAGAGAATATAGTGCCCATTTTGGCTTCTTCTCACACCTCTATAAAGTCACTTAATTACAATGGTGATTTCTTACTGCCTATGACGTACATCATTAGAGGCAATGTGGATAACCTGAAGTTAACCAGCCTTTCTCTCTGATATCAGGCATTCAGACGGTCGGTACAAAATTGAGTATGACAGCTGGGGTATCTAATAGAGAGTCAATTTTCTTGACTCTTAAAATAGAATTTCCTATGAGTATTTTCAACAGGCTTCTCCGCGGGTGTCTTGCTGAGTGCTGGACATGCGAAGAACAGCCTCAGACTTAATCACATGTCCACTGATGCTTTACCACTTGCATTACTGTGAAGGCTAAAGTTGGAAGATTTACTTTGTCTTTGCTTAAAAAGATTTTGCTGTTGAGGATTACAAAAAAAAAAAAAAAAAAACTTAACTTCTTCTCTAATTTCTAAAAGTACATTTTAAGCACACTAGGCTGGAACAATGAAGGGATGAATAGACAGATGGATGTTTGGGTGTCTGTGTAGGTTGGAACAATGGAGGGACAGATAGACAGATGGAGGTTTGGGTGTCCAAAAAGGTTTGATTCCATTTAATTTTAATTTAATTAAATTTAAATTCCTCATTTTTTCTGTAAGTAATGTGATTCTCCAGCTGAAAAATATAAACAGCTAAAGCATGACCTACAATATCAAGTTGGCTGATCAGCATAACAAACTTGACCAAATTGCTTGCCCAGCATGACCAAGCTCACCAGAATGACCAGCTTGACCAGCTTTATCAAACTCAATTGCAAAACACACTACAGTATGTTGGTCAAGACTTTCCAGGAGACAGTATATTTTGTAAAGATGACCAGCTTTTCAATCACCTTGACCATTAAAGACCATCTTAGACCATCTTAAACCAGCTATTTACAACAGGACTTTTCAGCTTTGCCTTTGAATATCCCACCATTTAAGCATACATTTGAGGTGCAATACAGTAAAGTTATGATGACCACACAACTCATCCAATTTGTCCAAGTCTTTTGCCGTCCACCAGTCCTCCTTCATCAACATCGTCATTAACGGCTCTGCAGTGGAAATTGTGAGAAACACAAAGTTCCTCGGTGTTCACATAGCAGAGAACCTCACCTAGTCCCTCAATACCCGCTCCATAACAAAGAAACCCCAACAGGGACTCTACTTTCTGCGTAGACTGAGGAGGGCACACTTTCCACCTCCCATCCTCACCATGTTCTACAGAGGGACTATAGAGAGCATCTTGAGCACCTGCATTACCGTCTGGTTTGGGAACTGCACCATCACGGATTGCAAGACCCTACAGCGGATAGTGAGGACAGCCGAGAAGATCATCAGAGTCCCTCTCCCCTCCGTCAGTGACACCTACACCTCTCGCTGCATCTGCAAAGCCACCAGCATTGTGGAAGACCCAACCCACCCCTCACACAGTCTCTTCACTCTGATGCCATCTGGCAGAAGATACCGGAGCATCCAAGCCTCCACCACCAGACTCTGCAACAGCTTTGTCCACCAGGAAGTCAGACTCCTCAACGCACGGAGACTGGGCTGAATCCCCCACCACTCCTCACACCCACACTCACTGGGACTGAAACTTGAACCCCACACCACTCTTCACACCACAAAGACCACACCAACACAAAGACTGGACTGTACCCACCCAGCACTCTACACACACACGCACTCGGCACACAGAGACTGGATCATCCCCATCCTATCAGCAATATTTGCTGCTCACTAAGAACTATAACTTCTACCTCAGTAACTGCTGTTATCATGCACATCTATATGTTACAGTATGTTACATATCTCTTGCACCTTATTCCCACCACTCATTTCACTTCTTTGTACCACTCGGTATTGTACTGTCCTGTCCTGTCTGTTAAACCGTCTCTTGTTTACTGTATTTATTGTATTTATTGTAATATTTGCACTTTATGTCGTCTTATTGTATTGCTGCTCCATGTTGCACCTTGGTTCCGGAGGTACCTGTACTCGGTTGTAATGACAATAAAAAAGCCTTGACCTTGACCATGACCTTGATGTCCTTTTCTTGATCACATTTGCTCAGCAGTGGTGTCAGATATGGTCAGCTGTTGAGCAAAAGACCATGTATGAAGTCTGCTCAAGCTTCAGCATGACATGATGCTGAAGACATAACCCAACTCATTGTAGGTTACAGTGCTTTCAGTTGAATTCTATTGTAAATTTTTGTATAATCTGCTTTGCTTTCAACTTCAGCAGTGATTATAGTACCATCGTGCCATTCAGCTGCAGCACAGACAAAAGAAGCAGATTATGTCGCTAATGCCTTTATAAGGAAGTCAAGCTCGCATTCTGTGGTGTGATTTGACACTCCACTCTGTTTAAATCTGTGAACGCTGAACTGATTAGAGAGGTAAAGACGCAATAATACTTTGATCTTCTGAAAGAATTAATCGTAATCATCAAACAGAGGAGGGGGAAATGAATTTGTGATTAATATCAATGGTTTTGTTGTGGAAGTGCACAGATGTCAAATCTTCTTCACGCTGGTCTTGTCTTCCCCACTTCACACATCTCCCTCTAAGTTATCGGCTCTATTATCCTACATGGTAGGGCAGATGTGCAAGCTTAGCTGCAGATTTAACTATGGAATTGTTGTAACTGTAAATGGTTTTGTCTGTTCAACCTCTGTTAAAGCTTTCACAGTTTGGGTCAACTAAAATGACATTTGACTTTCTGGTGCTTTAACCTTTAGAACCGTAGGCCAATACTGTGGGATGTTTTCCTAGTTTGATGTTCTTTTATTCACCATTTTTTAAAGTATTTGTAGGAGACAGTCACACGTTATTACAGGAGATCCTCGGCAACTCAAATTTGTCTTTATTTGACAAATGACATTGACATTGATCATCCAGAGCTTTTTTAAGCTGAAAAAGCAGGAACGTTTGATGAGTTATTTGCAATGATTAACCTCCCCATCGGATTTGGTAGCTCTACCACTTATGGTTAAGTGTTTGGCTCACAATTAGGGTTACGGCTAGGGTTAAGGCGAGGGTTAGGGATAGGGTTAAGGCGACGGATAGAATAAAATCTATGGTTAGGGATTAGGGTGAGGGTTATGGAAGCAGTAAGACCCAGTGATTCCAAATTTTAATATGTTGTTTGGGGGCCAAATACATGAATGGTTCTGTAGTTTGGTGAGCCTACCATGAATGTAGAGCTACTTCCTTCAGGCCTGGCTCTTTAATATGTCACCAATGACATCCCATTTAACCTCCCCATCAAATTTGGTAGCTCTACCACTTACGGTTAAATTTTGTCCTAAAATTAGTTTTAGGGTCAGGGTTAGGGTTAAGGCTATGGATAGGGTAAGCGTTAGGGTTAGAGTTATGGCTAGGATTAGTGTTAGGCTTAGAGTTAAGGTTAGAATTAAAGCTAGGGTTAGGGGTAGGGTTAGTGTTAAGGCTAGGGTTAGTGTTAGGGTCAGGTTTAGAATAAAATCTAGGGTTAGGGAAACAGTAAGACCCTGTGATTCCAAATTTTAATATGATGTTTGGGGCCAAATACATGAATAGTTCTATATTTTGGTGAGCCTACCATGAACGTAGAGCTACATTCTTCATCTTTAATACTTGAGTGCTGGCTCTTTAATATGTCATCAATGACATCTTAGTTAAATTGACAAGTATATTTATAATAATGAGTTGACAGTCAAAAAAGAATATTTGACAGTAGTCCAAAAAAACAAAAAAACAAAGTGAAGGTCCTTTATCTACTATATGTATCAGTATTATCCCTTATATAAATGAAATACAGAAAATGAGGATAACAGGCAGGACAGTGGTGCAGAAGGTAGTGTTTATTTTGCACAGCTTCGGTGGTCTGGGGTTATGGGTTCAATTCTTATCTCTGTCTGTGAGAAGTGTAGTATGTTGTCCTGAATACTGTGATATTATGTTTTGCAATACTGTATTGATTCTCACCACCACCAAAAAAACTATTGAGTTTTAATGAAGAGTTTATATATAAATATATAAAAATATATAACCATTTATTTTTCTCATATTTTATGCATGGTGTGTTTAGTTATTATTTTTACTCGGACAGTTTTTCATAATTTGATTAAAAAATCATATCAGTATAAGAGTATATCCCAATATACTGAATTATAACCACTCTATCCTAATACATAGTGTATCACAAGGTACTTGCCACTTTACAGCACTAAAGCTAAATTGCCCCTAAGAGTGAACGTTGTGTTGGTGGAACCATTTGATGGACTGATGCCCTTTACAGGTTGAAATTCTGCCTTGCAGCCAGTGAATTCATGTAGACTCCCCTCTGTGGGCCTGCCGAAGAAGCAGTGGATAAGAAGATGGATTGATTTCAAGGTAGGATACATTCCTAATTTGTAGGTTAAGTCTCAATATATCAACTTAAGTGTCTACATTTATGTTATAACTAGATGAGCAGACTTGACATTTCTAGTGCAGGCATTCTGAACTTCCAACACTTATGCACAAAATCGCCACCCAGTACAGTTCTGGAACAACCAATTAAAATAACCAGTAGGCTGAGCTTATGAAGTGTGCATCTGCTTCTCAGAGCTTTATATGTGAACGTAAGGTGAGCAACTTTGTTTGAGATTTTGTTGTTTGTTTTATTTTCATATGGTGTTGGTTTCTCAAAAACTGCATGAATAAACCAGCTTACCAAGCAGTTTTGAATAAATACACGTTTCTAAAGCTCTGTCTACTGGTTATTTTAATTGGTTACTTTTTGAACCAATTGTGTTTGTTCTACCTCAGAGGTATAGAATAATGAGAGAGACATACCACAGACCTAAAACACTGAAAGCACTTTCCAGTCCTTTTCAAAGCGGGTGAACCTATAAAACATGATGGCAAGTTTATGGGAATATGGTGGTGCTGGAAAGCAGCACATGACCTCCAGACTAATTACAGGAATATGATATTATGGGAATAACCTGTGACAGTTTCCTCAGAAGACATAAACATGTACATAGACCCAAATTGAACACAGGGTAATTTGTCATCTGCATTTAACAGAAACAGGGTACAGAAAAAAAAACGTTCTGCTGCATTAAAGGTCCCAATGAGTACAGCACCTCCATCATCCATAAATGGAAGAGGTTTGGAACCACCAGGACTCTTCATAGAGCTGGCTGCTTGGACAAACTGAGTGATCGTGGTATGGTGACGATGGCCTTAGTCAGGGAGGTGACCAGGAACACAAAGGCCACTCTGACAGAGCTTCAACATTGCTCTGTGGGGAGAGGAGAACCTTTTCATAAGGACAACCATTTCTGCAGAGCTCCACCAATCAGGTCTGTATGGTATGGTGGCCTCATTAAAAGGTGCATAACAGCCCATCTGGGCATGTTTTTCTGCAGCAAGAACGGGGAGAATAGTCAGGATGATAACCTGCTCCAGAGTGCTCTGGACCTCAGGCTGGGATGAAGGTTTATCTCCTCTAAAAGGACAACAACCCAAAGAACACAGACAAGATAACAAAGGAGTGGGTTTGGGACAACTCTGTGAATATCCTTGAGTGGCTCAGCCAGACCCCAGGCCTGAACCTGATTGAACATCTCTGTAGATTTCTAAAAAGAATGGAAGAGAAGAATGAAAGAAACGTCCCCAAAACAGGTGTGCCAAGCTTGTAGCATCATACTCAGGAAGACTAGAGGCTGTTATTACTGCCAAAGGTGCTTCACCAAAGTATATAGCAAAGGCTGTGAATACTTATGTAAAAATGAATTGAGTCCTTTTTGGAATAAGGCTGTAATATAACAAAATGTGGAAAATGTGAAGTACCGGGACTACTTTCAGTACACAGTGGCAAGACATAATAAGTGTGAAGCCTATGAATCGGAGACCAAAAAGGATATACATACATTTGTCACTATTTGTGTATACTATATACTGCAAATCCTCATCGAGAATCAGACTTTTCCTTGTCATTTTTATCTTTTCTGCACTAAAGTCCACTGTATCCCTCAGAACCACACAGTCAAATCCTGCTTTATCCCCCATATTGCTAATAAGCAGTGCCAGAATGACAGAAAGCAAAATCCTAAATCCTAAGGCTACTTTCAACCCCTTCATAATCCAATCAGTGGTTGGAAACACTCTGCACCAACAGCTATGTAATACTTCATTTAGCAAAGGTACACCTGTCTGCTGTGGCATACAGCCATCATTATAGAGCCACCAAGCAAAACTAAATACATCTATAGAACAGATGTGGACCACACCTGCTAGAAATATATAGCTTTACAATTCATCAAAGCATTATTTCAGGTCTTTGGGACTGGGGGGGGGGCTGCTTGAGTGTTCAGCATTCTGCTTCAGTGTCTGCTGTTTGCTGTAAACATATTGAATTGTAGTCATTATGACTACAGAAGACGTGTTTCAGAAGAATGACAAGGAGATCATTTATGGGTCTAGTGGCCTCCAAGAAACTTGGTTTGAATTAGGGAAAGAGTATGGAAAGGTTTGTATTTAACTGTTGTGTTGGGAGGAGGTTTCAGTGAACAATTACAACATGAAAGAAAAACTTTAAACTGAAGCAAGGCTTAAGGTCAATGAAGAATGAAGATAGCTGCTTATTATTTGGTGGAAAAGTGCCTTAGCATGAAAAGAGCACCTACTTCTTGAGAGTTTTGCTCGTGCAGATCATTACTGAAGATGCCTTAATGGTTAGCCAATGCCCAGCCCCCACCCACCCCAAGGGTTAACTGTGCTGCATGGTGCAATTGGATGCTCATCTATCCAGCTCTAATCTTCCCACAGATCCAGACAAAGATGAATGGGTCTGAATTATACACCCTTCGACTCATTAAGGTTTCATTTACACAGGAACCAAAAAAAATTGCCAAAATAATTTAAGGCTCAGGAAGAATACAAGTCCTGATGCATGTGGCTCACTTATCAAAGAGCAGAAATGACTTTGTTCCATAACTCGCAGGAAATGTCGGAGAATGAGGCGTGATTAAAATGTACTGCCAGAGGAGCTAATTAAAAGAGACAGAGAGTCGGCGTGTCATCGTTATTGATGTCTGTTGACAGATGTGGTGTTTTTTTTTATTCTGATATCATTTTATTGCTTTCCTCATATTCCCCCCTCTACCCTTCTCGCATCTCTTTCTCCCTCTTTCTACCTCTCTCATTTTGTCTAGCTCTCTCTCTCGCAGATATCACACAGTCCCAACACCTTAGGCACTGGATTTTATTTTGCTCCATAAATTAGTCTAATTTCTGATAGGTGGAGTGTTGCCGGAACACATCTTGAAGGGTGAGTGAGTCGAAGATGTTTTATTAGCATAACAAATAGCCAACAACCCTCCAGATAAGAGTGCTTCAAGGAAGCTGGAGTGAGCAGGAAAGGCACGTTCATTACCCACATCCACCCGCTTCTGAACGGTCCCCGGGCACAGCCAAAAGAGTGACGTCTCTGTTTTTAGATCCTTGACCCGCTTTTGAGGAAATAGAACTATAATCTGCCAGCGAAGGGCTTCGTCTATCCTTAGATTAATTGGATTCTCTTAAATAAACCCAGTAAGGTCAATTTAATCATTCGGTGTAATTACCAAACCGTTGTGTATTAAAAAGAAAAGGGGCCACAGAACGAAAAAGAACAGCCTGGCTTTACTTTGCAAGAAAACAAAGCCTATTGTGCTTTTGGTTCTCTGTCTGTTTATCACATGCATCTGCTAGTGGTGATAAGATGTTTTGCTGTGAGGAGAATCAGGGCCATTTTATTTATTAATTTTTTATTATTATTATTATTATTATTATTATTATTATTATTATTATTATTATTATTATTATTATTATTATTATTGCAAGCAGATATTAAATTATTTAAAGCAATGACTTGACTGATCATGTGCATCTGTTTATGAAGCAAATTCTTAAAATAATAATAATCGAACAATCTTGAAAAATCTTTTTAAAGTTTAAACAAATGAATGCAAAGGTTCTTTACCAATTCTAGATTCTTCACACTCATCTCTTACAAAATTATATTTATCTATTTTAGTATTTTTTTATGGAATGAAATATGGTTCTTCTATGGCACTGCTCAAAGAACCCTTGTTGTTATCAATTTACAAAAGTCAAAACAATGACTTTCACAATGATATTGATATTTTAGCTCAAAGGTCACTGTATTATTTTTTAGTCATGTAACAATGAGCAAATTCCTGGTTATCTACAAGACACCCTTTATGATCCATGAGATCAGCAGCTGGAGTCTGAGAGAGCAAAATTGCAGGTGGGTAGACGGCACTCTGTCCCCACTTCACACTCAGTGTGAGGCTGCTCAGCACAAGCGTTTGCCAAGCAGTGATGCAATGGCGGAAAGAGATGGTGGTTGACTTCATGTTTCAGAGGAGACATGCTTGACTTTACTCTCCTAGTGTTGGGAACATCAGGGAATAGGGTGAGATGGGGGAAAATCATAACATAATTATTGGGTCTCTGTCTCTTCTAAAATTGGAAGAACCACTTTTGTTTCCATAAATAGTTATTTTTGTAAAGGAGCTGTGTGTGGACGATCATTTAAATTGGTAAAGAACCATGAGATTGACTTGTTTAAACCTTAAAAATCTTTTCACAAAAATGGTTCCATGTGGAGCTAAAAATGATTATTCAATGGCATCACTCAAAGAATCGATTTTAGCGTCTTTATCTTTTGTGTAGCACAGTCTTAAGGCACTCAGTAACAAACATACATTTCATTTTCTAATTCGGTCCAAAGTTTCAAAGTTTCATGCTGATGGTCTATTGACACTATACTGTAGTAGTATTGGTTGTCATGGCTATAGTATGGCTATTAGCATTTAAATGCAATATGGAGAAATATTCATGGTCTGAGCCAGTGTCATGCAAGGGTCCATCAAAACTCAAGAGCATTCAGCAGTTCCACAAAGACAAAGAGATAAAACAGCACTTCAGCAGCTAGCCTACTGCATCAGCACAGCTCATGCATCCAAGGCTGGCCAAGGTTTGTCTTTCTCCTGGCAATAAATTTCTCCTCAAATCTGCCCTTCTTCTCTTTCTCCCTCCTTCTCTCCTCTCCTCTGTCTATTGAAGCTTTTAATCTCAAGCACTTGCCCCTGTCGTACAGGCGGTGCATGCTGTTGATATGGAGTGTCCTTCACTGTCACCCATAGCATCCACACAAGTGGGGCGTCTCATATCGGCTGGCTCCTCGGGGAGCCAGATTTATTGCCACCAAGTGGGTTTAGGTGCGCTTCTTCTCACCAGTGATGTATAAGCGCTGATGAACCGACAGCAGCAGCGGCTGAGAGCTGAGATGAGTCGCAGACATCAATAAAGTCCATGACGATTGGCAGATGTGGAGGCTGGAGAGAACGTTTTTCTTCCTGGCTCGGGTAAATCATCACAGTGGACTCAGGCTGGAAAATATTAAGCCTTATTTGAGGGTGACTTTGACCGTGTTGGACATTGTCTATGTGTTAATTTGCAGGTAGTGTCTGTGCTCTAAATTAAAGAGGCTCTCAAATCAATATAGGAGATGGACAATTAACACTACCTTGTACACTTTGTTTCTATACTGTTACTATACACAAACAGCTGGCAGATTAAAAGAACAACTAAATAAACAAAGAAATGATTCGGTCACCATAGGCCTTCTGTGAAGGTAAAAGAAGTGGCTGTTTTGATCTCCTGGACCGAGAATACATAACTGGACTGGGCATGTGTACTTTCCATGCCTAAAGCTAAGAAGCGGCTTGTGACCAGACAGTCAGTGGTTCGATCCCCTGAGCAAACAGTACTCTACTGACGTGCCCTTAAGGATGCTGGGATGCTGGATCTTGGGGGCTGCATCTAGGACTGCCCATTTCACTGGGCATATGTACCTTCCATGTGTAAAAGTAAAAGAAGCAACTTGTGACCCAACAGTCAGTAGTTTGATCCTCTGAGCCAGCTGGACACCTAATCCCATCTCCTCTCCGTGTGCTGCTAGTACTGCCCATTTTGTGCCTGAAAGTAAGAGAAGAGAAGCAGCTTAGGGACCATGAGGTCAGTTTGATCCCCTGAGCCAAAACTACACAACTGAAGTGTCCTTGAACAGCAGCTAGGGCCGTCCATTGCACTTGTTAGGTTCGTTCATTGACACCTAGTGTGTGCATGAGTGTACTTCATCACTCCCATTAGAACATAAATGTTTCATCATAGGATGGAGGTGGTCAGTTAGTGTAACTTTTTCTTTATTTATTTTTGCAGTGACCCTTCCTTCTAACAGACAAATGGACCCAAATCACAGCAGGACAATTAACCCCAGAGTATATGCAAATCCCTAGAGCCTGAAACCCTCTTTATCAGATCAAGCTTTCAGTCCTGTAACACCTTGGAGTATGTTTGTTTGATCTCCTGTACTGTACTGTACTGTACTGTCCTTTTTGACTGTACAGATCAAATCTACATCTACATCAATGTATACAGAGCCTGTGCTTTGTGTTTCCACTCATATTTTCTAATTATGGGGTTATGCACTGTAATTGTCTTGCTGTGTATCTGCCGGACTGTTCTTGCTGTACGTTAAAGTCTGAGGTCACCAGCATTATTACACAAGCATTACTACTGGTCAACACTTTTAGAACCATTTTTTTCAGTAGTCAGTCCATCTTGGTAAAAATGTTCTTACTTCCACTCCAAGGTCCAGTTACAAATCTTCTCTTCACTGCTGAAAATCAAAATCTAAAATATACATTATCACAGAAAACACGGGGCCCTAATGGTGTAAGATAGTGGTCCTCAATCCTGATCTGCATCAGTGAGTTTTTCAGCTTTTCAGCTCAACCTGCATGTAGACTCCGACTGATTGGTTAGAGGGGATGGAGCTAATTACATCATTGACCAAAACAAAGGATATTGAGGTTGTTTTTAATATTGACAATGTTTTTGAACAACATATTTTTGGAAATATCCATGCCAATATAATAATTTCAATGTATTGATCAATAAATGTTTGAACAAAACTTAGTAAAATCAAACAGGTTTAAATTTGTTGGCCTAAAAAAAATTTTTTTTCAATTTGGGTTAATAAAAAATGTCACACTATTAGCCTAGGGCTCTAAAGGTTAACAGTTTTTCAAAGAACAAGGTGTTGAAAAATAGGAAGAAAGGTTCTTCTAAGAGTGTAATTCCAAGCAGTCTTGGCTGCTAACATGTTTTTTGTTGTGATGACAGCAGAGGAGGTGTTGTAGAACCCGTCTCAGTGTTCAGTGAATCATATTGCCTTTAGTGTGAATCAGCAACTATAGTGTGTCCTTCAGAAGGAAGACACTGTTGAAAAAAATACTTTCTAAGTGACTAGATTGGTGTGTGGCAATACAGGCTATAAGACCTGGCTTGTGTCTGTGACTATCTCAGTGTCAGTCCCACTGATTAGCTTGAGGGCCTAATCCTGCGATATTGGCTCTTCCTGATGAGTTTCTCTCACACAGGCCAGCACATTGAGACCGTCTTAATGCTGAATATTGACCCACAGATACCTGAACCCTGGTTATTCCTACTTTTACAGTCAATTTCACACCTTTTTTTATGGGGCTAATAACAGTGTATCCATTGCTCCACCTTTGAAACCAGCTGCATTAATAAGGAATGTGGAATGTGTGCCCCAATATGTGAATGAATATAAAGTGCGGGTTCAAATGGCACAAAGCATGTAAAACGAGTTCACAGCTGTGTTAGATGTTGGTATTTAGAAGCAGCTACAGTTTTCTGGTTTGACTTGCAGCCTAGTACTAACAGGCTCACACAGACACCTCAGAGAGCTGGCCCTGCTAACCCCAATCTCCTTCAAACTGGGAAACAGCCTGTTAACCATTGCAATGTCCTATGCACAAGATGACAAAGCAGAGGATTGTGCATATCTAGATGACAGCATTGCCCTGTGAATGCTCCACATGCCTGTGAATTATGCATGCTTAGCCCTGAAACACGAGTAAAGGTGGAATACCCGAGCACAAATGGTAAACGGCGTGGAGTGTACGGGAAGGCATGACGTTTACAGACACAAATCAATGGACGACTTGACATTAAAATGGAATGAAGTGAGACAGCTTCTCCCTGGCCTGGCCGACCTCTGTGCCTAAGTGATAGCATCCTTTAGCTTGTCGTTTTTTGAGATGCTTGTGTAGCTGCATGCACAATCACACACACACACACACACACACACACACACACACACACACACACACACACACACACACACACACACACACACAAGTGAGACAGTGAGAGAGAGAGAGAGAGAGAGAGAGAGAGAGAGAGAGAGAGAGAGAGAATTGTGCCTAATGGAGATTGCATTTGATAAATGCCAAGGCCATGTCAGAACAGCTGAAACATGATGTATGATAGCGGCAGATTAAAAAGCCAGGGAAGTGTTTCACACATCCCTGAATCTCTCACTATAAATGCGAACACACTCACACCCAGAATATGTGAACGTACAGAACTTTCCACTGTGAGTAATCGCTGAAGCCACTACAAGCTTATTTTATCCTAAAACCCTGAATGCGTCCCTGATTCCCTGGAATGCATTAATTTTCCAGGCACACATTGTGTCCATCCCACATTAAGAAGCATCCTGTAAGTTAAGTGCAGCAAGGATGAGCTGCAAAGATGATTGGCAGCAATAGATCGATTAAAGCAAGAGCGAAGGCAGCAATAATTGCTCTTGGCACTCATACTGTGGCATCATTGTTCATGCCTAACAATATTCGTTCAAGCCGCCTTCACTCCTCCTCTCTTTTCCTGTCCTTTTTTTTTGTCCCTTCATCTCTGATGACTGTGTCCTTCCCTTCACCTCTTCCAGCCCCTGGTGATCAATAGGGGTCATTGTGGAACAGCAAGGCTGACGGAATGATTTCTCTCTGCCTATCAGTGTGGGGGTGTATTAAGAAAGCACTCCTGCTGTCCGCTGCAGCTCAGGTTTTCATGCTTTTGTCGAAATGGGCCAATTTTGCCACGCAGACTCCTGACGCATATACTATTGCAGCTGCTATAGGGTTGAACCGCAAATGGAAAACAAGCTGCAAAGCCCTGTCCCAAAGGAAAAAAATAATACCCTGGCCTTTGTGACCATCCTTGTCTTAACGATTATTCATTTAGATTTCCCTTGCTGTAGACTGCAGAAGGACAAAGTTAAATAACTGCCTTCTTGTTATGACAAACCTTAGCTCAGCTAGTTTGACCCCTGAAGATCAATTCCACCATAGCAGGTAATATATTACTTTAGAAGGTGTTTGATTTGTAAGAGAATGTTCTGCTTGCTGTCCACCTCTCTAGATTCTTTGTAATCTTAATACTAGGCAACTCAAAAAAAAAAAATCTAATTAAATGTATTATTTTCATGATTAAAAATAAAATATGAACAATTTTATATTCATTAAAATGTAAATGTGCAGATGAATCCACTGTGCTTGCACACAGGGAATTTCATCCTTCGCAAATAACCAATCCATGCAGTGAAGCATACACATTTTCACTAGCGAATACACATACTAGGGGTCAGTGAACACACATGGCCACAGCAGTGGGCAGCCCTGTCCGCCTTTCCCAAAATTCCAAAAACTCGTATAACTTGCCATGACCAATTGTAGATTACCACAAACTAGAGATATCTCTTGGAGCTTTTGAAAATAAATATATATATATATCAAGATCATAATCTCAAATATAAGTAAATGTAAGTCCAAGTTATTGGTACATGAGCCACTTTTCTAAGATGTGGAAAAAAAAACTTTAACGCTCAGGTGAAAAAAATGGATTCCCACGGTCAGGAACAAACCAAAAAACACCAAGGCCCAGGCCCATCATGAACTGGAAACTGCTGAAGCATACAGTGCCTTGCAAAATTATACACCCCTTTGGATTTTTTTGTGCTTTGCTACCTCATACAAGTGTTTGTATCATTTCATTTACCAAACATGTCTACAACTTTCAAAATTTGATTTTGTTTTATTGTGATACAAAAACAAATAGGAAAAAATTACTGAAAATGTCAGTAAAGTGTGTACTTTTTGGAGTCCCCTTTCTTTCAGCAGTTGCACTGCTGTGGGTGGGCATTTTCACATCTTTGTTAGCATTGGGTGCTACTTAAATTAGCTAGATGTATTCATTTGTAGGGGTGTCAACAAACAGTGGGACATATAGTCTATAACTGTGGGAGCAAAGATGAGTGCATTGTACTGTTCTTGCAACTGTTAAGCATTGTGTTTGTAGCAACAGGTTCTTTATATATTTTAGAACTGGTACATTGCATAAAGCATAAGTGAATGGAATAATAATTTAAAATAACAAACAGTGTACTACCACACAATTCACCTCATCATAACCTCAAATCATCAGCTGGAGAACTGGGATGCATATTGGTGTTATAACAGGACAAGAACCCCAAACACACATGAAAGGTGGTTGTGGGATAGACAATACAGTATGACATTAAGTGTATAAGCTTTTGGGTTGGCCTCCTCAAAGTCCTGATGAAAATATGTGGACTGAGCTTAAAGTGGGCTCCATGCCAGGAAGTGAACCAATTTAATATAACTCTACCAGTTCTGCCAGGAATACTGCTCAAATATCAACCAGAATTCTGCCAGATTGCTAATGCCTGCCAAAAAGGGGCAATTTGCTAAGGGACCATTAACAATAATTAGGTAAACAGTACAAACCTGACCCTGTACTTGTGCAACAAATTATATTATTATTATTATTATTATTATTATTATTATTATTATTATTATTATTATTATTATTATTATTATTATTATTATTATTATTATTATTATTTTTATATATATGTTGTAACTCATTCTGCCTCAGAAAGAGAAAAGTTCAAAGCAGACACTGAAACACAATATTACCATGACATTCTAACATTCATGAATGTCACCGCAACTGTGAACTATAATTATGTAGGTGTAATACGGTTTTTATTGCTGGCATTTGATAAGACAGATATATGTAGAACAGAATTTACCGTTTACTCATGATACAGAGGGACGAAAATGAAGACTCTTATTGCTGTAGTGTGGTCTGCTTGTCCTAGCACATAACTAATTCTGCAGTTTATTACATAATTAATTATTTACATTTACTGTACATTCTATATTGAAAGCTTTGAGTCAGTACTTGTTTTTTTCAGTCTCCCTGCTTCAGTGCCCTGTGAAAATATAAATTCCCCAATCAAGTTTGGAGTATGCCTCAGGGGTTTTATGTATACAACTTCAATTTTTTATTTTGATCAAATGACCGACCCTGCATATCTGAAATTTTTTGCTGAAGGCTATGTTTAAATGTTTAAATATCTGTAAAATATTATCTGAATGATGGCATTGCAGGGATTTATTCTCAAAAACAAATTCATTGGGTCTAATTTTTTGTCAACGGTGATCTATTCAACAACACAGAATAACAGTGAACATTTATGTTGTATATTTGATGTGATACGATATTGTATTATATTATTTATCTGTTTGCCTGTTGGAGATATTGAGTCAGGATTTGTTCTAACAGTGTATCTGAGTGGGTTGCTCAATGAAAATGATCATTTGAACTCATATTTAGTTGGTAAATAATTTAATAAAATGTACTCAGGCCATAAATATGGTTTTATTTTGGAGTTCAGTCAGGCAGTGTTTAAGGCAGGCTACTGGGACAAACCACTAATGGTTGGCTGTGTCTGAATATTTCACTGAAATATCCTTTGCTAGATTTTGCTGATCTGGTAGCCATTTGGATCCATTAGCCCTGAGATAAGGATCAGGTAGAATCAAGGGCAGCAGACAGGAAAGCAAATTATTCGGATGCAGACACACACAAGCAAGTTCACGATGAATGTTGAGAGGGAGTTGTGTGTGGAAAGTGTTCAGAATACAATAAATACTCTTTTAAAAGTTTCCTACCAACAAGCAGGAACAATGGAGTAAAAAAACACTTTATGAAGAATATATTGTCTGTTGATTATGAATAATGTATTCATTATAGCTGAAAATCAATTCCTTTTTCTTGATACTGAAGCTTTTAATAATGGGTTATTAAAATGAAATAAAATCAGTGTACAGTCACGAAAATAGAATTATATTTTATAAAATTAGATTTTATTACAGCTGTCAATTCTTATTGCATTAATAACAATATTCTGTGGTTACTCATGCTTGTGTTTTTGCGAGTTAAGTGTGTGGTGTGGTCTGCATGGCAGACTGGCTAGAGAAAGTTTTTTATGTTATTATATTATAATATTTCTTTGTTTTGGATTAGGATTTCATTTTTGAATTAGAATCTCTTCAGTAAAAAAAAGAAGATATATATATATATATATATATATAGATACTGAATATATATATATATATATATATATATATATATATATAGAGAGAGAGAGAGAGAGAGAGAGAGGGACAGAGAGAGAGAGAGAGAGGGAGATAGAGAGGGAGGGAGAGAGAAAGAGAGAGAGAGAGAGAGAGAGAGAGAGAGAGAGAGAGAGAGAGAGAGATGACTAAGAATGAGTCAGTTATGAGATTTAGTCTATATTTTAGCATAAATGAAATTCTAAACTCAACAGTACTGACAAATGTATATGTGGCTATATATAACCACTAAAACATCCTCAGGCTAAAATGGGTGAACTACAGGAGGAAGTTGGGGGAAAAACTTCATTTTTAAAAATACAGAAACTAATAAAATTATTGTTTTGTGTTTTCTGATTCATTTGCATGCATTGACACATTAGTGTTAGTAGCATTAATAATCATATTATGTGACACAGAAACACACATGCAGGTATGATTTAGCTTCACATTAAAACTCTATTCAGCTTTACATTATTCATCAACTAAGAACCCAATTCCACAGTTGTCACGTTTGACATTTACCAGTGTTTCCTCATTTGGAATTTGTTCAAATTACAAGGACAATGGGATCCATCATTAAAAGTTTGTGGTTTAAAAACGGATCATAAATCTATTTAAGATCTCTGAAATCTCTTAGTAGCATTCATTTCTCCTAGACCAGGGGTGTCAAACTGGGTCAGAATCAGCCCAGTGTGGCTGCAGGTTTTCATTTTAAAAATCTGCAGCCACACCGGCCCATTTGAGATCTGTGTGAGTCATGAGCAATTTCCACCTGAATTTCAGCTCCTGAGAAACAAGGCTTCTCATTTTCTTTCTCACTTTGATCAAGAAAAAAACCCCAAAAACATTTAACAGGTAGCTTAACTGTTTTGATCAGGCTGATCTCAGCTGAGTCTCTGCTGAATGTAATTCACATCACTACACCCCTGGAGCTATGTGACATACACACTACCTGCAGTGCCACCATGCTGCTGTACATCAGTTTAAAAAAGGAAAACGACACACTCCTCATTGATCTTAAAGATATAAAGCAAGATACTTTTTTTAAAAAAAGATTTTTCAGTGAAAGATGTACACAAGCACGATAGTAATTCATGCTAAAACAGTTGCATCATCTGCAAAATCATCCACATGACTTTTTAAACTCTGCTTTCTGTGGAGCAATAAAGTAATGTAATTAACATACTAACTTTTTCTAATTCAGTTCTTGGATGATAAATATGGTAAGATGTGGCTGTTATTCAGAACCCCCAGTGCTGATGCATTTAGAGTGAAAAAAATCAGTAAATAATGCAGTGAAAATTCCCTTTGGGTTTTCTGGAATTTCACAAAAACAAAGGTTAATATACAAAAGTGAACTTATTGTGATGGAAGAAGTATTTCTGCTGCCATTGTGCTGAATTGATGGCAGCTTGACTGCATGCTTGAATCAGGTGTAGTTTTCTGCTCGCTGACAGACCAGTAGTGACAGGTGGTGCTATGTATTGAAGGATGAAGATGATGACAGATGTAGCGCCATGGGGAGCCTCTTACACTGATCACAGTGTGTGTGTGTGTGTGTGTGTGTGTGTGTGTGTGTGTGTGTGTGTGTGTGTGTGAGTATTTGCCAGTAGGACACTATCAGAGGGTCTGTTCAACCTCCATGTATTCTGTACTACACACCTGCTGATCCGCACCTCTAAAACTGCTGAGGTGTCAGCTAGCCTGTTCTTTCATGTGTTGGGGCTTTGATATCTCACAGTACACAGGGCTTTACAGAATGTAGAATGTTTGTTTGTGTGTGCTGAGCAGATTAATCACCTCCATGTGGCCCAAGGAAGGGTTTTCTTACCCTCATAACAAGAGCTCTTCCCCAAAGCAAAGAACTTTACTTAGCAGTAAGGCATGGATGGTAAACTAGCACTGAGTTTATGCTTTATGGGTTCTAGTCTTTGGTTGGTTTAGCACTGATGTTAATTGGGGGTAAATATCTTTATTCAACAAAAAGCCACTAGCACACACACACACACACACACACACACACACACACACACACACACACACACACACACACACACACACATAGGGTCATGGTGGATCCAGAACCTACCATGTGTATTTCTGGCAAGCAGGGATGATTATTATTAAACGTACTTTGTTTTTTTGGTTTCTAGCTACATTCGTCTATTTTGTATTTCTTTTACTCATTCTGCACACAAGTCTGAGTAGCTGTATTTTGTTCCACCATGTCAGATGGTGAGCATGACAATAAAGCTAATTCTGAAACCACAGTACCTGGAGGAAACACATGTGAACATGGGAAAACACACCAAACTCCTCACAGGCAGTGACCCAAGCTGGGATCAAACTTACAACCATGGGCCCCTGGAGCTATGTGTCACATGACCCGTAGTACCATCATGCTGACCGACACCACTTAAAAAATAGGACAGTTACACACTCGTCAATGTTCATTAAATAATAAAAGTATAATAGTTTGTGCTAGATCTGTTGCTTCATCTGCAAAGTCATACAAATTACATTTTAATCTCTGCTTTCTGTAAAGCAAAAAAGTGTAATTCACATAATTAACATACTGAGTTTTTCATATTTGGTTCTTGGATAATAAATGTGATAATATGTGGAATTCGCAGCTCAGTTCATTCACAGATACCCTGAACATTCAATTCAATTCCCAGTCTTTTCGCTCAGGCCTTAATTTTAACACATTTATTAATTCTACAAAAATCTGTTTTATGGTTTGTGTGCTTTGCTTGGCATCACACATATATTAAACCTAAGTAATTTTTTAAGCTCAGAACAGCTGCTTCCAGTTCTTTACTGGTTTTAAGAGACTGGTGATAAAGATAAACAAGGTGGTAAAGTTTGCATAACCAGAAAACTGGTGAAACGTTCATGTCTCTTAAAGCTTGACAGACAAAGTACTTTGATGGCGCAGTGAATAACGCTGTTGCCTCACAGCAAGAAGGACCTGGGTTTGATGCCTGGATGGGGCGACCTGGGAAGTTTCTGTGTGGGGTTTGCATGTTCTCCCCGTGTTTGTGTGGGTTTCCTCTGGGTGTGTGTGAGCCCTACGATGGACTAGCACCCTGTCTCGGGTTGTTTCTCGCCCTTGCGCTCAGAGTTGCTGGCTGGGCACCAGCTCCCTCGTGACCCTATTAAGGACCCTATTAAGGAATAAGAAAATGGAAGGATGTCCATAGTGATGCTCCACCATCATAGGGAGAGTTGTGCCTCTGTCTTTGGTCATGGAACTGGTGTGGAAGTGTGCTACATTATATTACTCTTACTTGTGGAGAAGTCCTGTAATATTAATCTAGCTTGGAAGTCCACATGTTTCTTTCACTTTCAGTGACACTTCTGTACCACTAAGCTTTTTGGATTTCTTGGTAACTTTATGCCTCAATTCTGTGTGTAAAAGTCATAAGTGATTTTGGCTTGATTACTGGTTTCAGACCCAGCACGGGTATCTTCATCACAATTAAATACCTCAGCTGTGCATATGTTAGCCTTTTGACCTGTTGCGGGCTGTGGAGTCATGCTTGGACAAGACCCTTGGGATGTATAACGCTGCCCCTCTGATCACATCTCCGATCTGGCAGCTCTAATTGAAAATAAATAGATCGCCAGGGACCAGTGTGCAGAATTTGATGGACTGGAAAGTCCAGCTCTCGACATCACGGCTGTTTAATCTTGTCAAGTTCTGGATCTGCAATAAGATTAATTATCTTAATTATACTTGAGTTAAAGCATATGGGAGCTCATTCCTCTTCGGGTCCTGACAATCAAGCGTGGCATAATAATTCTGACTGATTAGAAATATGAGGCACTAGGAAAGTGGCTTGTTTTCTTCTCTCGGTTTGCAGTGTTTCCGCAGATTAGCACTGGACTGCGTTTGTGGCTCTTGATGATCTTTCTGAAGGTAGACAAGGCTGTTGAACTTTTTTACTCTGAATAGTGAATGCATACACACCCACCCACACAAATGCACAGAGCATAAAAAACACACACTTAACTCACTAGCTTTTTAATTAAAGCAGAAGAAAAAGAAAAGAAAGGGGGAAAAAAAAACAAAAATGCATGCATCTATTTCTTCTCTTAAGGCTGGAGTCCTTTCATTTGCATGTGTTAGATAATATCGCTATTGTAGCCACTAAGGCTTTCTAATGCATAAGCTAAATGAACAAACACACAAAGAAGCATACACTTTGGGTTTTCCGACAGAGAATGAGGTAAATGAGGCAAATGGCCTTTATGCCACTGTGTCTGGCAGCATGGTTGTGCCAGTGGTCTGTGGCTGTTACATGGGTCTAATTCTTCAGAATGGGTCTCTACAGTCAAAGCCTCAGAGCTCCAGGCTAATACTCTTTTCTCATACTGAATAATCTGCCGGCAAGTCTCCTCTCATCCTTTTTCATAGCCACATTACAATGTTGAATTATTCAACAGCTTGTTTAGCTCGGACATAATTTATGACCTCCTCTGCTCTCCCTCCCTCTCACAATCACTCTTTTTCCTCACAGTAGGTAACTGTTGAGCTACTCTTCTCAGTTTCTTTACTCTGAAAACTGACAAAACATTCATCAATCAATGTCTTACTTACTTGCATTTTCAGTTTCAGGTATAACTAACTACAATATAAGCATTCACATTCATCATGTGCTGAATGAGCACCTACTGTATATCATATGGCTGCTGTCCAATGAAAACCATGCATATTTAGTTTTCTCCATGGATTGAAACAATAGAAATGGTGTAAAATTATTTGATTACTCTTATTTTACATTAACTTCCATTCTTCCATTCAAAGTTAAGAGTGTTTATATATATATATATATATATTTATATATAGTAGAACATTGAAATGTGCATGAATGTTAACAAACATTGAAAATCCAGACACTTAGCCTATTATTTGCCTTTGGTTTATATTATATAAAACCTAGTTATAAAATGGATACGTACATATATACACTGATCAATGCCGTAGCGTTATGACCACCTCCTTGTTTCTACACTCATTGTTCATTTTTTTCACCTCCACTGACCATATAGTCTTCTGTTCTATAATTACAGACTGTAGTCCATCGTTCTCAGCACGGCAGTGACTGACAAAGTGGTGGTGTGTGAGATTGTGTGTTCTGCTGGTACAAGTGGATCAGACACAGTAGTGCTGCTGGACTCTGAATATTCCCAAGCAGAAATATCCAGCCAACAGCATCCTGTCGACAGCATCTTGTGAGTACCAATGAAGGACAGATGGCCAGCACAAACTGTGCAACAACAGATGAGGAGTGTTTATTAGAGTGGACACAGTGTTTAAACACTCCAGCTGCTTTGCTGTGTCTGATCCACTCATACCAGCACAGACTTTGTCATTTATGATGATTTACCGAAATGTATGATGCGTTTCCGTCCTGCCTCCCCTAACTACATGTGTTAGGTGATTTGGTCATGCTTAAATGCAAATGTGTGTGTGTGTGGTTCCCTGCAATAGTCCGACACCCTCTTCAGGGGGTATTCCTATCTTGCACCAACTTACCGTGACCCTGAGCAGGATGAAGCAGATAGGAAGATGGCTGGATTAACAGTTCCCTTGTCTTTTAATGACATATTTGAAAAAAAAAAAATTGTGTGACATTGTGAACATTATTTTTAGCCCTCGTTGCTAGACACCAAACTTGCATGGGAGAGAAGCGCCTCTGCATTTGAATGAGCTTTTTCCATTTGTTGAAACGTTATTGTGTTTGAAGTGTAAGTCATTCCTTTTTTCTGCAGAGATGTGACAAAGTGGCTTTTTCCTTTGTATGAAGTGCATGAACCAATCTGACACGCTAATTTCAAATTTCTCTGTGAAACTGTACTAAATCCAGACATGAGATTCAGTGGAACTAACCAGACCTGCTGTGACAAGATAATGTTTATTAAAATAAAAATAAATAAATAAATGAATAATGAAAAAGGGAAATATGTAAGAATACTGATTCAAGAGAATTTTCATGACTGCAGAAGTCACGACCTTCAGATTCATGCCTCAAACTCAGTAACACATTGAATTATTATTGGGAAGAATTGAACATATCAAAATAACAGCTTAACTAGATATTTTCACGAGCCACAGCATAGAAGGCTGTTTTTGGGTCCACAGTTTGAATTAAATTGTAAAGACCAAATGAAATTAAACATCATAGATTTCTTCTTTTTTTTTTTTTAATCACGTATGTTGATGTTGAATGCAAAATGATGCATTTAAATCAGCACCTTGTACACAGCAAGTCCATGAACTAGGTCTGTAAACATTACATCACCAAGGTGATCATTTCAAAATCTACCTTTCTTAAATATGAAGAAAATAAGCTAGTAAACATATTGTTTATCTCAGTAGCATCTCCATAAATGTCATTGACATTTCACATATTAAGGTTTGATGCACAAAATCAGACAATTGCAGACAATTATTTAAGGACATAATGACTGCCACCACATCTATGTAGGCCTTACATTATGTTCTGTCATTAGTGATTTTGTAATTGTTATCAGTGATCAATCATGGGTCAAGTATGGCATGGGGTGACCAGACTTCTTAAATGAACTGGGCATTGGAGGGGGAGTAGATGTGCTTGTAAACAGACCCTAAAATGCAGTCAAGAAACTGCATAAGCTCACTCACGTTCCAGTTGTTGTACATGGTCAATGCAGACATTTACTGATCTGTACTGTTCTTTTTTTGCCTATTTGTCTCCATTTTGGGATGGAGTTCCACACCCAGTTGCCAGAACCCAATAAGGGTACACCACTTAGTTCATTAGTTGGACCAGGTGTGCCGGAATTAGAGAAAACTCAAATAAGCAGGGCAGTGATACTCTAGGACCAGGATTGAGAAGGACTGCAGTGTGATTGGAGAAGAATATTATTGAATATCATTGTACAACAGTATGACAAGACAAACACTGTAGAACAACTGGAGAACAACTTGAACTAGGAACAACATTCTCAAACAATTTGAGGGAAGAACAGCATTCAAAAACAGAGTGGGAAGGTTAAAAAACAGAGAAGAACATTAATAGACAAGGTGTATGAAGGGAACACTGGAACAAATTGAATGAGGGAAAGTATTATAGAACCATGGAGAAGAATTTTTGAGAACAGGGAGCACAGAATAGAACAGAATAAATGGAGAAGAACATTCAATAGGAAGGTGAATGGGGAGAACAGTGTGACTAGAGAAACATACTCAGTGTGAGTGGAACAGATATTTGTGGAGGAACTTCTGGAACAGTATGTGTGGATGAGAGCATTATGACGTGTGAGGCCTGTCACGCATAAGGCCGACCTTGATATTTGTTGGGTGTATGTGTGTCTTGTCCACTTTTGAGAGTAGATTTGCTGGACACTTCAGCTGATACATATTCTTCAGCCAGTTGAAGACTCATCTCTTACTTCTCTCCATATTTACTGCCTTTTTTATCTCTTTATGGCCTTTGCACTGGAGCTGCATGAGTGTACTTTGACAAACTGTGGGTCTGGGGCGTGGGGAGGTTAAATGACTTGCCTGGAGGGTCAAGAAGTAAGTCGTCACGTCAGTGAGGTAATGAATGTAAAGGATTGTGTGTCCTGCCACCTTAAGGGCCAGAAAATTAGCTCCCACTTTCTCCATTTTAGAGACACACACAGAGTAATTGATAGCCCCGAGAACCTTTCCCGCATTACCATAAAGGTTTCATAAAACGGGCTGAATATTAGTGTTTGGTTATGAAATTCAAATGAGCCAATGCAATATAGATGGTAGATATTGATAAAGAGAGATAATTGACCAAGGGTAGATATCAGCGGAATAATCCTCGATTCATATTGAAGCTCAGTAAATTATGCATCCATTTTTAAAATGAGAAGACATGACTGATGAGGTGATGGGTAAGGGGGGGCATCAGTGGTGCTGAATCAAAGAACGGCTTCTGACATTTCTTTTACAAAATGCTGATACGTGGGTTACTTGATGTTAGATGTAAAACTTCCCAAAACTGTGTTCTGTCCATATCACAGAAAGACAAGTGCAGTTTTGTACACTGTGCCGTGATTGGATATGTATTTAAAGCAGACCACTTGAATACTTAGCAGCACAAAGTTTAAAAATTGTGGGATAGAAAAGTGCTTTTGTTTCTGTGATGCTTGACCTTTAGCTCTTAGCCAATAGTGTGCGGTGAGCACCTATCAGAAAAAAAAAGCAGACTGGCAAAGTTCATAGTGAGTTTACGTAGAATGGTGGAATTAGCATAATAGCAAAGTTAATCATTAATAAGCACAGGTTGGTGGAATTAGCCCGGGCTCACGACCCGCTCAGCGAGTTCGCGTAGATCTAAAGCTTCAACGTACTTTTAAATTGCTTTCATTTTGCTCATTGAATCAATGTTATGAAAGACAAAGAAGAAGAGCAAAATCATTCTTGGAACAGCCTGAACAGATGGCCCACTTGGAAAGCCCCTTGGATTTTATTGTCTGGATCAGTCCTGTATAACTAGGTGGGTGATTTGTAAGCAGGCATTCTGAGTGCATTGTAAAACATTGAAAGTCAGGCCAACTTAAAGTGATAAAGTAACTGTTTATACGGCTTGGTTCTGTCGAAATTTCTCCAAATGTATTTCCTACCATTTTTCAGCATTGCATTGCACATTTCTTCACTTGTGACTTATCTCAAAAACATTTGCAAACGTATTTATTTATATTTATTACCATCTGCAGATAAAAACAGGTACAGATGTGCTAACACTTGACAAGCAAGCAGTCAGACGGTTGCAAATTTTGCAACTTTGTTTAGCAGCTCTACAGTAGCACAACGTCTAACTGCCTGCTCCTCGAGTGTTAGTTAGTCAAATCTTAGTTTCTCAGTCTGGGGAAATCATGTCATGAGGAAAACTTTCATCTACAGTTTAAAAGTAATCAGTAAAAATAAAAGTTGAGGGGGAGGGATACAGACTGAACATCTTGTGAAATATTAATTTCATTGCAGCCACAGCTCATTTACTAATGTTTTATCAGGTCAACTTTATGTCTAGTGCTGACCAAGCTGAGAGGCAGAACTAAAATACTGAGTTACTTTTGACCAAACTCAGCTGAGTTTGTAATCAGTTACTTTATTATTTCAAGTTGACCTGACTTTACATTTTGTACAGCATGGATTGAGCTGAAAAGATACATTACAGAGAAGCGTACTGACTATGATTTTGTCATGCTGGTGATGAATGGAAGTTGGGGTTGAGATGTGTCTGCCTGGCAAGTATGAGAGGTATTAAACTCTTCAGATGGCTGATATCTACCAACAACAGTGAGAACAATTCTGACTGGGTGTGCTTCTCTACAGCAGTGCATTTCTTAGTGATGATCTTGTTTATGCCTTAATCACATAATTAAACACATAAGCAGACAATTCTTGGAATTTATTCCCTTTTAAAGATGTGTGACTCATAAACTCAGCCTGAAACTCTCCTTGCAACTTCAACACGAAAGGTCATAACTACAGAGGATGAACAGATGGACATGCTATGTGTTTCAAAACTCATGGCACATAACAACTTGTGTTTGTTTCATGGAAGCTAAAGAATGCTGAAGAAAGACCTGTTGGCTTTTGTGACATCACAAAACCAATTAATTAGAGATTAGAGCTGTTTTGGTGGCTTAACCTCCATATATGAACCAGGGAAATGATAGTTTACTTTAAAACCTTGAGAATGTTTCAGAAAAGTGAGGAAAAGATGGTTTTCTGTTAAATGGGCCCTGTGTAAAAATCACTGTAGATGAAGCACTTACGTTTTCAAACCCTGTGTGTGAATATTTGGACAGAATACTTAAGTCAGATTACATAAACAGTGCGAGTGCAAATGGCCCATGATAGAATATCTCAATTATATCCAGGGAGAACATCTGAACAACTGTGCAACTGCACAAAGAATGCTATTGTACCTCCTATCTGACTGCCAAGGGGTAAACAGAGTGTGACTGGGATGATTGTCATATAATAGTGTGGGCTGTGTAGTGGTGACTGCTTGCAGCAAAAGCCTGTGATAGCTTGCAAGCAGTGATCTTTTGTGCCAAGGTTACAGGTCTTTGTAGCTCAGCTGTTGCCAGCAGTGTGACCATTAAGGTTGCTGGGCCATTCCATGTCAAATCACTGGAAAGAAAAGACATTTTGATACACACCCAATGCTTTGATGTCACTTTATCAAAAGATATAGACAGTATCCCTGGTCTACCATAAACCATTTGATCATGTATCCGTGTGTTAGCAAATGGGAATGCATTATCCATAATAAGCAGAAGATGCATTTTAAACAGGTATGAACACAGTTTTTAACTGGTTAGACTTTTTTACATCCATATTATGGGGCAAAAAATTTATGATAATACAAATTTTATTTTATCTTGTGTATGTGTCAGCTTTCTGATGCTTGCCTGTTCTTAGTTATTGTGTGTGTGTGTGTGTGTGTGTGTGTGTGTGTGTGTGTGTGTGTGTGTGTGTGTGTGTGTGTGTGTGTGTGTTAAAAGTATTGGGACACCTGTTCATGCATTGTATTGTGGTGTGTGTTTTTTTTGTTGTTTGCTTGCACCTACATTTTTTTGTATTATAAAGACTAAAACAAATGTCACATATCAGAAATTCTGCTGATCATCCAGTGTTTTTGAGCTGAAAATGAAATAATCTTGATGTTATTTGTAACCCAATATCTGGGTCAGTGATGTCATTAGTCCCACCTCTCTCACTGATCGGTCGGACTCTACTACCAGGGTGAGCATGTGGACAGAGCAGTAAACATGCACTAGAAGCTCCTTTGGCATTAAAACTAAGATTTAATTCAGTTGGAAACTAATGAATTTTAGCTGTTTTCTGAGCTCAATTACTCACTGATAATTCGTCACACAATGACAAGACAGAGATCAGAGAGTGGTAGAGTCTTGTAGTTGTTATGGTATGTCTATGGTATGTATCATGTCTAGAGGTTACCTTGATCCTGGGTTATGAAGCTTAGAAAATGGCATAACTGCCTGCAAATTGGGAGTGCAGGGAGTTTTTCCTGCTTATTTGGCATCAACTATCCAGAGAAGGAAGGGCCAAAGTCACCTCTATTTTCTGAGGCACCTGAGGTCCTTCAACAGCTGGTAGATAATGCTCAGGATACTCTATGCGTCTGTGGTTGCGAGTGCTATCCTCTATGCTGTCGCATGCTGGGGTAGATGGCTGGGGGAGGCAGATGCCAAAAGACTCCTCAAACTGATCCATAAGGCTGCTGATGTTGTTGGAGTTTGGCTGGAGTCTCTGATGGCAGTGTGCAAATGTTTAACAAATATAGGTTGTGTGTGAAATGTAAGACATGCTGCCTACTTACAGATACATATAGAATTCTAATGCAGAAAGGCACTCAGTCATGTTTGAAACGAAGGAGTCGTATCTTATGTTATTGGGTGAAAATGCTAATGGGTAATGATAACAGCCAAGCATTGGTATCACTGTGAGGTTTCAATACAGAGAATATTGTTGTCTTTGTGATTAGGTTGCAGAAACCTTCATCATTAAACTGCTTTGTGAGACAGCATGGGCAGAAAGGCAGCAAGTCAGCTAGCTTTATCCAGTTTCAGAAAAATGGGCTTATAAAAAGGATGCTTTTGGGATGAGTTGGGGAGATGAAGATGAGATGGGATGGTAAACATCATGTCCTAGTTTATGCTCTTGTCCCTAAATGCATTCAAATCCTCCAGTATCTGGATGAAAGTCTTCTTTGGACACTAGAGACAGTTACTCCAATAAAAGCAGGATAAACCCTTGATTTCAGAAAAAAAAGAATCAACATGCGTTCCAATACTCAACCTGTTACCTACAATAAATAGACATTTTACTACCGATGTGTTATATATGAATTTCTAACCAAGCCACTGCAAAAAATGAAGTTTGTTTTAAAAAGATAGTTGGTTCACAATATGCACATCTTTATTTCATAAAAAAGGCTGTACAAATAAAGTGACAACTATCTTTTGATGACCTATTATAATTATAAAGTTAAGACAACAAAACAAAACAAAAGGTTAGTTGAATACCCCTGCAAGAGGAGAATGACATCAGTGTTCATTCTTGGTTGTTTTTAATAGTTCCTACAGTTTCTTCCTTCCCCTGTTGCTCCCAGATTTCTCAGATGCCTCCGTAATTAGAGACTAGAATCTTTATTAATTATTCTGCTTAATTACTGGAAAAAATATATATAAGATATATATATATATATATATATGTATTTGGATATGTCTGAAGAACCATGTAAAATGTCACATTACATATAAAGTGGAATATTTCAAACCTTTCTTGTTTGTTTTGACTCATTAAAGCAGTAGTATCTCTTAGTATGGCAATGGGTATAAAGCAACTTGCCAGATGTCTCAGAATGAGTTGTAATTGTGTATTGTCATAATCTGTCCCATGCAGCATGAATATTCTCATTTAATTCCTTCAGATTTACATGACAGTCTGGTACAACACCATTACAGCTGTGTGTTGCAATTGATTCCTTCTTGTTTTTTTTTTTGATAATTTATTTCAAAGCGTTCTTTGTATATAATTTTGCATTTGTGTGTGTGTGTGTGTGTGTCTGAGAGAGAGAGAGAGAGAGAGAGAGAGAGAGAGAGAGAGAGAGAGAGAGAGTTTGGGTGTGTATGAGTTTGTGTTTTCCATGTCTGTAACTTAAACTAGGTATGAATCCTGAAAAGGCTGAACAGACTGAAGGCTACATTGATTCTTGTAAGAGTTAATACAAATGAAATATTTGTTTGAAAATCATTTCAGTGAAGTTCCAGAATTCCTCTGACTCAGTCTCCCTAAGCAGGACTGTTGGCTAGCTCATAACCTAAGCAAAGTGAGGCGAGTTGGGTGCCCTCTTTGCAGCTCTAAGAGCAGGTTTGGAACTCAGTAATTTTACATGGTCTGACACTTCATGTTGCTGTTGTTCCTAAATGCTTCTACGTTTCAGTAATACTACTCACAGTTGATCATGGAATATTTAGGAGGGAAGGAAACTGACGCTGACTTATTATCTTATTACAGTACCACACTGACATTTTGAGAGCTCCTTACAACCCATTGTTTCATAAATATTTGTAAAGTCAGATTGCATGGCAGGATGTTGGATTTTCACATGTGGCAAAAGGACTGAATGAAATGTGATATTTTACTGTAATATTCTTATTAAATCCTGAATACTGTCCTAAATGGATGGAGTAATGTTCTATTATTATTATTATTATTATTATTATTATTATTATTATTATTATTATTATTATTATTATTATTATTATTATTATTATATAAAAATAAATTGCAATAATCATCATCATATAGTAAGAAAGGGTGACTATAGTTAGAGACAGTTCTCTAAGATTTGGTATGATTTGTATCTGTGCATCTACAGTTTTGATGTGAAACTGTTTTGGGTTTATAGCGTCTGCCCTGCTCTGTCATCATGTTTACATTTTGTTTGGTCCATGTGTTTGTGTCTACATTTATTTTTCTTCAAAGGTCTTGTTCTTCCACCCTTACTTTTCTATGCCCTGCCCCTCTTGTTACCTTTGTGAGGTTCACGTTCATGGTATAGCTTGGTTACTTATAGTCCTGTGTTTGTCTCAGTCGTTGTCTAGTCTGGTTCTTGAACAAGTGTATTAACATATTTTTGGTTACGCAGTTTTGTTTGTTACTTGGTGCTCGTGTTTGCTTTTCTGTTCACTTGCACTTAATTCCAGCTTCCACTTTCATTTGTAACAGGGTTAAATATGGTAAAAGGAATATTATCATGAAGTTCATTTTGACTGAAGTATAATAATATTCTTTTTAAGTAATAAGCATTTTAACATTCTCAGGCTCATTCTCAAAAAAAGAAAAAAAAGAACAGGACTGTATTAAATAAATGACTAAATACTGTTCTACCAGACAGATTCCCAAGGCAAGTGTGCAAGAAGAAAAACTTTAATCTTGATAGGATTTTACAGTTTGATAGATAACAGTAATTGTAAGTTAAATTCTTTGGCACAGGCCTTGTCATTGGCACAATGTGTTGCCAACTTCCTCAAAGTTAAACTCACTTACACACAATTTTACAGTGCTGCCACTTTCTAGAGCCAAATCTGGTCTGCTTCACACAAAAGGGCCATACATTAAGGGCCATACAGAAGACTACATCCACAATACACGATAATTAGAAAACATAATCAATAAAGCTGCACATGAAAAGAACTTGCCAACATGGTAACAGCTGTATTTACCAAATGCTTGAAAATGTTTTTCCAAAATATTCCTGCTCCTCCAAAGGTGTCAACACTATCCTCACTGCATATAACCTGTATAAACACACAGACACAGACACAGACACACACACACACACACACACACACACACACACACACACACACACACACACACACACCTACAAACACACACACACACACACACACACACACACACACACACACACACACACACACACACACACACACACACACAGAACTACATATATTTTAATAGCCAGGTGTAGGATACATACTTACAAATTGTATCTGTTTATGATGGACTAAGAAGTTCCAACAACTATTTATCTTCACATTCTCTCACATATTACAGCCTTTATCATTATTATATTATTATTAGCCATTGTCATTTTCCCATTACCCTCTGTATTTCTGAAAATTTCTCAGTTTAGTGGTGGAGAGAGAGAGAGAGAGAGAGAGAGAGAGAGAGAGAGAGAGAGAGAAAGAGAGAGAAGATAAACAGGGTTACTGTCACTGCCTGTATGAGAATGCCACTTATTCTATCAAGAGGGCACCATAATATTAAACAGGTCAATATTAAGACAAATGTGGGAATCTAATTATTGACACAGGAAGCCCACACGAAAACCATTTGAACATGGGGAGCTGCCTCATTTCGCATTCCCAGGGTTTGCCTTGAAGATTTTCAATTGTCTTTGGTGACATAATTCTCCAGCAGCTGCTGGGAGGGAAGATATTGAAGGTGACGCACTGAATTGATGTTTGAATAGGATCTTTTTGTGGTAATAAACTGCAGAAAGAATGGTGTGTCCTTTCTTATTTGAACCTTTGTCATCCACTGCCTTTGTAGACCAGTATTTTCACTGGTGGAGGCAAGTGTGAATTTGTGGAGGGGGAAGGGGTACATTTCTGGCTGAATGGCCACTGATTTTATTCTTACATAACTCTAATGACAAGCAAGAACACCAATTAACCCAATCCCAGTGTCCACAGAATGAAACTGATATTCTACATCAATGCAGGCAGGCCAGGAGGTGTGTGGTGGCCTAGAGGCTAAATCCTGACCATAATTGGCCATGTGGCATGATTATGTAGCCAACAGGGGAAGGACAAGCTACATTTTATGTACGAGGTTTTGAAGCATAGAGACGGCACTTTATGTGCAAGGTTCTGAAGCAAAGACACGTGGCCTTGAACACTGACATGGAGGCATTCAAGAGCACAACCTTGCAAGTCTTTTTATTTCCTTTTGATCTCTGAGGGAGGCACAAGGTAAACTGTTCTTTGTGCTCATGTGGAAAAATTTAGCCTTGTACAGCCTCTATTATGCATGCCTTTTCATTATTATTATTCACTTTTCGTCGAGTCCAACTACATACGTGGCCACACAACACACCAGAACAGGTTACGCTAATTGCATTAATACATGGGGACCTTTGAACTTAGAAAGTCAAACCTTTGCAGGTGGAAAAAAAATAAGCACCTTGCTCTGTAATGTTCAAATAAATAGCATATAATGGAAATTTGAATATCTTTAAATGGAAAAATGTGTTTTTTGTGTTTTTTTACACTGAGATTGCCTCCAAGCCAGTGCTCTACCGGCCCATGCTTTATAACATGGGTGTTTCATCTTCAAACAACAATAACAATATGCAACCTGGGGCTGCAATACAATTCTATCAGCCGAATTAGATACATTTAAGTATATTGCCTTAATTTCACCTCCAGATAATAATGCAGATGCTTATTTCATGAAACGCACAGCAATCATGGCTCTCTAATTGGTGCAGCGGAGATATATAACACCTCTTAAAGTTGTTGTTGCAGCTCACACAATTTAATTAAAATTACAATGAAAACATTCATCTTCTTCTAAATATTTTTCTATCGTATCCAGTTGACAGCGCATTAAAGAGAAGTTGGCATTTCAGTTTGGGAAAAAAAGCAAGGCAGACGCAAAGTGAAGCGCTTCTTCTCCATTAGACTTCTTAATGGCTCCAATAAATTTGAGCATGTGCGTGTTGGAAGCCTGGTAACAATTACACCCACAGATATAATTGGGCTATAGGGAGAAAGTAGTGAGTTTAGCTGTGTTTAAGTTAGATTTGGGGCCAACATTTGTTTCGGTGCTACATCAGAGAGTGATGGTGATGCAGTCTAATTGGAAAAGAAGCATATGGTGCTGAAGAAAAAAAAAAGAATAAATAAGCTGGATTGAATCATTCTGCCTACTTAAACACAAGCTTTCCTATAGAGTTTGTGGTTTGGAAACACTTAACAGTAGCAGTAATAGGTAGAACATTTATATTGTGTTGAGGTTCTTTTAAAATCATAACACAGCTCAATTACACGTGTGTCCAAAGGGTCTCTGGGCAACTAAAATGGCAGAGTGTGGACGAGGACTTTTGACATCTAACCATTTGTTTTTAGTCCTAATAAGCAAAAATGATAAAATTGTAAAATTCCAAGTACATTTCTAACCAAAACATGGTAAAAGTCATAAAAAATATCAAATTCTTTTAATATTTACATCTTAAATGAAGAGAAATTTCAGTAGCCTAGGATTTCCTGAAAATAATATCTGTTATGTATTAGTTTCCTATACATACTTTTATAAACCGTTTTCAGGCAAATAAAAGTACATCAAACTATGAAAACATCTCACAGTACTGGCATACGGTTCTAATATAAATATAGCACATGAATGTGGTCAGTACAGTGAGCAGATGTGGACGGCATGACATGACTGGTGGAGTGGATGGGCATAGTTGATACTAGATTTTGCAGACATGGATGTTTCCATTCCTGTTCCCAACTCTGCAATTTGTAATGTAGTACAATCCCAAGCTGCATTTTGAGCATTGCCACAAGGAGCCGACAGCCAAGTTGCATTGTACCATACCAATATGCTTTTGTACAGGCAGTTGTCATGGTGGACCTACTCACACCGTATGTATATATAAAACAACATCAAATCGCCATTTCAACAGCCTAAACAGCAGGCTGTGATTGGTTGTTTTGCATGTCAGTGTAATTTCCCCATCCGGTCAAAAACGTTGGTTCATAGCCATGTAAAGCAGTGAAATTCACCTTTGATTCACCTTAAAAGCAAAACTCTTGCAAGAAATGCTTGCTCTCCCAAGATGAGCCAAGTGTCATCCCTTATTCAAGGGTAGATTCACACCACATCTTAAAATAGTTGTTTATATGTGACATACATGTGACTGTCATTTGCATGTCAGTATGAATTCCAACTTGGGTCATATGTGGTCAATACTTGGCAATGTGGTCTCAATCTGAACTGGCAGATTGGAATTTCTTTATGATAATGCTGCATACATGAGATGAGACCCTTGATGGCAAAGTCATTAAAATGCATGTTGTTGTGTTTTTATCAGATTGTGTCTTTGATGAAGAAGGATGAGCAAGAGTGAGTGGGGATCATAAACAGTGAACATGTAGCTGTCAAATTCAAGAAATCAAACTAAATTGAATTATGTCAGCCTCTTCCCACTCAGCCTATGTAACCCCTCACTGTTAGTGCGTCATGGCGTCAAACAACTTCACACCATCCACCTCTCCATTGCCTCACTTTACCTTTTTATCACCTCGTGGGTGGGCTTTGGCTTCATGCACCTACCCAGAAGCTGCTCCGAACTCCAGCCCAGAGGCCTCTGAGTTTGTCTCCCTGTTATCCAGTCCTCAAACAGCACTTTAAAATAAGATTTCTTGAAGAATATTTTTTTGAAAGAAAGGAAATAAGGATTCAAGAGTTAAATAAGCATAGAACACCATCATTTGTTTCTTTTTTCTGTAAACTTCAGCATGGTCATACATGAAAGTGTTCACACGGACTTAAAAATTCAATCATAATCAGATTTTTGCAGTTATCAGATTTTTCAAGTGATGATATCAACAACATATTCTGATTTCCAAGACAAGATTAAGTCTTAAAATCTGATTAGGATATCTGAACTGGACTTTAGTTTAGTTATTGGAATTCTCTGTGCATGTCTCCCCTTTGTCCCTTTTTTTATTAGTTTCCTCGTGCAAATGAAACAAACAAACAAACAAAACACACTCATCTCCATCTTTGCAGCAATATAAATATATTGTAGTAGCACATGTGTCACACAGCTCCAGGGGCCTGGGGTTGTGGATTTGATCCCTGCTCGGGTCGCTGTCTGCGAGGAGGTTTGTGTGTTTTCGCTATGTTTGCGCAGGTACTTTCCTCTAGCTACTCCGGTGTCTTCCCTCCCCCCAAAAATGTAGGTGAACTGGCCATACTTAATTGCCGTGTGATGGACTGGAATTCTATCCAGGGGGTATTCTTGACTTGTGCCCGATTATTCCAGGGGAATAATGGATCAACCATGACCCTATTCATGATGAAGCAGATAAGATAATGACAGACTGTAAGAAGGGCAGCATTGTGTACTATTAGAAACCATGGGTAAATAAGGTCCATGTTTACAAAAGGCTGCAGCAAGAAGTTTTAAGTTTGCATCACTTTATTATTCTCATTATTACTCTGATTATTCCAATTATCTGATTATCTGAGTGCATCTAGCATGTTGATTGGATTAGTGTCAGAATCTGAATTTCTACAGTTACTGGATGATTAATTGCGTATAAACATAAACTCAGTCTTTTACTGCATACTGTCTCTTGTCTGAGTTTGCTTGGCAGTTGTAGACGTCTTGTTAAAAGAGTCTATTCATCTCAAAGAACATAGACAACAGATTGTTTATTAGATTAATGTGTGAAGTATTTGGCACCTGAGTCACTTCACTCATCAGTCTAATATAAAAATAAAGATCATGTTAAGAAGGATCCCAACAAAAAAGGAATTTTAGGAATTAGGATTGTGTTACGTCCCAGTGGTATGGCTCTCGTTCACATTTAACAATTGTCTCATTTATTTTTTATTCTGCTACTACTAATACTTTTGTATCACATTCTCTCTCACAATCTCTCTCTCTCTCTCTCTCTCTCTCTCTCTCTCTCTCTCTCTCATATGTTTACTTACACATGAAATGACACGTCAAATAAATATTTCATCAAGTTTATTCATTAAGCTGGAAACTGGCCTTTTTTTTTAAATCCCATTTTCCCTCAACAATGCTCTATTGGACCAAGCCCAAAGTAATTATCAGACTGCCCAGTTGGGCCTTTTGTGAAGATACATTACAGATTATCAGCAATGCATAAAATATAAGCCCAAAAAGTACAAGTCGGTAGGAATGGATTACAGCTTTAATTCATCCGCCTCGCCAATGATTCATGAAATTGTCACACTCAAAGTGGAATTGATTACCCACAGTGCATTGCAGTGGGAAAAATACCCTTGACCATGGCAAACCAGCAACAAGCCCTCATATAAACCAGTGTACCTGCGATGTGTCTAAATGAGTACGCTAGTCATTGATTAGGAATAGTGAATTATTAGGCAGACGAAAGCCAGAGCTCACTCCTCCAGCCCCATGCACACCCTTACTTAAGCATTCTATTTGTGCCCTCTTATTAGTACACGCACTCAACCATTCACTCACACCTCCTGCTCGCTGTGCTCCCAGGTGAGATACAGTCTTTGTAAACAGATAATTAGGGTATTGTGGAAATAGCAATAGACCATGAATTAAAATAACAGTGTATGTTATCAGCTCAACTCTAACGCACAAGAAGATGAGAGGGATATTTTAGTGTTTAGTATTTTAATCTTTTATTTTATGTTCAAACAGTCCAAAACAAGCAGTGATAGCTTAGGAACATCAGGCGTTCAGTCTGAAATATGCACAGAATCATAATTAAATCCCTTCAAGGCTTATGCAAAAGTTAGGCAAATGTAATATTTTGCAGTAAACACAACCCCTGTAGTTAATCAAACATAAAATACAATTTCCAGACAAATTCTAATGCACTCACTGTAAAATGTTTGCACCAATACATTTTTTTACAGTATTTCCCCCTTTAGGTTTCCTAAATGATACGACTGCGTTTATTGAAATGGCATGTGATACAAAAAAATATGTGGATAAGAACATTTCACATAAATGGAATACATTAATTATGTTTTAACAGTTGTTAGATGGCAAACTTTTTTTAAAATCTAACAGTACTTTTTTTAACATACATAAAATGTTTATCTGGGAACAAGATTTTAAGCAAATGTCTGTAAAAAGAAATATTGCAGTTTAACATTATAAAAAAAAAACAACAACAAAAAATCTGTACAAAAGTTTGATAACCTTACAAAACCAAACTAGTACATGTTAATGTCTCAGAAATCACAGTTTACAATATGTTTAATAGCCAGGGTGTTTCAGCTGTAGTAAAGTTGTAGTCACCTTGGCTCGTCTTTTATTCACAATTTTCTATTGTGCTTTTGACTGGGGATAATAAGGACTACTTTAAAACTTCAGTTTGTCTCTTCAGGTACTCCATAGTAGAGCCATTCCACCTTTCACTTTCAGATGGCTTAAAAGATGGTATGACCTTTGCAACCAGTTGATATTTTGTTGAATTAATTCCTCCTTTCATCTATGTAATACTGCCGACACATTCCCAAAGTATGATACATCCACTCCCATGCTTCACGGTATTCAAGGTCTTCTTTTTAAAGAAAAACAGGTTGTTTCGTCACTGAATGTCCCCTCAAAACAATTCTGAGGCAGAGTCTGATGTGTCCACAAATATGTAGGCAATGGGTTATATATAGTTCATAGATATCACAGAGGTGTCTGCTGCTGTCCAAAAAATTGTGTTTGCCCAAAACCACATGCACATACACAGTTTACAAATATATAAATGTACGCTTCACAACAAAACAAAAATGTCCTCAAGACTACGAAGCATTGTAGAAGGAGCATCATGCAAAGCAACAGGCAGATTTGTTGCCATGGGGTCTGGACAGCATGCAGTCATTTTATTATGGTGTTATTTGCATATTTAAACAATACAACTATTATGGGAAAATAGAGTTGTACATTATAGTGTGTGTGTGTGTGTGTGTGTGTGTGTGTGTGTGTGTGTGTGTGTGTGTGTGTGATTGGCAGTTTGACACACGAAGAGCATGTGTGAGGTGAAAGCACATTATTTGCTATGACTTCTCTTAGACCTCAAAAGGGCTTCACATTATTGAGGCATCTCTGAGGGCTTCCACATGTTCAGACAGAAGCACAGAGAACTGATAGTTATAACGGGCCATGATAAACATTCAGGGCTTCTACCAAGCTAAGAGTGGAGAGTGTGTGTTTGAGTGTTTATGTGTGTACACATGCTCTCGATATGAAAAGCTTCACCTTTGAAGCTTCAATAAACCACATACTTGGGCTGGAAAAATCTACATTATTTATCAACATGACCTCTAATTCCCCAGAGATGCTATTATTGGATGGGGAGCAAAGAAAGGGGAGAGTTTGTTATCATTGGGTATAAAAGAGGAATGGAGGCAACGAGCCCTCAAGCAAGTTTTAGGGCTGTAGCTCCAAGGCAGGGCTGTGCAATAGCAGGGAGAGGAGAGAGAGAGCGCGAGAGAGAGAGAGAGAGAGAGAGAGAGAGAGAGAGAGAGAGAGAGAGAGAGAGAGAGGGAGAAAGAGAGAGAGAGTGCGAGAGAGAGAGAGAGGAGAGAGAGAACGAATAGAATAGTGTGGATGGGAATAGGTATGAAAGTCATTAATGAACAGAGGGAATAAAATAGAGTGGACTAGAGGAGCATTGGGACAGCCATGACACACAGAGATCTCGTAAGGGCTTGTTCCGCTCAACAGTGAACAGGAAAAAATGCAGCTTTGATCTTATGCCAGTTGTGCTTTGAAGTGCCCACTGCCACTGCTGATTCAACCCCCTCCTACTACACCACCCCCACCAAAAAAAAAAAAAAAAAAACACACCTACACATAAATAGTGAGAACCTAAAGGGAAAAATGGACTTACAAAAACTTTCTTCAGGCCATACAGGGCCAAGGAGAGAATTGAGAACTTTATTAAGCCTTGATCTCACAGTGCAATCCTATACTAGGGTAAGTCACATTGTTCGAGTTCTAGAGCCTGCTGAACCAGAGGTATGCAAGTTTAAATGAGGCTGCAGTTGGAATTATGGGAATTTCATTATAGATAAACACAATCAAACTAATATAATATAATGCTTTTCCTGTCTTTGAGTAAACAACCTCAGTGCAGGCTAGAAAAAGTAAGTTAACCTAGTTGTTAATTGATTTTCCAAGCGCTTATTAGCAAAAGGTGTTTCAATTAAGAAGATGAAATGAAGGTCTATTTAATTAAGGTGCACAGTGCCTGGTTGCTGACGAATCTACTTAAGTGCAATTGGTTTGTTGGAACTGTGCTTTATTGCAAACAACTTTAAAACGTTGTGTTATAGAGATACAGAAATCTGCAAATGCTACAAAACCACTGTCTACATTTAGAGAAAATCCAAGATTGCTTCTACCGTTCACGAGTGGGCATACTGACAAGGTCACATTAAAAGCACAATGGTCAGTCCCGAAAGAGAAATAATCCAAAACGTAGCAGTAATTAACCAAAAGTAGAAAAAAACTGCAAAATCATCTAAATAGGTGTCCAGAACACCTTTTAGTTTTATCAGAACATCTACCAAATAGCTGCACTTCATTAACACATTATTATTTGTAGCTTATCTGTTGAAGCACAAGAAACCACCTCCCTCTACCTTATCCATCAGTGGAACAGAGCTGCCATTGGAACACTGCTGAGCAGATATTATTTGGGTGATGGACCATTCTCAGCACAGTGGTGACCCCAACACGGTAGGAGCAGGCTAGTGTGTGTTGTGATACAAGTGCATCAGATAGCTGCACTGCTGGAGGTTTCACATAACTTGTTGTTACAGTTGGGTTAGGAATTGTACAGTAATCAATACTGAGCCAACACGTGGCCCGTGGTCAGGAAAGGACCACTGATGAAGATGAGATAGAATATCTAAAGTGGCCAGTAACTGTGATCAGTGTTTTGTGCATGATATACCTGTAGGTGGAATAATGGTATGTTTAGATTTGGCAGGTATGTTGAGATTTAAACAAACCCTGGTGCAATACTTTGTGTGGTTAATTAGAATTGAACAAGTGGGAACCATGGCATGCTCTGTGTACAAGCTTTCAGTTCAAGAATAATGATAGTTTTCAAAGGCCTTAAAATATTTTGCAGGATGTTTATATAGTTTGACATACTTTTATTTATTTATAGGAGGTAGTCCCTCATGACAGATATTGTTATTTACAGATGATTCTAGATTAGTCAAATTTGTCCTCATCTGAGATGTAAATATGAACAGAATTTAAATATTTGCATGAATTTGACATTGTTGCACTTGCAATTGTTTTGTGTTTATTTTGCTTATAAGGACTAAAACACTTTACATCACAGACATCTTGCTGGAAAATGATATTTGTTATTTGTAATGATTAGATTGACAAAACTATTTATTATTAAAAAGTTCTTCCAAATACTTGATAATAGTCTAAAAACAACAACAACCTGGATGTCCTTGATTATTTTTGGTATTTATGTATGCATCAGTATTAGCCCGTCTCATGACTTTTATTCTGAAATTTGTGTGAGCAAAAACAGAGATCAAACAGCCCCTTCCTTCTCATTTTCATTTATAACTCAATATGTGGATTAGCTGGATTAGTTGTTGATAAGTCTCAATGAAACACACACACACACACACACACACACACACACACACACACACACACACACACACAGTGGTTAGGGAACCAGCCTTGTGGAAGGTCGCTGGTTCAAATCCCTGAACTGGCAGGACATGACTGAAGTGGCCATGAGCAAGCCACTGAACTCCCCAGCTGCTCCCCGGGCACTGAAGATAGGGCTGCCCACTAGTCCGGGTATGTGTGCTCACTGCCCCTGGTGTGTGAATTCACTAGTGTGTATGTGTGTATCACTGTGGATGGGTAAAATGCGGAGGTCTAATTCCTATGTGTGTATAACACAGTGGGTCAAATGAGTATAATTGCTTACATAATTACTATGACTCCACTGGTAAGTTAGATGGCAATATAATAGATTCTGCTTTAGAATTAATAACTGAGACATTCACTTTTGGCTTAAGGAGTTAAAATATGAATACAACATGAACCAAAGATGTGTAAAAGAATGAAACACAGGACAAACCATTGTCTCCTCTCAAAATGTGAGATATCATTTACACAAATGATGAAATCTTAAAACTCTTAAGAGCTTTTTCAGGAGCTCTGATGAAAGAAAGTAACATTTTAAACAGCTGAGGCACCCTTTTTTATATTATTGACATCATTTTAAAATTTCTACTCTGACCTCACCCCATTCCTCGATGTGAGAAATCCCTGTAAACTCACAGCCTCTCATGGCAGGCTGATTTAGAATATGACAGACAGAAAGGCCTAAAAGAAGACATGCACCAAACCCATGAGCTCAATTAGACCAGTGTAGAGCATGAGCAAGTTGAGTGGATGTTATTGCAGTTACTGCTACCAAATGTGTCATACAATCATATCAACAATATGCCCAATGAATTGTGACTTTTGTTTTATGGCTTTTGTTTGTGTCTTTTGGTTCGGTGTCAAATATATCAGTGTGAACACACTGAAATGAGCCAGAACAACAACAATGTTCAGTTTTCTAGAGGTATGTGGCAGCAGATTGTGCAGAACGAGATGGGTTAGAAGAGATTAATTATACACATATGAAGTAGAGCTGTGTTTTCCAATAAAGTGTAAGAGTTAACAAATCAGGTATTGTTTTTCAGCGAGAAAGAGAAAACACAACATAATACTAGAACCACATTTCACAAAAGGCCTTAAGATGCTTGAAAGTTACCTTGGCTTTCTGTGTGACATCATGGACTATAACATGCCATGCTCTTGACACGATCTCTGTTGATCAACCACTCCTGGGGAGAGTAATAAGTGTCTTGATGGTCTAAACGGTGCACCATTTATACATAGTCTGTACATAAGTCCAAACTCTCTAAAGACCTCTTAGCACTTAGACCTCTCGGCTTTATAACCTTGTCCAGCCTGATCATCTTCTGAGCTCATAACTTGTTCATACTCTGATAAACTTCTTCAAACATGTGTTGTGAAGATTATACTGATAGATCCCTGCTCTTTAAATAAAATGCCTGGTTGTTTCCCATTGATTGAAAACACCTGACTCTAATTTCACCTTCAATTTATCTGCTAATCTTAAAGATCCATATACGTTTGCTGCTGATTACAGATATGTAAAATTGGATTATTTTTCTCATTACATAAATTACCAAGTGTGTCTTATTTATTCATTTATTTATTGGTTGATTATCTTCTTCTTTTTATTATCTTCTTTTTAGGTCAAATATATGCTTGACATATAGACAATTCTAAAGGATTCACAAATGTTCAAGCACCACTATATAAGAAGACAAGTAGAGCTAGTTGTTCTTATGGAAAGTTCACTTGACATATTCAACATGGAAGGTAAAAATGTATTTATTTGAGTGGAATATTGATGGAAGATATAGGATGGAGAGGGTCGATCTGGAGCATTACTACACTTTTTCACAATTGAGTTTAAGAATCAATCAAATGGATCTTATAAAGAGCTACAACATGTACAAAGGTTTGCTGCATAAAGCATTCATCTGTCCTCTATTGATAAGAGGCTGGTGAGGAGGCAGTCTTTAGATTTGCAAACAGCACAAGAGCTCCGATGGCACAAAGAGCACATGAAGCAGCAAGCCTAAAGCTTGCTAAAGGTGGAGGCTTCAGAGTATTATAGTAGGAGCATTATAGCGAGTGTTGTTTTCTGGCCTTTGCTTTATCTTATGCAGCCATACATGGATTCTAGGGTTATACTTCTAGGAGAATAATGGTGATAATTGGAATTCTTGGTATTTTTTTTCTAGTAGGTGACTGAATATAAAACTGTACTTATTCTACTTACACTCACTGAAACAAGGATGCACCTTGTAGAAATTGAGGAAGCTATCGTAGCCCATGTGTTGCTAAACAGTATGTAAGCCAGCTGGTTCCTGCTCATCAATGGAAAAGAACCACCATAGGACCACCATTGACCAAACATTATTTGACTGACCGACCATTCTCAGCACAATCATATGGAAGCACTTTCCAGTCGTGTAAAATAAAGAAAACACTATTAAATGAACTACTCTGTCATTATTTTGAGATGCCAAGTTAAGCCTTTTAATAGGCTTAGATGGTTTTTCCTTCTTCTAAGAAACGTTTTATATATTCTGAGGTGGGCTTTTTTTCTCTCCTCTTTTTGTTACTTATTTTGTCCTTATTTGATACTTTCACGGTATTCTGAGAAACTCACTTATCTTGATTCATCATTATATTTTTAATGGTTGAGATTTCATATTTTTGAGATACGTGTCATTTTGAGAAACATCCACCCTAAACCTGTAGTCCTTATACAGATGTCAGAATGTAACTACAGCTATATTTTTAATTGCATTATGCAGTAATTGGTATTTCTTCCTACTTGGCTCCCCCTACAGTTGGGGAATGTAACTTACATTTACATCACTGGTATTAATACAAATTACACTTTTTTACTCCTCCTTATGGCCCACCATGTGGACTGACAAGGTAGAGTGATATTGCAGAATTGTATACAAATATAACTCCACATATAATATGTTCCACAGCTCATGCAGGAGGTCCATATTTGAAACCTACATAAAAGCATTTTGGGCCCTGAGGGAAATGACAAAGATGGAATTCTTAATTGATTATGAAACTGAAATTTTGGGGGTAAAACAGCAGCAAAGTATTGCTTTAAGGTGGAATGAGCAGACAAATTTAATAGCAGATATAAAACAGATATAAAACAACATTTATCACCATTCTTGCAGGATCCAGAACGGCATATGTATAGTTTAATAAGTGTTTTCATGATCAATGCATTACTAGAAATGTAGAAATTGCAGAATGTTTCTACAGATGACTGTAGATACTGTCATGTATCTGTCCCATCTATCTCCTGTCTTCCTGTCCCATCTTCGTTTTGTTTATTGCCCAGGTGCTTTTGAGTACATGCCTTGTTTTGGTCTCGCCTCCGTCCTTTCTCATCTGTATCTCATTTGTAACCCTGTCCTTTCATCAGTGTGTCCCTGGGTGTGTTTAATGTTGTCCGTGTACTTAAAGCCCTTCATTTCAGTCAGTCTTTGTCAGTCCTTTTGTTTGTTCAGGTTCAGTGTGAATTGTGTGTTAGTTTGAGTACCACTGTCTGTTTGTATCTACAGTTTGTTTTCCTTTATGCTATTAAATCCTCAACTGCTGCAAGGACTTCTGCACCCTTGTCTTCATATTTGTCTGCTCAGCTTATTGTTCCTTACAGATACACTATATGGACAAGTTTCGGGACACCTGCTGATTCCTTGTTTCCTTCATGGTCTCTAATGTCAAGGGAAGACTTTCTACTATATTTTGGAGCATTGCTGGGAGGATTTGATTGCATTCATTGACAAAAGCGTTAGGAAATTTAAGGAAGCTGGATGTTTACCGCCCCACCTCACCCTCAACCCCCAAGTCGTTCCAAAAGGACTGGATGGAGCCTCACCTTCTCAGACAGCATTTGCACATCTACATGATCAATATATTATTGGAACTACACTCATTAACTCAAGTAGCTTCCACAAACATGCTGACATATAGTGTATCTGACAACTTACATTCAATTGTTGGGAACTTTAGCATGTTTCATGTCAGATCTAGTGCACCGTAACACAAACCCATATTAATTACAGACAGCACTGCTCATGAAAATTAAACTTCAGAAGAGCAGCAGAGTATGTAAAAGTATGTGAGTGCATTAAAAAATGAGTGGTTTCCACAGAGCATTATATCAGTAAGGAGACTATGGTGCATTTTAGCTGTGAGCCCTTTGATTTTCCTGTCTGAAGCTTGTTTACTACTGTAGCTGATGGAGGAGAAAACCAAACAAATAAATCAGAAAGCTGCAGTTGGCACAGGAGATAAAGGAGAGAGAGGGAGCCTCGGGGAGTTCATCCTGTTTACCTGCTCCTGCTATTATTTAAAGCCCCAAGTCACAGGAAAAGAAGCACCCCCTCCCCATATTAAAGCAAGCACCAACACACGTGATGCTGAATATTAAATGGTGAAATGGAGTATGGTGGAAATTAGCACTATATCAAGCTTGATGGTGGATTTCTTTTACTGACATGCCATCTGAGAAAATCTGAGGTTCTTTACAAACTGATAGAAAAGAGATTACTTCAGTCAGTCTGAAATGGGTGGAATTCGAGCCTGGGGATAGAAAAGTAATAAGTAAAAAAAGTGGCTCTCCTGTTGTATGGGCTATATTAAACCAGGAGAAGATATGGCCAAGCGTGAGCATACACAGAAAAAGCTCACTGCTGAACACTCACAAAACTCGATTTAGCAGTCTGCTCCAGGGGGCAACAGGGCAAAGTTCACACAAATGTTGCAGAAAGTGCTTTTTTAATACTTATTTCTCTATGGTTGCTTTTCAAGTGCTAGATTGATAATTTTCTTTTTTCAAATTGGCACATGCTATTTGGAGCACCATGGATTAAGTTTCAGTTATAGTATGGCATCTTAGTGGCAGCTAAGAAGACATGGGTGTTGAACTTACAACCCTCTGATCAATAATAAAGCCTAATCATTGAGCCACAACTGCTTTAAAAATATCCATTGTTACTTTAATTAACCAATGATGAACTTATCCACTTCTTCCTAATCAAAGCCATAACGGGCCTGGAAAACACCCAAAATATAACCATTATATCACTTTAGATGGTTTATAACAATAAATAACGTGATTTTCACTGTTCACCCTCTCTGCCACTAGATGTCACCAAAACAAATGGTTCTATTCAGCTACACCCTTCTCGTTAGCCCTGCGATATCTGGCTGTTAGCATTGCGACTACATTTACGTGACCTTATCCAGAGCATATTACACACGGTTACACATATTACAGAGGAGGGCCAGAGTAGTGTTAGGAGTCTTGCCCAAGGACTCTTATCAGTGTAGCACAACATAGTTGCCCAGATTGGGAATTGAACCCCAGTCACGCATATGGTGTGGTGGCGTTATCTGTTGTGCCACACCAACCACTTACCTGCTTTAACTCTGATGATTCTGCTGTGTCCATTATCATTGTGGGGTCGAAACCTACTGAATCCAGCTGCTGTGTCTGTAGGCCTTGTGGGGTCGAAACCTGCTGAATCCAGCTGCTGTGTCTGTAGGCCTTGTGGGGTTCAAACCTGCTGAATCCAGCTGCTGTGTCTGTAGGCATTTTGGGGTCCAAACCTGCTGAATCTGGCTGCTGTGTCTGTAAGCATTGTAGGGTCTTGCCTCTTGGGGATGGTCAGTGTTTTCGTAGGTCAGGACTAACATGCATGCATGACCAGACCAGCTATGAAAACAGAGCAGCATAAACAGAGGGTGTGTGACTTCATTCTCTGCTCTGGACGTCTTTTCTATACTACTACTCTTTACATAGGAATGTGGTGTTTGCTGCTGTTTTAATGTTTAAAAGGTCAGTAACATCACCTTTCAGTATTTTGAAGTGTTATGTCAAAAGCTGTCAGGTTGCCTGTGACACAGCAAATGTGTAGCTTAGAATGGAAGTAATGTCAGATTTGCATGTTTCAAGAGGAAAAAGCAACAGTGATTTAAAAAAAGGATCTGAAATCAGGGGCTAATTCCCTGTTCTGGGGGTATTCTTACCTTGTGCCCAATGATTACAGGTAGGCACCAAGCCCACCACATCCCTGACTAAGTAGAAAAAGATAAAAAGAGGAATGAGTGAATAACTTTAAATATCAGCAAGTTTAATTCATTCATTTAATCCACATCTTCCTGATTAGTGTCATTTTCATTTTCAAGAGCACTTACAATAAAGGCTTATAACTGTACTAATGTGTGAAATGATATTTAGGTAAAGTGTAATATGTTGAACATTGCATATCAACGTATCCATTCTTACATTTTTTTTTGTCAGCTTCTTAACTTGAGGTATCTCAGTATTCCGGCCTCTACAAACTAGCTAAGGGTGTTTTCTAAGCAATCCGCAAAGCACTTGTGCTCTAGATAAGAGTTCCAAATGCCCTAAAAGTGAATGTATATGTAAAAGCTGTCAGGTTGCATGTGGCATAGCAATTGTTTAGCATTTTCAACGTAATGAAGGTCTGCTTGTTGTTACTATTTTGGTCTCATAGTAGGTGTCAAAACTGAAGCATATATAAAATGTGCAAGATAGTTGAAAATAGTAATAATAATAATAGTTTTTTTGTATCTTCCATGAGGAAGCAGCAACAATGATTGAGGAAAGGATTAACATGTTTAGAATAAGAATTGTTCCTTTCACACAAACCCCTTTCTGAAGAAAATCTCCCGAACATAGGGTTTGTTCTGTTCAGGCAGATATTGATGTGATTCAGTGTGATTCTTTTTGTTGAAAAAAAAAATCTTTTTTTTCCTTTACAATTTTTTCTTAAGCTTTTGGACTTGTTCTTGTCTCCCTGAAACTTCAATACTCATATCTTATAAATTCTTGCATGCATTAGTTCTGCTTCTTGGCTTGTGCAATAGGACAGGTTTTAATAACCACATTATGCAGTTTTATGTAGTGTTGATCTTTAGTCATATCAGGTCAGTGCAATCTATTGCCCATATAATGGAATCGAACATCAGGAGAGTTTTTGGTCTTTCAGCCTTATAGCTCTGCACCTCAGATGTCATAAGCATAAATACTGTGGACTTTATTTTGAGATATGCAGAAGGCAAAGTATTGATAGTGTGATGGCAATGCAGTTTGGTCAGCTTGACATTTACACATGTATACAATATTGATTTACAGTTCAATATTACTGCTCCCGACTACTTTCCAATGGCAGTATTCACTTGTCTGATCAATAGTTATTTTAGAGTTTGAAAGAAAAAAAAACGGTAAAAAAAAAAAAAAAAAAAAAAAAAAAATATATATATATATATATATATATATATATATATATATATTTATTTATTTATTTATTATCTCGCTGTGGTGACTGCACCAGCAATGCATTTCAAAGCCCAGGATAGGTAGAAACAACATAGCTGCTCACTTTTGTACCCAAGTAAGTTACTATCAAATGCCATTTTAAGAAGACTTGTGGTATTTGTTGAACAGTAGTTAAGGCTGTCACAGTGCAGCTAGCCAAGTACAAGCATCAATACTCGGTCATCATGGTTCCGTCTGCGCATCAAGGAATAGATTTATTCAGTCAAGCAGACTCAATCAAGCAGACTCAAAACTGAGGACCTCAATAAACAACTCAACAAGTGGATAATGAAGACAGAGCTACAAAAATAAAGCAAGCAACAGCAAAAAGACTCTGAGACACCTGCACAAATTGTATGTTTATTGTATATACTCAAAGACGACAATATAAAAACCCAACAGATCTAGAATTACATAAATATATAGTATATCAGATGCAGGTGTGTCTCAGACATACAGTATGTGTAAATGATTACAAATATGGTCTTATTAGACACTTAGCAAGAGAGAGTGCTTCCCCCACTGCCCTATAAAAAGGCTCTCAAAGGCTAACTTTGGGTAGTGTACCTCATGGTGAGCAATTCAATGCTGTTACACAACTGGTGAGATGATAGTATATGATATTCAGTCACTCCAAGTTGTAATAAAGGGACACTAAAAGGTCAGCCATCCAAACATAATGAGTGATCCTAATGCACATGGTTGAATTTTTTTCTTGTCTGCAGAAGCTGTCAGTCACCGGCAGATCATCAATGAGTAAAAAGTGTAAGTAAGCCCCGCCATATTTTAAGATCACAGAACCACACTACTACATTAATTTTGGTTTAAAGCTTGGCGATTCTCAATTGGCAACAATCTGCCAGACCTGTGGGCAGCAGGCTGTTGGCAGCTCTATCACGACACCCATTCTTCATATTTGATGCAGTTTCTTGGCCAAACACAAGCCTGTATTTCATCAGGCTCCATACTCTCCCGAGATGGCTCCATGTGACTTCTGGCTTTTCCCTAAAATGCCCCTGAAAGGGATCAGATTTTAGTCTAGAGAAGACATCATGCAGAATGTGATGGATCATCTCAAAATAGATGTCCCAGCGCTGCTTCTAACAGTGGCAGAACTGTTGGGAGAAGTGTGTTGCAGCCCAAAGGGACTAATTTGAAGTAGACTGGTCTAAAATGATTATATCTGAATACAAGTATATTTTTATGAAAAAAGGTTGGATATTTTTTTGAACACAGCTCATATACAGGACATCATGTGTGCATATGTGTTGCCTCTTATGCTACGGTTTCTAAGTGGTATTTTTCAGCAGGATAATATTCACCGAAACACAGCAAGGGTCTCTGTCTGCTAACAAGACTTCCTTGGCCTGTCTGGATGCCATATTTGTTGCTAGTTGAGCTTTTATAGGTCTAGCTGGGAAACCAGCTTTGGTAGCTTACGAGTGTACAGGCCCAGCTGCATCATCTAAGAGCAAGTGTGGCAAAGGATCCCATACAGAACCTGCAATGCCAAAATATATACATACGAGTGGGCAGAAAGTACAGTACAGAGGTCAGACTTAAACCCATTAACTGTTTTATCCAGGGTGTCAAAAGCTCTATTTCAGAATTTCAGATGAATCCATTGGTGTCTGGGGTTATGCAACAGCCTAAAGGCATTAATTCATGTTGTTTCTTAGTTGATTTGCCTCTACTCTGCCCAGTGACAGGTACATGGGATATAAACCTAGAATAGATACAATAAATAGTTCCTTGAAGAAGTCTCATTTGTCAAGCTAATTGTTGATGACCATTCCAGTCTGAACCATAAGTGATACTGTGTGATTTTAGCATGCACATATATAAAAAAAACAACAACAACAAAGAATACTTGGATATGCTATATGATAATGTGACAACAGTGAATGTTTGTATTGAAATTTCAAAATTCTATTTATTTTATATTCATATCCACTACAATTAGGAAGTTTTTTTTGTGACATTGACAATATTATGGGGACATTCACTTTTAAAAGGCTCTTCCCACTTCAACATCTTTCACAAAAGTGGTTATAAAAATGACTTTTCAAAGGTCATTGAAAAACCAAAAGTGGTTCTCCTATGGCATTTCTTTAATTCCTACATGGTTACAATTGGATTTTTTAACCAGTGTAGTGTTTCTTCTTTCTGTTTTATAATGTAGGCGTATGCGGTTAAAATCATTCAAGCATATTTTTTGGCATCACATCGGCACCTCTGTCATGATAAAGCAGCCTAGGTCTGGGTCCTCTAGTCGTGGCCTTGGTCAAGGGCCATTTCTTTATAATTAGTTTTAGTTTATAGTAGGTTTCTCCTTGATTGCACAAAAGTACCACCAATCAAGAGGATTGAAGGCTAGAACAATGTACCAACTCATATTCTAAGCCAGTGCTTTTCAACCGATGTGCAACAACACACTTGTGTGCCACACGAGCAAGAAAGCTATACCATGAAGATTTGCAAAAACGTCCACCTGAAAATATTGTATTATTTTAAATTAAAATATGTTGTGTTATAAAATATTACGGTACTGTGATAATAATGTTTCCAGAAAAAAGTTGGTAAACACTGATCTAAGCCATGAGTATCTCTTCCTTCTTAAATAAATATAAAACTCAACTTTTCTGTAAAGTCGACAAGCAGTGGAATTAGTTATTTTATTCATATACTTTGCAAAAGTAAATATTTGCATTTTAAGGCTTTGGTGTAAAATGATCTTTTTATGGGGAGTTACAAATAAAAATATTGGTGAATATGACTCTAAATACTAACTCACAGAGAAGTATTACAAATATGAAAATGTTGCTTGGTAAGCAAGACATTCTTTCATGATATGAAAAATATTGGTGGTCTAAAACCTTCTCATTGTATAAGCTCTTCATGGTGTAGAGATAAATGTAAGGCAAATAATAGACAATATATTTTGTTATAACACTGTATGACTGTTTTGGAATTTTTCTTAGTTACTCTTTACATTGAGTCAGTATTTCCTACTGAATGCACCAATAGAAACGCTCCATAAATATTTTGACATTATCTTTTTTCTGCTTCTAGAAAGTTTCCTTTTTGGAGATATTAGGTTTTTGTATGATAGCAATTTTTTAACCATATACATCTAAAACTTCAGAAGATTAATGCTATTTCATTAAAATTAGTAAGATCTTAAATCTCAATAATTGAATAGAGTAGAAACTAAAAGAAATGGTGGAATTCCTTATTGTATGCATTGGGGCATTAAACCATGAAAGATCTTAACCTCCAGAAGGAACCACTGTCTGGCCTGTGTCCATGGCTTTCTATCAAGAACATTTTTAGTATTAGAACAGTGGCACCAATTATTTTCTTTTTGCTGAAACCTGAAAACATTCGGCTTTGGTATAAAAAGATGAATATCAACATTTCAATATGAAGATCAACATTTCAGCTTTTATTTCCAAATGTGAAAATGTGACAGACAGGTGTCTTTTGTTGCCCAGGTGTGTCCTGTCAAATTGATTATTCAAACAATAAATAGTGCTGAATATCTATGCTCAGTGGTGTTTTGCCTGTGCAGACTGTGCATCTATAGTTAGAGGAGTAACTATACCAACATGAAAAACAGAGAGCTGTCTCTTAGTGAAAAACAAGCAGTTGTGAAGCTGAGAGAAGATGGAAAATCAATCAAAGCCATTGCACAAATATTGGCCATAGCCAGTACAAACATCCTGAAGAAGAAAGTCATCACTGGTGTACTAAGTAACAGACGTCAACCAGGTAGACCAAGGAAAACAACCGCAATTGGTGACCTAAAGAAAGACCTTTCTCACTGTGATAGAAAGTCTACAGTTTGGAGAAAGAAAGGATCTGCTCATGTTTCCAAACATATACGCTCATCTGTGAAACAGTGGAGGTAATGTCAAGGCTTTGGCTTCTTTAAGGATGGGATAATTAATCTTCATTGATGATGTGATGCTTGAACTCTACAGAAACAATTAAAAAAAAAAAAAGATGCAACCAAACAGATTAGGAGATCCTTCATTATGCATTAAGATAATGACCCCAAAAACACTGCCAAAACTCCAGAAGAATTCATCAGGGGCAAACAGTGGAAGGTTTTAGACTGAAGCTTCCAAAACACATAGAGCTTTTACCTGCTAAAGTGGAGATCGAAGGGAGTCACCTCCCAAAACAAACACCACCTCAAAGAAGAAGTCAATGGGTCACAGGCTTGATGCAATTAGTGCAACCAAGGATTTGCAACTAGATATTAAGTCTTAATCACTTTCATCTATTTGATGTTTATCTGTTCCAATACTTTTGCTCACAATAGAAATGGGTAGATTTAAACAACATATTCGGTCTTCTGAACTGTGTATCAGATCTAAATGAAAATACCTGGAAATAAAAGCTGAAAAATTGATCTTTTAACATTAGATCAATAAGATCTTAACATTAATCTTTTAACGTCAAACCCAAATGTTTTCAGTATTTTTACTGGCTTCACAGGTCCAATGTAGTTGATCAGCTTTGGTCAATATTTGTGATTTTTATGTTAGTGCAATGTTAACCACAGTTTAACCCTCTTTGGTTTTTGTTAAATAATTTGTTTTAGATGTTTTCAAACAGAGTCATGGTAGTTATTAACATGTTTCAAATTGGAGATACAATACAGATAGATTAACAACATAATATAGGAATAATCTCTGTGACCTATATACACAACTTTGTGATCAATAACACTAATTATGAAGAAAGTTATGTTTATGGTGCAAAAATATACACAGCGAACTTCACAAATGGGCTTGGAATACAATACATTGTAAAGACATTTAATAACATTGGGCTCTTTTTGATTATTTCTGGTAGTTGATGTACTTTGACATCAATTGGGGCAAAAGCTACCTGTAGGTCTCATAATGACATTTAAGAATTGTTGGAGACTTCTTTACATTACATGCAGTCTGCTGGCCATGTTGGTATGCTGGTGTTACACTTTTCATTATTTCCATTTAAAGAAGATTCTTGAAAAAAGTTTGATCAGTTTAATATGTTTATTATATCAATAAATAAACATCAAATGTCCACATGTTTAAAAATGTTTAAAAAAACTTTAATGGGGTGTTAATAATAATAATAATAATGATTTATTAACAGAATGAACCAAAAAACAGTGACAAAACAAGGAAACAAACAAGAAAACTAAACAGACAAAGGAAGCCCAATCTACTGAAACCAAACTTGGATACCAAGACAAATTTAAACGTACTTGTACAGCACTTTTTACAATGATGCTGTCAAGAGCAGCTTTAAAAAATAAGAAGGCGAACAACACATGAAACAAAGAATAAAGACATAAACCCCCAGTGAGCAAGCCAAAGGGCAACAGTGGCAATAAAAGAGACCCTCACAGCTGGAGGAAGAAACCTCAGGAGCAACCAGGCTCACAAGGAGGGACCCATCCTTCTCTGGTCAAACTACGTATACATAGGTAGGGGATACTGGATCACCACATGTCTGCTGTAATACTCAGGTGTACTGAAGTAATGCTAGTTTGCCTGGAGACAAAGGATCCAAAATGACACAATGCACACAAGCACGCAATGACAAAAAGACATTAAAACACAAGGCTACTTATACACAGACAGAGACTAGAGATACCTGGAGAAGAGTAATGAGAGGGGAGGATTACAAAGGAGACACAGATGGGAACACTAATAACAGGGTGGAACTATTGCGGAGAGACAAGGCAAAAACATAACATAGCCATTTTTTGGAAATGAACAAACCAAAACATGATCAAACAACAACAGACAAGGAACAAAATGGAAACAAGACTGGACAGAAGTGTGACATATTCAATCCTATTTTCTTTATGTCATGAAAAAGTGTAACACATACATCAAAGTGAATATTAAAAAAGAAGCTTTTAGGGAAAAAGCTCAAGACCATAATTCACTCCTCCGGAAAACAAAAACAAAAACAAACAAGAAAAAACATTTTAGATCTAAACTCAGAAGAGATGATGAGAATGGAAGTACTTCACACCTGATCAATCAAGAGTAATGTTGTTGTGCAGTAGTTGTAATGTGTTTTCTTATTATTGTTTTGCTGAAGGAGGATTGAATGACATTTAAAAAAATACTTTAATTTTATTCAAAGGCAAGTTCAAGGAGAGGACTGACTGCCAGTGCAATGGCTCAAGAAATTTCTGTTTTCTTTTTTCCTCTCTTCCTTTTTGTTTATTTTGGCTAGGTGATTTCGTCATGTGTTTACTTCTTCCCTGAAGCCTCTTGGCCTTGTCCCTCTATTCTCTTCATTCTTTCCTATGTTACCAAGGCTGTATTTATTTAAAGCTAAGATTCTTCATTAGTTATGGTGTATTCTGGGAACAGAGACTGTATGAGACAGCGAGAGTGCATTGTTCTAATTTCAGTGCCTGTCAAGTGTAAAGTGTAAAGTGTAAAGTGTAAAGTGTAAAGTTTAAAGTGTAAAGTGTAAAGTGTAAAGTGTAAAGTGTAAAGTTTAAAGTGTAAAGTGTAAAGTGTAAAGGGGAAAAAAAGAAGAATTATGATGCAAAGGCTAGTATTTTGCATTTTGAGATTTTGCAATGCTTTAATTCAGTGATTCCATATAGAACCTTCAATAGTCAAAGAACCGGTGAATGCATAAGTGGTTTTTTACATGGTCAAATTATCCTGAAGAAATGGATGAACATCATAAAGATGATATCATTCAATTCCAAAACTATTTTTTAATTCCAGGCAAAAAAGAAAAAAAAAAAAAGTTTTTCACATTTTGCAGTTCATGACTGAATTTTGTTCAAAGATTTTTGATGTCATGTTATATGTTATACTCCTTATATGTAAAGTGATAAATTTCAATCTTTGTTTAATGCTGTCTGATGACATAATATTAACTATTTTTATAATCTGAGATGGATTTCTGACTTTCATGAGCTATAAGACATTCAGGTCAAAAAGATTCAGTTAAACAAAAAATTCTGAAATATACTGAAAAATATCCTAATTTATTGAGATGCACTGGTAAAATATATATTAAGATTAAATAGAAAAAGGTTGAAGTATTAAGATCAATTACACTTCTGTAGAGCACCTAAAAGGAGCCCACACCCCTCTAAAGAGTAAGAGAGAGACATCAGAGAGTTTTGGCTGTTTTACAATATATTAAGATAAAATAATTAAATTAAAAGTGCTCACTGGTGACAAATCATATCACAGGCTAAATGTAATAGGTGCATTTTTGACTTTGTAGGCTAGCACCAAGGTTTTAAATCTTATGCAGGCAGCTAAAGCAAGCCAATGAAAGGAACATAGCAGAGGAGTTGCATGACTGAACTTGGGAACACTGTCATGTTGCTGCATTTTGGATGAGTTGTAAGAGCCTGATTGTCTACATAGAAAGGTCAGCTAGAAAGGTGTTGCCGTAGTCTAGTCTTGAAATGACAAGAGACTGACAAGCACCTCATCAGTCCCTAACTCTTTATTACCCTAACAGAAATTATGTTGTTGAAAGTTAATAATTTACGGTGTTTTTGCGTTGAAAATGCAATCATTTTGACAAAGTATTTGTTATGATGTCAGAGAAGGACAAATGGGAGGCACATGCAGGGTTTTTAATGAAGGCAACAGGATAATTCATAACAGACCAAGTTCCAGAGTTTCAACAGAGACAAGAGGGCATAACAAGAGACGAAGATGAAAGATCAGGCAGGGTCAAAACCAGGAGACTATCAACAAACAGTAAATCCAAGGACCTGATAAACATGGTAGCAAGATATGGGTGAGATTGTTGAGTATAACAGGTTAACTGGCTAATATTGATGGCAATATGTACAGGAAAACAGTTTATAAAGGGGAAAACACAGGTGATCAGTATTCCGGTGATTGAGACCTAGACACAGTCATGTGATTAGAAAACTGTCCACAGAAAGAGAGCAAACAGCCCCTCCTTTCTCATTTTCCTCTATACGCAATATCATGTCTGTAGGTTAATCTAATCCTGAGTGAAAGGGAAGGATTACAAGACAGTAGTGAGACCTGCTATGATGTATGGTTTGGAGACTGTGGCTCTGTGGCTGAGCTGGAGGTGGTGGAGATGAAGATGTTGAGATTTTCTTTGGGATTGACAAGGATGGACAGAATTAGAAATGAGCAGATCAGAGGGACAGTGAAGGTGGAGCAGTTTGGAGATAAAGCCAGAGAGGCCAGTTTGAGATGGTTTGGACATGTGTTGAGGAGGAATAGGGGATATTATCGGACAAAGAATGTTGGAGATGGAGCTGCCGGGCAGAAGAAGAGGAAAACCTCAGAGAAAGTTTATAGATGTAGTGAAGGTGGACATGGAGATGGTTGGTGTAACAGTAGAGGAGGCAGGGGATAGCGCAAGATGGAGGCAGATGATCCGGTGTGGCGACCCCTAAAGGGAGCAGCTGAAAGAAGAAGGTTAATCTAATCCTGAGATATGAAGTGCCTGGAAAGTGTGGATTTTGGGTTAATAACATGAATAATAAATGAAATAATAAAGGTTAACTAATATTAAGTATAAGATTTAAGAAACAAGTGCATTAATGTATTTATTTGCTTCTTCATATACTGCAGTGTTCATCATATTCTGTTTTGAACCTGCACCAAATGAAATCTTAAAACATTAATTTCTTAGTACTTTGACTTCCACATTAAAGTTGTTCACCATTAGTATATGTGAAGTGATTATCTTCATCTACAGCAGCATTTCACTAGTGATGGATATATTAGACAGCAAGTCAACAGTCTTGTGTTTAAAGATGCAATATGGGCCAAATTGTGATCAATAGATGACTGGTAAAGATGCAAATCATATACTCTTTGTAGAGAGAGAAGTAAGTTTGTCACTGCTGGTATTATGTTTGTTCTGTTTTAGGTTTTTTTTTTTTTTTGGTTCTTATGTTCAAATTAAAAATGCTCAGATTGTTGGAATCTTCTTCACTATAAGGAAGGATCTGAAATGTCTCAGTGGACTGATTAAAATGAATAAATGAGATTGTGAAGAAACATATTCTTGACCCAACTTGGTACTTTTCATCCAAAGCCCCATGATCATCCTGATCATTCACAGTCTGCATGCAGGTCAAGTTTATACATGTGGACAGAGCAGTAAATATGCACTGGAACGCTCCTTTGACATTTAAACTGGGAATTAATTAACTTGGAAATGAATTCATTTGAACTGTTTCTCAGCAAGAATACGTCCTTATAATGATGCCCCATTTGTGGTTTCTTGTGATATAATATCACATCTGTAGGTTACTCTGATCCTGAATATATAAATCCCTGAAAATGGCCCACAGAATGCAGAACTTGGGTTGTAAGAGTTAAACTAACTTATACTGCTCCTTCAGTTTTTCTGTGTGCCATACATTCCTTATAAAGTTAATATTGAATTTTTATTTTAATTTTCACAGGTTATACTCACATACACTGCTATTGCTATTGTGCTATTATGACTTGATGTGACTTTTTGTGTCTGTTCGTATTGACAGCTCTAGCTAGACACCACCAGCCATGATGATGACATAGTCCCAGTGCACACGACACTGTTGACAGACAAAAGTTAAATCCCGGCACAAGTTTAGAAATGCCTCACACATCCTAACTTGCTCAAACTCCAGTAAATTTGCACACTGGCAACTTCACTCACTAGATAACACCTCAGAACTTATACAGGTGTGGGATTTCCTAAGCCATCCCCCTGAGGTAACACCACCCCATAATTAATTTGCATGCTGCTATTTCAAAAGTCTTTTGACATGCTCATATTTAGAATTTGTTTAGTAGCATGTTGATGACATCTTGTAGAGAAGTGAGAATGGATAAATAAAAAAAGATGGATTTTTGTTTTTTTATTGCAAGCAAGTCGTCAGTTGTGTTATGCTGGTGTACAAAACTTGGGACAGTGGGTTACCCAGGGTTGTAGAGGGAATTTAGCTTATGCGACGCAATGGATGCAATGTCACTGTCAAGCACAGTGCACAAACTGCTGAACTGTGAGTTTTCTTAGCTCTGTGCAGCTACTCTAGGAGCCCTAATGATCTGATTATAGGCAACCCTGGGCAACAAGACCCTACTGTACACTTAAAACATAGTTTTAATGATTTCTTCTTTCCAAGCTATAGACCAACTCCTGATCTCTGGATATCACTGCATTACAGTGTAAGAAATCCTCCAGATGGTGTCTGGATCAAAGGGGTGAATTAGTAACACTAGCTTCATAAACAGTGTGAAGTACAATGTGTTTATTCATACTAGGGTTGTAAAAATGTTTTTCATGCTTGCGGTGGAATGCACAAGTAGGAGCAGTTACTATGCTTCTTGCAGAAGTCAGTGCTGAAGGTATTGACACAGTTATTTCAGCTGAGTTGTTCATAGGGAGGAAACATGACAAACAATCCCCAGAATATAGATGAGCATGTCTCATCAGGTTATTTTTCGATCAGTGTACGATTCTGCCTGTGCCCCGGAATTGAGTTCAAGGTACAGCTGGAGAGGAGGCGGATGAACCTCCAGCCTCAGGGAAGAACTACGTTGTTTTAGACCATGGGGTAACTAACTCCTTGAGGTGAAGATATTAGCACACCATACCAGCCCCCTCTGAGGGACAGATAGTGAAGATGCAGAGGTAATGTAATGAAGAAAAGTGAACAATTTACTGTGCAATATTTCTTTTGTGTTACAGATAAATCGAAGACTGACAACACTCCAGTTTGACCAAAACGAATTTTGACACATTTCATGCACATGCCTTGTACACGGTCATTCTGAAAGTTCCTTACAAAAAGAAATTTATTCAAGCATGTTATTAATTAGGGCTGGACTATGGCTACATTTTATTCTCATGATATATTTCTTCACTTTGGTTGACACAATATTATTTTGATATTGATTTGAACAATATAAAATCCTCAGAAAGCTCACAAGAAAGCCCACAACAGATGTTGGTACATAAAAACTTCAGAAAAATTATTTTGCCAAGTCTGTGAAACCTCATCCAATAAATATCATATTTTAGAAATTAAAACATTGTTTATCTTGATTCAGATGGAAATCTTGAAATCAGAGGATAGATACTATTTTCACAATGCAAACTGACTTACACCAGTATTTAACTATGGTGATCATAATTTGGCTATAAAAAAGAGAACACGGGGGCATACAGGTATCATGTATCTGCTGTGCTCAGCATGTTGTGATAGAAGGTGATAGAAGGGAGTTACAAATCTCTAATAATGAACAATAATACCTAAACATTTTCTCATTTACAGACAATTTTTTTACCTCATTTTACAGAACATGCAGTCAAATTGATTTGTGTTTAAACTTGCTTGTGAATTTTAAGTTATCTTTAATACATATTGATTAATTTTATTACAGCAAAATGTTGAGTAGATGGATTGTCTGACACTAAATATGTTGTCACATTTGTGTTAGTGTGTAGTTTTTGTATATGTCTTTGTTAAAGTGTTGAACCATTATTTTAGGTATTGGAGGTATTGACAATTGACTGCAGTGGGACATAACTGTTGCCCTGCTCATCTGGGGGCATGTAAAATTTGTAAGTTGCAGTTCTTAACTAGCTGTTTATTTTTAACATTAGTAGGTTCTCAGTGGAACTGAGATTTAACCCTGGTTTAACGCAAAACAAGATTAATAACCAACAGAAATAAAATTCACTGAAAATTAGGGCAACTTGGTTTGCTTTTTCAAATTATTCAAATTATTGGCAACTAGATGCACTGCCACGGCTCGGATTGGGATCATGTTAATTATTGTCATTCAATTTTTGTCCAGGCCTACGGCCTACTGTTAATATAACATAGTATGCTTGGTTTTTTTTTTTTGGTTTTTTTTTATGATATATATATACTAACCAAACTGATATTTAAGTATACTTGACTTATATATACTGACAGGTCTACAGAAAACTTTAAGTATATTTGGCATAAACCTGTATTTAATTATCTATTCACTCATTATTCACAATATATATATATATATATGTTGCATTGTCCAGCATCATACTGCAGCATTAGTACACCAACTATAGGCCTCATCTAACAAAACTATGGTGTTAGTATGCTGACTTTGTCCGACATCACTACTACAATGTTACAATGCTAGCTACATACCATACCCAACAACACTACTATGGAGTTAGTACAATGACTACGAGCCATATCTAACATGACTACTGCAGTGTTATCATGCTGACTATGGGCCTCATCCAACATCGCTACTCTTTGTGTTAGGATGCTGGCTTTGGGTCTGTTCTAACATTGCTAGCACTGAATGAGCACAGTGGCAAATGGTTTTGTCCTACAATAACCTTACTACTATAACCTTAGTATGCTGGCTACCAGCCTCATCAAACATCACTACCATGGTGTTAGCACTGTCTTAGCACTGCATGGTCCCCTGTCCAACATTATGACATTATGTTGTGTGATAATGCTATTCTTAGAATTTTTCACTAAGATTCACTGGCAAGCAGACTTTGTTTTTGTCTGAAGTCAACATCCAGGAAAAATCTTGAACCAAGCTTTGTTCTTCAAACTACCTCACAAGGCAAACACTTTCTCTAAAATGAGAAATTTTTGTTGCTTTTTACTGTAATTTTGTTTACCGCTGGATACCAAATGCTTATCCATGATGCCAATGGGCAGCATGCTGTAGCGGGATTTATATAAGAATGCTTCTTACATCTGAATTTTTTACAACAATACAGTTGCCTTCATTTCCCATGTCTGTATTTTGCTCAATTAGGGAGCTGTCCAAGGCTGAACGCTCCACCACTTGAAAGCACACGAAAATATTTTTATGCACCCTTCTCAAAATGATGGTAATTAAATGAGCATGAAGCTTCTAAATGAAAGCAGCAGAGCACTCCATCAAAGGAGTCCTCTGACTTAAAACACTTGAAAAGACATATTTAGTCGAAATAAACATAAAATGGCTTTTTCCAGGGCAATTGCCTACCTCATTTTCATCTTCCCTTGGTACCTTTTAATGTTCGTCACCCCGAACACTTGGGTGTTTTTCCTCTAAGTTCTGAGCACTAAAACGTCTACACACTTTGAAGAATTTTACTGAACGAGCTGCGTTTGCATTTCCAGCACAAAATCGTCACGTTGTGCACTCTCCACCACATGCACTCATGCTCGTACCAACAAACGCACACACTCTTCATTTGCTGGCATTCCATGAAGGCCCAAGTCACAGTCATTATGGGAACGAGTAAAGAACTTCAAAGGTAAGCAAATAAACAAAGGCCTCGGCTCGCGTTCCCCATTAACATCTATTTAAAATGGAAATGTGGCTGCAGTGACTGGGATGCACATTCTGGAGCCGGAATTACCATAAAGCACTTCTGCTTCTCAGGCAGCAATGGCGGTTCGAACACATGAGCCAAAAGATGCTCAATCTCAAGGTCCCTGCAGGAAAAGAGTGTGTGTGTGGATTGGGGGGGGTGTGGAGTGAGTTTTGAATGCAAACATGTAAACAAAGCATTCATCTCCGACCAAATATGTCCAGTTTTAGCCCACTATTGTTTCTGGTCATCAACCATAAACGGGCGTTGTGTTTGGCCGTCTGCATGGTGCCAAGAGTGTAAGAAGTGGATTTTCTTCTTTTCCTCAAATCTCCTTAAATCTCCACTGAATCAACAGGAAATGCTCAAGCTAATTCTGCTAAACAAACAGCTTTGGCAAAACAAGACAAAACCTGTCTGATGGAAAAAGAAAATGTGTGGCTACACGCCTGTGTGTGTTTATGGGGAGAGAGGGATGGATGGAGGTTAAAGAAAGACTGAAAGAGAGAGAGATGATTCATGTTTCATAGTTAATATGCAGGGACTAAGCAGGAATTAATGAATAGTGCTGTAAAATACCTAGGTCACTTCTGCGGCTGAGTTCTGTTTAATTACTCAGTAAACAATACTGAACCAATGATTAGCATTGCAATGCTAAACCACAATATAAACATGTATGTCATATATATCTCCAATATGTTATGTATATAGCAGCAGTATAACAAATCTTACACAGCTAGAGGCAATTAATCATAGCAAGTTCACATACTGCGTGTTTTTTAGAGGCAGGAGGAAGCGAGAGTACCCAGAGAAAAACCTGCTCGAAACTGTGTGACGCAGCAACACTGTAATAAAACACTAAAACACTGTAACAAACTTTATTACACCCCACTGTAATAAAGTTTGCTGTTGTTACATATTGTTATATTAAAGTTTATTTTTAATGAAATTAAGTTTCTTCACAGGAAGTAAGAATTACCACTATATTGTTCTCAGACACGCGTGGTCAGCAGCAGCTGTGCAGGGGACCCTGACAGTGGAGGCAGTGGCTCAACTTTTGCAAACTCTGAAGGGGAATTTTGTTGTCTTTCTCAGACCCAAACAAAACGAAGAAAACGGCGTGGTGAAAGAAACTCCCCAATAAGAGGAAAAAAGTACCACAGATGTGGGGAAGGCTGCAGGATGCTTGATGGCTGGGCAGTTCCAGCAGATGAGTCCTAGTTGATTCTGCGGGGAAGGGAAGAGTGTTAAGAGAGAGAGAGAGAGAGAGAGAGAGAGAAGGAGAGAGAGAAAAAAGATATGTTAGCCCACAGACTGGTCTTGTGTGTGTAAGCCCCCTAAATGCTATTTGTGGCATGCTTTCTTGCAGGTACGAGCACAGTTGGGAATGGGCTACAGGTGTGCTCCTCAGAGTGTGGCAGCTCTGTGTGCTTCAGTTGCTCCTCGGATGAGCTTTGTGGTAGCTTGGACTGTCCACAACATTGGTACTTAATCCACTTGAATATATTTGTGTCTCCAAAAAACCTTTTCAACTTTCAGTGTATTTTCACGAGGACCATTCACCACATAATTTTAACACGATACAAACAGCTGTGCTAAATACTGCAGATGCTGTTGTAAACTGTTGCAGAAATACAGATACAAGGGTTTTGCTTGTGAATGGATGTGATGCTTCCCAGAACATTTCACCAGCACATGTTTTCAGCCAATTAGCAATCTCTCTCAAGGTCATCCTCGCTGAAAAACTCAGGTGTTACCTGTTTGTGATCTACCTTTGTGTATATACGTGTCTGTTTTATTCAACTTGGAGAGGTATTGCAAACCTACTGTCTGCACACTAAACGTTTTTTCTGTCTCTTGGCATTACAGTGTTTGACCCCTTTTTTTCATTTTCTCTTTTTGGATTGCCCTTTTGTCTTGACATTTTGTATTGTTTGCTACTTTGGTTTTGACTTTGCTCGTCTCTTGCATAGTGTTTGCCTTGCCCATGTGTATCCTTTGCTATTTATGGTTTCGACCCAAATAGACAAATAGAAACCGCCTAATGCTTATGCTCATTGTTAAAAAATGCGTTCTCATTTTACAAACACAAGCAAGGCTGAAAAACTTTACAGCAAAGATATACACGAATCAGCCATAACATTAGTACCACCAGCCTAATATGGAGTAGAGTCCTCGAGACATGGACTCCACAAGACCTCTGAAAGTGTGTTGTGGTATCTGGCACCAAGCAAGTGCTGTAAGTTTTGAGATTTCATCAGTGAGCCATAGGAACCCAGAACCCTGTTTCTGGTTCACCACTTTTGGTAGGCCATCAATTTCAAGAACTGACTGTTCACTTTATGGAGAAAACATAAAAAATGTGGATACATGTTTTTCACTGGACAGTGATGATATACGGTACTGTGAAATAGTTTAAGACACTTGTAAAAATAAAATAGTTACTGGGCAACATGTAATATTAGAACAAATACAAACAACATTCATATGAAGTGTAGTAGTTTTACACCATTGAGTTTATAACATCCCCAAAGCTCTTCTCATGGGAGTCTAGTATTATATTCTCATCCAACATCTGGTTTGATAAATCAGTGCATAATGACACTAAATCAAATGATATGCTGATGGAATTTAACAGCACATCCACATCCTGTCTGGTGGCATCTGGGAGAAACCTGGAACCAAGATTTATTCTTCAAACTAGCTCACAAAATCTCAGTTACCTCTGTCAAAATAGGAATTTTTTATTATGTTTCTACTGTGTTTTTTACTTGCATTTGTTCTAATGTGGTGTTTTACACTGTTATTCACTCTTAATCACACTATTGCTATGAAGAGGAAGAAAGAGAGAGAAAGACATGGAAATGAGAAAAACACAAAATAAAGAGTCAAAGAGAAAGGAAAGAATGAGGAGAAGAGGGATATGGGAATAATATCTTGCCAGTAAGAAATCCAGGCCCTTACTGTCTGTGCTGTAGAGAGGTGGAGGAGGAGGGGTGGTCCAGTTCCAAAAGTGTCTAAGCCAAGTGGCCAATGGTGCAGCCAGCACAGCCCAAGGAGAGGATTGGCCATGCCTGATCAAATGCGTCACTAATACCCCCCAAATCAGTCCAGGCCTTCAGTGTTTGATGTGTGCCCATGTTTGTTCAGGCAATTCAGAGGCCAATACTTCAGCACTGGATCAAGCAGCTAAGCACTGAATATGTAAACAAGGGGGGGGGAAATGGGGGGAAAAACATCAGTGACATAAGACTGAATAAAAGGAATGTCCATCACACAATAAAGGAGATTATATAGCTTTTTGAACTCCTTCACAAGTCAATGTTTAGCGCTAGATGGGGTTGCCAGGGTCTGTCTGCTTGCATGTGCGTCTTCAAATGCTGTTTTTTTCTGCATTTACCTCCCAAAGTGAGATGCCTCCCACTTCAAATGAACTGAAACATCCAGCCAGGGAAAATGGATCCTGGCTTCAAAGGCAGCAGTCAGAGGTAGTAAATGGTGTGTATGTGTCAGAGTGTGTGTGTGTGTGTGTGTGTGTGTGTGTGTGTGTGTGTTTGTGTGTGTGTGTGTGTGTGTGTCTGTGTGTGTGTTTGGTCACTGTTGCTCTATGACTGCTGCTCTCTGGATGCACAGGTCATTGTTTCACCTTCCACTGTAATTATGCTGACATTTACATCAAAGCCGCACTGGACCCAACTGCTGTTTTCATGGCAACTGATGCGCACCGTACAGAGACCAGTAGAAAGCAGCCCCCTTCTTCTTGCCACAATGGATCATTATTTCCTGCTTTTGCTTGCATGAGCATGAGTACACATACACACTTGTACATATATTTTAACACACACACACACACACACACACACACACACACACACACACACACACACACACACACACACATATATATATATATATATATATATATATATATATATATATATATATATATATATATATATATATATATATATATATATATATATGCATGTACAATTGCTACGATATGTAATAATAGTGAGATAAATGTTCTTGGTTCAAGATTGCAACTGCACTTTTTCTACGTTATGTACATTCAAATGTCAGCTAAGTGCCATAAATGTAAATGAAATTTATACAATAATACCTTATTTAATTATATTTTATTTTGCTCCTAACCCAAAAAATTACACAGTATATAACCCAGTATATTTTATATCAGAAAACAGAATAATTCTACTCATAGGCAGGAATACAAGGAATTTCTCTTGTTGCAGGTGCAAAAAAAAAAAAATCTAATTATATAAACATAAAATAGTAAACCATCCATCCATCCATCCATCCATCCATCCATCCATCCATCCATTCTCATCCATCCATCCATCCATCCATCCATTACTACCGCCATTCCTGAATAGGGTCACAGGGGAACTGGTGCCCAGCCGGCAACTCTGAGCACAAGGGCAGGAAACAACCCTAGACAGGGACCTATAAAAATAGTAAACAAAAATATAAAATAGCATGCAAAAAATGTTTTTACAGGGGTACGGGAGATACAGTCAGTACTGTATTAACTTTGTATTTAAAAGAAGATATAACATAACGTATAATTTATTTTGTAAACAACAAAATAACACAACATGTGTCAGTGGTGCTACAGGTAGTGCATGTATCACTCAGTTCCAAAAGCTTGGGGTTGGGTACGACCCCCACTCAGGTCACTGTCTCTCATCAACTGGTGAGAGCAAGCTAGTGTTTTGTTCAAGAGTGAATTTCTATTCAAATGATGTAGCATAATAAATGTATTATCTATACTATTTTATTAAGTTAATCTATTAAAACTAATAGATGTTAAGCTATTTAAAATATTTAATGTATACTAATATGAGTAAAGTATACTTAAACCTACTGTATTCAACAAAACTTAATTTATGTACATAAATCTAAAACAGTTTAAGTAGACATAACACAGTAGCTGTTTGAATGAAATGTGTTTTGTAGGTAAGTGAATTCTCTAGCTCCAGTCCTGCAACCCTTAAATTGCAGAATCTTGGTGTCCCTTGGTTATAATACTCTTATATTATTAACTAGGATCATTAACATAATTCCTTCATGAATGAGGTGGCAGCAGACAAAAACAACTTATCCAGTTTTTCTTTGTCCTGGTCCTGGAGACCCAGTGTTTTGTACTTTGTACAAACATCAGCAGTGTTCAGTTTGCCTTCAATGGTCCCTTTATATGGCACTAATTCACTTTTTACAGCATTACATGCTCGCGGTGAAGTCTGTAACAAGTTAAATGTTTGCTTCTCTTTTCAGATGTTACAACCAACAGCATTAAAAATTGATAACATCGCTTTTGACAGTCCCTCGATTCAGTCCTTAAGATACATGGACTACATAGTATGACATCACCTGAAACTCTAGACTTAGTATCCATACACAGGACAGCCTCTCAGTCAGCAGTACTGAGAGTCCTTGCTTTGTTCCGTTCAGCTATGTTATCTTCCGGTTGCTGTAGTCTCAGTGTTCCAGTACCATTTAATGGGAAAGTCAAATATGTTCATTGTGCTGTGATGGATTTTCAGATTCTGAAGCTGCATCATGTTTAAATGGGTTTTCTATTTTAATGCGCTTTGTAATTTTATTTTGTACTCTGTTTTGCTTTGTAGCATTGGGCTTAGGCATTATACTAGACAGAGTGTCTAATCCCAATTTCACACACAAATTCAGACAGCTATGCCACCCTGACATTGTGTTACACATGATTTTCTCAGATTTTCCTAAAAGGCAATGATTATTTTGTCCTGAAATGTACAAAGCACAGCAAACCACCAACCTCACCACACACACATCGTCTATTAGAGAAATGGGTAACCCTGCAGTCCTGAGCCATTACTGTTCAACTGTATTAGAAAGATTGACAGCAATATATATTCCAGGTATGACGAACCAGATCTCAGAAAAACAAAGGAAAATTAATAACTCAAAACCCATGTGTGAAGTCAATTTTCCAGCTGTTTCACTCCACAAAAATTTGGCTCTGTGTTATTTCTATTATTGTCACTGACAGTGAGTTTGAAAGAGGCAGCTGCTAATAAACTCTGGGCCGGATTAGACACAGCAGATTTCGCCATTATCTTTGTCACTTCGTCTTAAATAATGAAAACGTACAATCTTGTGAAAGGGAAATATGAACAGACAAATTGACTTTTACATCGCATTTCTACTCCACTACCTCTGAAAGCTCCTTCTTCTTTTGGGGGCTTATTCGGCACAACCGATTTTCATCACCCCAGCATGAATTTTCATATCCGTGACTAACGCTGAGCTGCGGTTGTCATGTGAAGAGGCCTGGTCGCCTTGTCATAAAGGATTGATGAGTCAGTTATCAGGAGATGGTGGATCTGAGGCAAAAACTACTCGACCTATTTAGGACCATCAGTCAGTATATCCAGCTTCCTGCCATTTATGAATGCAATAAAATTAGTTGTACATGGAAATGTATCAAGCAGACAGTGCTTTGGTTATAAATATGATGGAACTCCAAATGGAAAATAGTGATAAATGATATTCAGTCTAGAAGTTCTCCTTATTATGTGCTTGTTGTTTAGGCCTTTGAGTAGTATTTGTCATTCTTAATTAACCTAACTATAAATTGACTCTCTATTTGTCTCCCACTAACCTCCTCGGACTACATTTTACATCTTAATTCTTTACCCAATGCAGATGTTAATAGTGTGCAACACAGCATGTATTTTATAGTTTGTACCAAACTAAATGACATACATTAACTGGTGCATCTAGAAAACTGAATTCTGTGACAATGTTTTTTGACCATTTTATTCAAAGATATCTTGTGCATGTATTACTTTTAAAGTAATATATTGTGCTTTTTGTTTTTAAGTTGGTACTGTGATTAGTAACCTATTGAATCAATTTTATAAATTTTGATTGTAATATTTATTCTGGATTTCTGGTTTTCATGAGTTATAAATACACCGATCAGTAGTAAAACAAAAAAGGCTTGAAATGTCACTTTATATGTAATGAATACAGTTTCCTTCTGAATCAAATCGCGGATCAGCTTTTTTTTACAATATTCTGATTTTTGAGACGCATTATTCATCTAGATACAGCATTACATATAGTATATATACGTATGTCAATACAATTCTGCTGAGAAATATATTGTAATAGGTCGGGATGGGCTGATCAATTCAAATATTGATATTATTGATACCAGTAAGGCATTGGTATTGGATCAATACTAGTGTGATGTGTAAAGTATCTTTACTTTTTTTATGTTTAGGATAAAAAGTAGTTTGGCATTGTTAGTGATGTATCTGTATATAATAACTTTGTGTTAACTGTGAAAAAGGATGTTGAGACCTTTCACATTTGTAAAGCAAATATGACAGCACAGCTTGGCAATAGACGGTTAGCATTTTCCCTTTGGCTCAGCAGCCTTGTGCTAAAAACAGCTATATGATTATTTCAATCTAGGCACTTTATAATGTCTGTCTATGTTTCAGAGACGCCCAATTATTATTCATATGGCAAACGTGGTTGAAATAAATACATGTTCTGTATACAATCTATGTTTTACACATTTTAATAAATGTTCTGCCTGCACACTGTGTAATAATTCCTGAAGAACAGAAATGCTCTAAATTACTATTTGTAGATGTTTTTCATTGGACAGCACAATAATATAAGGAAAATGGACAGAATTATTGTCAGAGCATCAAAGATCACTCCACTAAAAGAGAATGCTGCTCCACAGCTCAGTGCTGGGGGGTTTAATACCCCTTTAACCAACATTATTGGGCATGCTGTCGGTAGGTTCATCTTCATCTGCTCCTGTAATATTGGCAGAGCATCTACAGAAATTAGACATTTACACTTACATTTATGGCATTTAGCTGACTCTTATCCAGAGCAACTTACAAGGCTGCTCATATTACAGAAGTGGGCCAGAGAGTATTTTGGGAATCTTGCCTGCTGATTCCTTACTGGGCATATTTGCCCAGACTAGGAACTAAACCCCAGACACCCACATGGAGGGGTGGCTCACTGGTGGCACCACACCAAACACCACATAGCTGTGTGCATTTGCACATCTGTGTCAGCACGGGTGGCAACTGAAAGTAGCTGAATGCTAGAAGGAGGTATATGTGTAAAAGTATATGGGGAAAAATGTAAACCTCACAAATTCTGAATTTAGGCATTTAGGCCTGAGCACTTCATCTTCTTATTAGAAAATGCTTTTTCTGCAGTTCTCTAAGGCTTTACCAACTTGTAATAGTCGCTAAAAGGAGGAATTTGTAGGCAGACCAATTTGTGATAGACAATTAAGTTTAAATGTGCAAAGTTATTAAGAAAATGAATAATAGTTCAGATAACAGTGTTTGATCGTTAAGGAGATGTCAAATGTAGCATACTGTTAATGATCTACATTAAGCAATCTCTTCCAAGATAAAATCACTGTAATGCACAGCTCCTCATGGATATTGCTTTATTATGACAATACGCATGACACCACCGCACAAATAGTTAACCAATAAATGGTAAATCTATCTGGCAGAGTGTCCAGAAAGTTATTAGGAAATTAAACTGAAATGATTAGCTCGTTGAGTTAATCATTACTGTTAAAGTGAGAAAAATTGAAGCCTTATTAGTCAATACCAGAGAAACAGGTGTATCATGGCCATAATTTAGGCATTCCTCCAAACAGTCCCATTGGTATTGTGTCCTCTAATATGAGCTGATGGAAAGAGAGAATGAAGATTAACATGTAGCACATGCACAGATTACATTAAACTATGCTTGAACATGAGCCAAGAGGCTAAAGGCTACTCCCCACTCCTCTATGCTTACTGTATTAATAATTAGGTGGCAGGGCATTTGTATAAGAAAGGCTTTCTATCCTAAGATGTCTTGAAGAAGCCAGTGCAGTTTGATGCAGCTGACAGGAGCCTTTACTGATAAGTAGAATGGTACACAGGTAAAAATTCTGTCTTTCAAGAGTGAATAGGACTAATTCTGTGTATACTGTCCAAATACTGTGCAAATGGTTCTGTCTTAAACCCAGCCTAATCATGATTAATAAGCCAGGACATACAGTTCAAGCTGTAGGATCGATTCCTCACCATACTGTTCTGAATCAGAATTTATAAATCCTAAAGGCCTGCAGGTCCTCCAGTGGACCCCAGACTTTTCAATACTAATGGCATCAATGAGATTACCATTAATTGAAATGAATTGCTCAACAGAAAAATTAATGGAGCTCAGGATTAATGGACTGGTCAAATCCCACATATAATATGCACACCTCTGCAGTGTCCAGGCCAGGTACCTTGAGAGTTGCTCTCCAGTAACTGCGGTAGGATGGAAATTCTGGAGAACTAATCTTTCTGTTCTATGAGTTTGTAGCTGGTCAATATATTTTGTAATATTGGGTGTACATTTTACATAACTTCAGTCTAAGTGAAGAGATAAAACATTGACTTTTTTCCTTGAATTTATATTTCTCTCTCTCTCTCTCTCTCTCTCTCTCTCTCTCTCTCTCTCTCTCACACACACACACCCACACACACACACACACACACACACACACCCTACACAAATCCTGCAGGTCAGTGCTGCTTCCATGTCAAAAGTCATTCCTTCCTGTCCCTGTCCCATGAAATACCTGTAAATAGAAGAAGTTTAAAATCATTCAATGGAGTGATCATGGTAGGAGGGCTTTACCGAGGTGACCAAGAACCCAGAGGTCACTCTGGCAGACCTCCAATATTGCTCTGTGGAGAGATGAGAACCTTACAGAACAACAACCATTTCAACAGCACTCTACCAATCAGGCCTGTATGGTAGAATGGCCAAATGGTATCCACTCATCAGTAAAAGGCACATGACAGCTAGTCTGGAGTTTGCCCAAACACACCTACATGACTCTCAGACCACGAGAAACAAATGATTGAACTTTTTGGACTGAATGCCAGGCACTGCTCATCACCTAGCCAATACCATTCCTACAGTGAAGCATGGTGGGGAAGTTTCATGTTCTGGGATTGTTGTTTTTAGAGTAGACTAGTCAGGATCAAGTGAAAGATGACTGCAGTGACATCGTTGGTAATAACCTGCTCCAGAGCAATCTGGACCTCAGACCATGAACATGAAGAGTTTTATCTTCAAACATGACAGCAACCCTAAGCACACAGTCAAGATATCAAAGGAGTGGCTCCAGGAGAACTCCTGAATGTCCTTGAGTGGCCCAGCCAGAGCCCAGACTTGAACCCGATTGAACATCTCTGGAGATCTCTAAAAATATCTGTGTATCGATGCTCCCCATCCAATTGATGGAGCTTGAGTGGTTCTGCAAAGAAGAATGGGAGAAGCATCCCAAAAACAGGTATGTCAAACTTGTAGCATCACACTCAGAAAGACTGTAATTACTGTAAGGTGCTTCATTGTGGGAGATTGTTTGTAGAATTTGGTGGGAAATTGAATTGAATCCATTTTGGAATAAGGATTTGGCTATAAAATTGTAAAATTTGCAGAAGCGTTCTGAATATTTTCCAGATGCACTGTATATGAAGGCAGGTCTCTGACTTTTGCCCAGTGTTCTTCCTACAGTCTCCATCAGTGGCCAATCTAACCAATGCAATTACTGGACACCTTGAAGGTGTTTAGCTAGACATATTAAATTAATCATCTTCCAGAGCTTCACTCATATAAGGGGGAGACACAAGTGCTGATCACAAGTGCTGATCACAAGTGTCATTCTTGACTCTCTAGCAGCATATTCTCAACCAAAGAGTCAACTGTGGTCATATGTTAGTCCCATTCTGTTGAAGGAAAAGATATAGGAGGACTGAAATATTGACAGTTGAGCAATGATCAGTAATTAAGTTCATATGATTACAAAGTGCATGGATATGACTATGTTATATATGTTACATAAAAAGGCATGTGAATGTTGTCAGGCTGTAGGTTCTGTTTCATGATTGTACGTATCATTCTTCAATCTTATGCAGTGTATTAAGGTTTTGTTCAACAGCAGAATGTCAGAACCAGCCCCAAACCCCATTTGACCCCTCCCACTTGAGCTAAATGCTGATTTCAAAGTCAAGAATTCCGACCACTCGCATTACAATAAAACCTCTCGAGCAGCATGCTTGAGAGAAGGCCACAATAGGCTATAGAAATATGAAGTACTGTCACTTCAGACTGGCACATTGGATAAAACGCACAGTTCTTTTACGCATTGTAATTATCAGACTGCCATCTTGTGCTTTGCCTCATCATCACATTGTGTGGCAGTGAGAGGGCTGAGAGGCTAAGGAGCTTACCGAGTTACCTGAGTCCTTATGGATCGACCTACACTTCCTTTTTTTTGACTTGGACAACCCAGGGTACAGTGCCACCATTTAAGTAGAGTCTTAGGAGAGCACAGCTTAGTCATGCTCCACATCGAGAACAGATACTGTACTATACACACAAGGGGAGAACAATGTGTGACTCACTCTAAACACCACTGTCTATTAAATACCTGACATCTGCTCACTATTTATAGAGCTCTCTATATCCAGCATAATTGTGCTCCTGTGTTGTTAATGAGTAGCATAATGGTGTCAAATTACTATGTGCTGAAAGAGTTGTCACTGTTCAAAGTTTCACACACAAAAGGTAAAAGGTAACAAGTTAGTTCCTTGTCTCTCCAGAATAATGCAAAAAGAGATAAGTGCAAGACCTCTGCTTTGCTGTGACTCTGAACATCTGGTGATTGTCAGTCATGTTCGGATGGCTGGAGCCTGATGTCATTGTAACCTGCAGGGTAAATGTGAAATAGTGACTCATCACAGGTTTGCACAGTCCATTTTAAGGCATGGCGCAAGCACACTGTAAGCGGCACTACCGTAAGTGTCTGGCATTGCTCCCTGTCTCTGTCCTTCACTCTCCATCTTCATTTCAGGCAGTCACCCACCACCCCTCCCTACCTCTCCATCCAACCCTCTCACCTTTATCTATCTAAAGAGACCCTCCTTGTGCCATCTATGCTGTGTCACAGCTGACTCATCTCATTATCTGTCTCAGCGAGTTTGCTTGGCAGCTCAAGTCAGGTGCTGGCGTATGGGCTTGTGCTGGTAACTGTGGCAATACAACACCCGGCGTGAGGGTGGGATAAATATAGCCCCCCGCCAGCGTGAGTCACAGGAGCTCACCGAGTGTCAAGCTGGCCTCTCCGCCCCAAAGTTCTGTTCTATTGATCTACGTAAACAAGGCATCTGTCTCTTGTGCCCAAAATAGCCCTCCTGAAAATTATGCTGATCCTGGCTGGCCCTATAGTCAAAGGTGGATCAGTCCGCTGCCTGCTAGCCAGCCTCAAAAAGAGTTTACGCAAAGGGGTGTGATCCGAGAGTGTCGTATGCAGGAGCCAGGGCAATGTGGGCCACAGGCTTTGTGCCCATTCAAACTGAGAGAGTAACTCCACCATCAGATCTGATTTCTGTTGTATTAAAGCAACATTATGCAAACATTTCCATTTAAAATACCAGTTTCACGATCATTTTGATGCCCCACTGTCATGTAATAAGCATAAGAGTGCCGCTGTCATGGCTATTCCAGGCTGAGCACAATGCAACGGCACTATGTGAAGTAGAGAGGACAACACTCACAAAGAATCGACTAACATTGCATGACTATATTTGCGTAAAATCCTGTAACATTACTCTATCATCTCATTCCACATGTTTCTTTCACTTCAGATGTTGGGTCTTTCAGCTTGTCCAGAGATGCATGTGTGTCCTTTTGTGGCTCAAAGCACAAAGTCTGCTTCCTCACTGTAGTGGGAGGCAAGGAGGAAGAAATATCAGTGCTCACATAATACTAGTTTAAGCATAAAGATTGCATAATTGTGGGGTGAAATAATTAAATATAACATCATATAAATTCCAACTCTACATTGTTCATGCTCTACCTTGTGTCTGTGCCAAGCCTTCAACCCTCTACTATCTCATCTCCTCCTTTTTAACCCTATCATCTATCATTTCTGGCTCCACCTATCAGAAGGTGGTAGAAGAAGCAGAAGCCACCTGAACTCTAGCCCAAAAAATTCAATTTATTCCCCAGCCCTCATTTTTTCCCAAATCCTCATAAGCTGAAGACATGGTCTTAACACAAAGGTTAATTTAGATTCCTATGTTTACAGAAAGCATCTACCGCAAAAAAACTTTTACAAATCTTGTTTGAGACTGTTGTACTGGGCATATGTATCATGTAAAGAGGTGTAGAGAGAGAGGGTCTGACGAGTGAGAGAAAGAAAGCGAAATGAGAGAGAAACATCAGCAGTGTTCATGTCTCTGACTAGTGCTGATACCCAATAGTCAGATAGCTGCATATTTGAAAAGAATAGGTTAGCTTCATTACCAGACTGGAGTCCTGTCCATGGGGGTATTCCTGCTTTGTGCCGGATAATTCCAGGTAGGTTCTGGATCTACCGTGACCCTATTCAAGACAAAGTGGATAAGATCATGACTGACCAACTCACTGACTGATTGACTGGTCAATCAAGAAATCAAGTTTCTCCACTTATATCAAGAATTTAGGAACTTTATATTATGTATAAATAATTCTTATTAAACCTTTTACACATTCTACATATTCACACAAATGTCATGTCTGAAGCCCCTGTTCCCGCACACATTCTTAACATCATCTTTACCTTTTTTCATGCATAACAACAGTTTTTGAGCCACCACCCTGCATATAGTACAAAAACCCGCACACTCATATCTATGCAAGCTTTCGGGTCAGAGGCCTAAACAAAGGCATAAACAAAGTATCAAGTGGATACAACAGTATTGGAGGTTTAAGAAAGACAATTTAAATAAAAGACATTTTAATACTATACAGCACTTTCATAAACAAATATATACCAAAACGTATACACAACAACAGAAAGAAATGTTATGTAAATATCACTTCCACCACCCTGCCAAAGCTCTCATTCCTAGCTGCACAGAGTGGTTCTGTCCTTCTACCAAAGAGCTACCCAATCTGGTTATAGATAGAATATATCTGTATTGTGTATGGTAAAATCTACCAGCCATTTATTTTACTTACTTTTTTAGCTGTTTGAAATTAAACAAGAGTATCCTTGGTATTGAACTTCCAATACTTCAAAGCATAGACTTTCAAAAGAGAGAGAGAGAGAGCGAGAGAGAGAGAGAGAGAGAGAGAGAGAGAGAGAGAGAGAGAGAGAGAGAGAGAGATGTTCTTCTGTTATGAAATAAAATCATGTCTAAGGCCATCAATCCAGCTCCTGAAGTCCTAACAAATGGGGCATCGTATGGATCTTGTTTGCATTAAAAGCCATGGAATTTAAGGATTTCATCATCTACAGTCCATAATATCATCAACTTGGAGAAATCTCTGCAAGTAAGTAAAAAGGCCAAAAGCCAACATTGAATACCTGTGACCTTTGATCCCCCAGACAGCAATGCATTTAAATCTGACATCATTCTGTAACAGATATTACCATATAGGCTCAGGAACACTTCAGAAAACCATTGTCAGTGAACGCAGTTTGTCGCTCCATCTACAAGTGCAAGTTAAATCTCTACCATGCAAAGCAAAAGCCATATAACACCCAGAAATACTGCTGGCTTCTCTGGGCCCGAGCTCATCTGAGATGGACTAACACAAAGTAGAAAGGTGTCCTGTGGACTGACGTGTCCACATTTCAAATTGGTTTGGATATCATGGACATGTGTGGTGCATTATGAAGCGCAAAATATAAATACTGATTGTACATCAAGAAAGAATGGGAAAAATGGCACCTACAAAGCAAAAAGCAAAAGGAATATCTATACCTTGTAACCATGAAATGAGAGGGAATACTATTAATATTAATATTGAGTACTTATACACAAATTTGTCCAGGTCAAAACACTGAACCAATGTAATCCTACTGAACTACTTTTATCATTATCAAGGGACCGATCGAACCAGCAATGTTGGACCCAACAGACTCCCAAGGAAGTGAGAGATCATGCCTTACTGTGACACAGACTAAGCCATTTCACACCAAACTGTCAGCCAGAGCAGAGAACAAGAACAAGGTTGGGTCCTCACCAAACTTCCACAGGAGACATGGCTTTCTGTGGATGGATCCAAGCTGCATGCATGTCGGGATTGTCGTTGAAATTTCACTAGAACTGGAAGTTCCTCCTGAGCTCTGGATTCAACTTGTCTAAACTATGTATTGAGACTAACATTTGATGAAGTTGAACACCATATCTTTGACTGCAAGAACAGAAGTGTAGCAGGTTGAAGTTACTTCAAGTTGAAATTTCTAATTAGTACTTCTATACATTTAAGGACTCTGAATATACAAAAAGTAACTGGAAGGCTTCTTAAGAATGAACTAATCAAACTGAACTTTCTAACCTGGAAAACTGAAACTAACAAAAAGACTCCTAACATACAAAAACTGAACTGAACTGAACT